>VXBI01005881.1:240834-323405 GCA_013397375.1 Toxostoma redivivum | reverse complement strand
CCCGCCGCGAGAGGTGCCGGCAGCGACACTGGCACCGGCAGCGGCAGCGGCAGCGGCAGCGGCAATGGTGACGGCGCGTTGCTCCGGCAACGGCTCCCAGCGGCGAGGAGCGGCGGGCGCAGGTGGGGAGCAGCGGGAGGAGCGCTGAGGGGACAGTGTCCCGTTGGAGCGACGCTGAGGGGACAGTGCCTCACTGGAGCGGTGCTGAGGGGACAGTTTCCCAGAGGAAAGGTGCTGAGGGGACAGTGCCCCACTGGAGCGGTGCTGAGGGGACAGTTTCCCAGAGGAAAGGTGCTGAGGGGACAGTGCCTCACTGGGGCGGTGCTGAGGGGACAGTGCCTCACTGGAGCGGTGCTGAGGGAACACTGCCCCTCTGGAGCGGTGCTGAGGGCAGGAGCCCTCCGCAGGGGCGGGAGCTGCCGGCAGCGGGCGCAGCGGCCTTTGGTGAGGTGAGAGCCCGAGAGTGGGCCCGGGGCCAGCGCTGGCTTAGAGTGACCTGTGACCCTGAGCCTTCCCCTCTGTGCTGGGGAGCGTAGAAGTGGGAAATAGCAGTTGTGAGCTTTACTTTGTGCTTCGAGTGTATTCAGTTTTCTGCTGTGGAAGACTGTGCTTCCTGCGCACCGTACTTGTGAATTCAGTGCTAAGCAATTGCAAGTTGTGAATTCTTGTGGAAGATTTCAGGCACATTAGCTGTGTTACATCTCTGCTGTGACTGGGGTTTACTTGGTCCAGTCCAGTAGTCCCACTGTAGTGGGAACAACCTGGCATGCCAGTAATGTTTCAGTTACTGATTCATGGAACACCAATATATGTTAACATATACTGTCTTGTTATACAGCATTAAATCAAAATGTCATCATCATCACAATCATCCTTGTCTTTACCTGTACATGACTGTACTGCTCCTTCATTGGACTTTGATCTTCAGAAAAAGTTTCTTCTTCTTCACACTGTTGAGGCAAGTTCATCCTGTTCCTGTTAGGCTTGATTTTTTAAATTGTATTTGTTTTGTTAACAAGGTTAAATATATACTTCCTAGTTATAGATGTGAAGTAGGTGATATTTCAAAAAATGGCTAAATGAAAGTGCTGGACATACCAACATTATAATGAAACTATGGCTAAATTCTTATTCTTATTTGATCTTTTCTGCTTACATTGTTTGGCTACAATAAATGAAGCATGATATTTCATCTTCCAAGGTGCTGTTTTCACTAAAAGTAAATAAATTAATGAACTGTTTCCTATGTTGCAGTTAAACAGTAAAAACATTGACACTTGGATGCAGGAGCTAAGTGAAACTGAAATTCAGAATACTGTAAGTAAATTAAAATTTGATTCTCTTTGTTCTATGCTGAATATATGAAATTGGCTGCCTTAAAGAGTCATACAATTTCCAGTAAGAGTGGCAAAGTGGGAGTATTTGTGATTTACCATCACAAAATGGAATCTTAGTTTTACATCTGAAATTTTCATCACTGTGCATTACTGATGCTTTGTTCTATGTAGACATTAAAAGAATTTCTTTGTTGATTTTTTTTTTACATGAAGAATCTCAGGAAAAAAATACTTGAAAAGGAGAAACAGATTAAAGAACTTTCATTCGTGCTTCAGTGTGAAAAAGTGAGTGACCAGTTCCACTAGAATGAGTATTTTCTTCTAACATACTAGATTCCTAATTAAAAAATAGAAATTTTGGGTAAAACAATTATTTCAAAGACCTGTGAATAAAGTAAAATCCTGAAAGGTATTTCCTACAGAATTATCTTAAAACCATCAAAACAGTAATCAAACCAACTAAGGATACAGTTATCCTTAACACTAATATTCTAAGGTGGTTTTTAACTTTTCATTTACTGATTTCCAATATTCTGGGGAAAAAGTACTTATAAGGAACAATATGGAGTAAGCTAAACAGATACTGTTCACAGCTGGTTTTCATGACTCTTTTAGGAAAGGTAGTACAGACAACAGAGCTAATATCAAAAGCTGACAAGTCTGGCAAGAGCTCATTCATTCTTTGCATCAAAAGCAGGGGCTCAGTGCAAAAGCTAGCACTGAAAGGGAAGAATTGTCTTGTATAAGAAGGCACTGTAAAAGTTTGAAATTTATTTTACTGGTGCTTTGGCAATCTGTGTTACAGACTGAGTATCTCCAGTGCACTTTGTGCGTGTGCAATGCAGCAGGGTTCAGCATTAGTGAGGGACTGTGTAGGCTCAGTTAAACCTTTAAGGGCACAGCAGTGTTCTTTGATATTTGTAAGTCCTTGCGAGTTTTTAAGAGCCATGGTTCTTTAAGGGCTTTTTTTTGCTTAACCAAATGAACATGTCACTTGGATGCTGGGTAAACTTAACCAGCTGGTCATAATAGAGGAGCCTTTAAGGGCTCTTATCATGTCCTTGCCTTGAAGTGAAGGAGCACATTTTCACGGAAATATCTTTTTGCTTGAGAATAGAAATGTTGAACAGAAAAGCCTATAAAAATTCTGAAGACTCCAATGCCAGCAGACCTCAATGTTGATGGGATCTATGTGGCATACCATGCTCTGACAGGAGACTACCTAATGTTGAACAATTTAGTTCAACAGTGCCTAGCATCTGAAAGGATAAATAATTTTCTATGCTATCCTCTTGTTCCTTCTTACATTAATTTCAATAAATGGCATTTTCATCAATACTTGACTGAATCTGCCTTTCTTACTGGTATCTATAATGAACACTTCCACTGGTACATTCTTTTAGTCTCTTTCAGTCTATACTGATGATCCTTTTCTACCTTATTACTTTTTATTTAGAATGAGCCAAAGGAATCAAATTGAAAGAAATTTCATAGAATCATCTGACCTGAGTTCTGGTGACATAAGCTTCCTTACATATGCCCCAAAATTACAGTTTGAATTAAACATATCTATAGTTCTAATAGGAGATGTTGGTCTTTGGAATTTAATGAAGGTCAGCTCAGGTCTAATTAGTCAGAGCACATCTGATCAGTGTGGCTTAGTGTTAGTCATCCTGCTAGCTGGATGCCTTTGCTTAGCCTGGATGTCTGAGTCCATGCTTCCAGGCCTTATTCCTGCTACTTAAACTCAGATTAAATATGATGCAATAATTACACATAAATTGTTTCAAGTTGGTGATTTCTATTTAACATTAATACAGTTAGTAGAAAGCTACTGCTTGTGAATATACTTGTAGAGCATGTTTTATATTTTCCATGTTTGAGGACATTCAAATGTCACTTAGAAACTATGGCATAGTAGAAAAATTACAGAGAGCATCATACAGCATAGTCCAATAAATTCATGTTTGTTTTCTTTTTTAGATCAACGTACAGAAAGGAGACCACCTGTCAAGATCAGTACAGGAAGTACAAGAGCACCTGAAGTGTCAGATTAAAAGAAAAGAAGCAGAAAATGATGAATTAAAAGTGAAAATACAGGTCAAAATATTTTTACTTGTGTTCCAGTTTATTGGGGGAAAAAAAGGCAAAGCCTTGCTATGGCCTGTTTTGAAATCAAATTACTGGTAAAAGAAAAATCCAAACCAGTCAAAATTGTAAGTATTTATGTTTTGCAAATCTGCCTGACTACACTATTTTAATTGCAAGGTTGTTTAGGGTTTTTTTTTTTCTTCTTTTCTCACCTTATGCACACTTCTGGTGTAGTATAGTAGAACTTCAAAGTTCTGGTGAAGCAAAATGAAACATGCATAGAAGTGTTTGCACTCGCTTAACTGCACTGCCTAGAAGACAGTCTCCATATAGACAAGAGATAGGCAAGTGCCTATGGTGAGTTTCTGTTCTAAGAGAACAGTGACAGCCACACCCTGTTTCTTCTTATTGTCTGTGAAGAATCGATAAGTCTCAGTACTGACCGAAAGTGAAACACTTAAGGCGAATGCCTAATCTCACTGTGTTTAAAGTAGGCTAAATTATTTCCATTTTCTGTTCTAAAAAGCACAAGTTATATTTGGGCATTTGATTCAGTTACTGGCTGTAAGAAAGGCAAGGAGGAGGTCATGTGTGAAAAGCTGGAGCTGTATGTGGCCTCAGAACACAGTATATGAAACTTGTCAAGAACATAGGCATAAATGAGAAAACATTGGCTAAAACTAATGTATTTCTAATTTCCAAACTTTTTTACTAGCATACGTCCCCTGCTAATTGAACCATTTGCTTGTTACCCAACCTATATAAAGGCAATTTCAAATCACGTCTATGTCTGTATAAATGTCTCATGTTTTCTTCTGAATAAAAACTGCTTTCTTGTTCTACCTAGTACAATTATAGAATTCCAATAACATTTTCATTAGATAAAATGAATTGGTATACAGCTGTATTGTCATTCAATCTCTATTTAAAAGTTTTGATCGCTTTCAGAAATTGCTGAAATAATTTGCTAGCTTAAATCCTCGAGATGATTTTGTTATTAACTAGACAAAAGCTTGCAAAAGCTTAGCATTACACCCATGAAATTAGTTCTCAGTCTGAGTTTACCTCAGCCGCTAATGCCCGAAGCACTTATTCTTAGTGTGATAATGACCTCCTGTGGTTACAATCGGGGATAGCAGCTGTTTACTTTGACCCGACTGTTAAGTCCGTATCTAGACTGAGATTTTCTGTTTGCTGTGTTTATTGAAGGTGTTTATCCACCATCTCAAAGTCACATCTTTGTATATTAGGTAAGCATTTATATAGGAAAACTTCTTTTTACATATTTGGGGTTTTTTTGTAATTTCGGTTTTTTTTGAAGTAGTACTTCTGCTTTTTGGTGAATCCCAGTACCCAAGCCCATCTTCACTTGGAAAACCACATACATTTTGCTTTGATTGTGTAAAAGTTTTGGGGCCATTAGCAGGACCTGTACTGAGAGATATCCCCTCATGCATAACATGCATATTTTAATAGCAACTGGCAATGAGTATCTTGAAAAGTCTGGCACATTCACATATTCAGTAGGTAACTAGTAGTATATAATGTAGTGTCAGACCCAGGCTAAAAGGAAGGAAACAAATGCATTAGTCGTTCCTACAAATATTATATTCATCACTGTACTAAGAAAGTTGACACTGCTGTCTTACCTACATTGCTGCAGTTTGGTGGAAGAATAGTAAAGAGACATGAACAGGATTTACATTTGTCTTTATAAAACTAATTGTCTATTGGTAGATTGGTCATTTTTGATAAGCGTATCTGAGATTCTCCTTGAATCAAAGTCTGGTATTGCTCTTAATGAACATCATCATGTAGTGTTTTAATGTCTGTTGCTGTTTTCCATTCATATTTATGTGGTATATAGATGAAAAATACGAGACCTGAAGTTAGCTTCCTGCATGGGATGGGATCAGTTTTCATCAGAGTGATGTAAACACTTAGTCAGAAATAATGACAGCAATGGAAAAGATAATATAATGGCAGTTGAAGAGCCCAGTTCCCATCTCGGCTGCTTTGTACATGTTTTGTAGTATTATTAAATCCATTAAAATGCATTTTTGCTTCATTTTTATAAAAAATACTTTCTTCACTAAACAAATCTGTGCCGTTAATAAAGTAGGACCATTTTATGCACAGGAATAATTCAGAGATCTTGCAAAAAATAGTATATAGTCATTTAATCACAGACTATATTATAATACATATAATAAAGAAAAGACCCCAGCCTTTCCTAGATTTCAGAATAGATTCCTGATTTTAAAAACCGCCAATCCAAGATATTAACTTTCATAATAAAATTTCATATACAGTCATACAGCCTATCTCCAGACCTAGTCGTGTGTGTGTCACTAGATTCAGAGCACATACCCTAATATATCAATGCACATCACTGGTAGCATCATTAAGGTGATATTCTTTACAGAAATAGTCTGATGAAACAATTTTATTTTCCTCCTCATAAATGAGTTCAACACCCATATCATGCTTTCTATGTGGAAATTCTGCATTCATTTGCAAGAGCACACAGACATGGTTAGGTTGCTATCTTTTCCCCTACTCCTACCTGCTTCTGCATCTTCTCAACCTCTTTGCATCTTTGTAATTACTTTCTTGATGTATTTTTCTTGTCTACTGTTGTACTTAGCTAGCTCCCTGTATCAACCACATGATTTGAGATACCAAGATTATATGGAAACAGATTATAAAAGTAACAGCTCTTCTTGATTATTTTATAGCACTAAATTATCTGTAAGGTCCAGAATTTGAAGAGTTGATTTTAATTATGCTGCAGACTCTAGAAAATAAACTAGCAGAGTGGAAACGTCAAATTGGTGAATACAAGCGCCAGAAGTTAGCCTTAAAGGAAGCAAATGAGCAAAAGAAGTTTGCCCTGGAAAAAGCAATAAGGTACCAGAAGCAAAGAGCTCAATACTTGGAAGAAGTCGTGAAAGATGTAACATCTAAAATAAGAGAACATGTGAGTGACTATGCAGTGAGCAATGTTGTGTTGTATTGTTTGAAATTGAACAACTGAAAGACTTTCACCTGTGGAAAATAGAAAAATTAGTTTGATTACGCTGTGCTTGTACGTCTTTTGTTTTGTTGCTCATTTGTTAAGGAAAAGGTTGCTATAGGTGTCATGAAAGCTGTTACTATTAACTGCCTTTTTTTTTTTGTTTTAGTTTAGTGATTGTCTTATGTCATGAGATTGTACATATTAAGCTGTAGGAAATAGGAGGAGAGTCATAAGCTTTTGGTTAAACCTCTCCTGGTCTTCCTGTTAGTCCTCTATGGATAAGCATTTCTGACTAACTCAGAAATACAATGTACTGAGAATCCATGACTGAGGTTTGAAGTTTTATTTATTAATATGTGATATTTCATGTGGTTACTTAGCTTTCTGTTTCTAAGCTGCTTGCTCTGAATGTTTTCAAAATCCAAGCATAAAACTTCTTCTTTAATCCAAGTTGTTCCTTGGAATCTTGCTCTGCCTATCAATAGTTTATAATTGTTCAAAAAGGCCAGGTGCATCAGAACTGTGCTTGTTACCCTATTTGGATTTCCTAATAAGAATATGTTTTAATACTCTTAGGTGTGCTGTAATCATTTTGGATATGTCAGTATTAAAGATATATTTTTCCTCTTAGTGTACCAGGAGATGATTAATAATGCTTTTTGTGTTCTTGAATCTTTATGAGAAGACAGTAGTGGATCTCTAACTAAAATCAGCAGTTCAGAGGGACAGCAACTACCTCCTGAACTTCTGATGTTTTGTAGTCACTTTTGTTTTCTTCCTCATTGAAAACCTGGTGTACTTTGAAGATAGCATGTATTGGTTAATTATCTATACTCATTTAAGGGATTTTACCTAATGTTTCATTTCTTACCTAGCTAGCGTTTTTCATTCTTAAAATATTTTGGTGCAGTTTTATTTATTTATTAATTGATGTAATTTCTATAGAGTTAAGATATATTGAAGACTTTTTTTACGGTAAGAAAAGATTGTCATCTTAAATTTTGAAATGTTGTATTCTACAGTTGATATACAGTACCAATGTTTAACTATGTCTCTGCCTTGAAAGTAAGTCTGTGCTTAGACTTTAATTTTTTAAAAAGGTGGGTAATTTTGTAAGGGAGACCCAGTAAAACCACCTTACGTTAAATAGCTCTTGTATTTAGAAAAATTTGTAAAATTAAATAGCATTCTTCAGTGGCATTCTTTTGTTACATAATTTATAATTTCTGCAATCTCTAGGAAGTCAAAATGTGTGAGATACTATCAGCCTCTGATGTCTGGAAAAAACAGCATGATAGAATATTTGAAGAAAAGATAATGTTAGAAGTTCAAGTAGAAGATCTTGAGAAGTAAGTTGGACTGTTGATCTTTTTTGTTTATTTCTGTAGTCACAGAGAGTTGATATTTAGTAGTGCAATACTCTGCGTTGACAATGTAAATGAGTTTATTAATATTTTAAAATGCTGACCAGAGTTTGGAAGTTGGAAAAAAGAACAAATTTAAGATTTTTTGCCTCCTCTCTGTTGCATTTCACTTCTTTTAAAGCTTTATTCCCCTTTGCCAGTAAGAAACATTCTTTTTCCTGCATACTTCTGATCAGCCTGAACTTGCTGGCAGCTCCTATGCGGCATCCACAGTTATTAAATAACTGATTCAACAGCATGAGTGTTAACCCTTGTGTTTACAGAATAGAAAAAGGTTCTCTGTCTTCTAGGCCCTACTTCAGAGTAGTAATGGCCAAATTATTTCAGTTCCACTAAAGTCTCACCTCAGTAGAGGATACAGAAGGCTTCCTCTCAGATGCTTTTTGAATAGTTCACTCATGTAAGGAAAAGCAGAACAAAATTATCCAACCTTGTTCAAACTACAAAATCAAATCTTAACGTACATGAAAGATACATTATTTTTGGAGCAGACAATGACAAATATCCTGTTACCATTTCTGTTGGTAGAAATATGGACTATGATTTAAACCAGCAAAAGAAACTGTTAGATGCCTTTATTCTAGCTCTGAGGCAACATTTATTTCCCAAAGAACTTGATTAATGCTCAAGTATTTAACAGCTCACATTAAACTGGCTTGAATATTTTGATTTTGTCCCAGAAAATCTGTTCCGAAAATACTTGCAGCAGATTTTAAAAATTAACCAGAGTGCAGGTAGATGACATCAGTCCAGAAATCTGTCTAGCCCACTGTTGATCCAGTGTATAGAAGAAGGCATCTAAGAAAGATCAAATACTCATTCTGCTTCCAGCTGGTTTTTGCTGTTTTCATTTCAGCTGAAAATACAAGTCTTTGCTTGAAGTGTGCTGTTCTAACAAGCCTTGTTCTACTAAGCAGAACAAGTGGCTGACTAAACATCAAAACAAATTTTGTGAACTTTATTAACGAAAAAGTGAAAAATGCAGCATAGCATAATTTGCTGCTTTTAGTAATGGAAAGTAACATTCCTAAAGTAGCTAAAGAGTGTTCTTAGTAGGACATTATGTGATGTGCCCTATAAATTCAATATAATTGCATTTTGTACAATGTGCATATGCATAGTTCTCTTGGAAGTATGATTTGGTATTTTATAATTGAGCTAAGACCCCTTCCTTGGAGTAGAAACTCTCCTCTTACAGAGAGTTTATTTCAGAGTATAAGTATATAATCCTGTCTTTGGTTGTGTAAATACATTCCCCCTTTATATATATATATACATACGCATATATATATGTGTATATATATATACAATGAAGGAGAATGTGTTAAGGTTCAATTTATCTTTCATAGTGAGAGTTTTGGAAGCATTGTGTATTATAGAGAACTTCTTGTCTGTCTAACAAGGCAGATCAAAGGCCTGATGGAAGACATGGAAAGAAGGGAGGAATGGAGAAGAAATTCACAAGAGGAAATTCTTGGAAAGCTAAATTCTGTTAACTCTGAAAATGAAAAGATTCTCCTTGAAAACAAAAAATTAAAGGTGAGATTATAAATCATTATTGAATGGCTCTACATTTCTCATACATTAATGAAGTAACCACGTTAATTCTCTTTGGACCTTCTATCTAGAGACCCCAGACCTGAAGAATAAAGTTTGCCATTCATTTATAATAGTAAGAACAAATGAGATATTGAAAATTTTCTAGTGGAAATTTATGGCAAAGCTAGGAACAGAATTGTCTGATGATATATATGCTTAGTCAGGATGCTGTTTATTTTACTGTCAATAGTTGCACAATTGCTTAAGTAGAAATTGTTCTTTTATGTTTGTTAAGCTTTCTTTCAAATTAAAGAAATGAGCTTACCTCAGTTATTTTCAATTTTGAAAGAGTTTACAGGTTTTGTATTGTATGTCTCGTCTGATACAAGTGTTCTCATGAGCTGACAAATGAACTACAGACTATAATTTTTGTTTGACAGGAAAAATACTTACATCACTCTTCCTAGTGCCAGCAAGTCACTTGCTGGTAATGTTATATCATAGCATGTGTTATTTTGGTAACAGTCTTAAAATTTTTATATTTTCTCTTTTTGGTCAAGGCTTCCCTTGCTACATTGGAGAAAAGTAAAATGTCTGTTGCATATGAGTTGCTACATCTCCAAGAAAAAGCAAAGCTGCAGGAAAACCTTGTAGAACAGCGTAAAAATGAGGTGACTTACCATCTTTGAAATCTTCAAGTATGTTTTTTTAAATTTTTAAGCTGTTTTGAGGAAATTATAAAGGTTTTGGTTGTAATAAACCTGTTTTGCTGTCATGGGGATTGTAATAATTTTGTAATTTTGAGTATGAAAGAAGAAAGTGCTATTACAGACCATATCAAAGAATAGTCTCCACACTGTTACAAGTACTTGTTGTCTGTACTGAATTGTGTGAAGCTCACTTGAAGCTCATTGAAGCCAACAACTGCAAGCTTGCTTTGACAAGATTTGCTTCCTAAAAAGTGGGCTAGTGACCCAGTAAGCTAGATATTTAAAAAGTTTGAGTCTGATATCTTCAGTGGATATACTGATGATATTTTGCCTCTACTTGGCCATATTTTATCTTCAGGTTCCTAAGAGCATATCAGTATTCAAGTAAGTTCAAGAAATTCAAGTTCATTCAAGAAATATATATTAGGGTTAGGGTTAGGTTTAGGGTTATGAATATAGGGTTATATGAGTTCTTTTATTTCAGTAGGTAAATCCACACAGAAATACCAGTGAAACAAATAAACCAAACTTAAAATGGGCTTTTTATAAATTAATTTTCTGTATTTGGCTTTATTCACATAGAAATTTTAGAACATTTATTCAAATATGTGTCTATTTCTGCTATAATATAAACATAATTTCACTGACATTCTTCATTTACTTTTTTTTAAATCATTGACAAGAGAAAAGAGAGACATGATACAAAATTTAGAGTAGAGCCAGAGAACATTGTCTTTGGAGTGCATCATCAGAACTAAAGTTGCTGCCAGCTTTAAGATGATAGATGTAGCTCCAGGTAACAGCCAGCCTTAAGCAGTGAGTGGAGTGAAATTCCCTAGCTCAGGGCTGTAGTGACTCCAGATGGGAAGTGTCAGTGATAGTCGTGTGGGGAGAGAGGTGTGAGTCACGCTGCTGCTTCTACAGCACAACTGTAGCTCATTCTCCATTGTTGATAACACACTGCTGGTATGACAATGCTCTTTACCTGGAACCCTTTTGTACTTGCTGTGACAAGTAGGATAATGAAAATAAATAACTTCAAAAAATGACAAACTTTGAGATGCTATTTAGAAGTCAAAGGTTTTCCTTTGTGCTTCATACTAATGATTATATCTTTTCTATATTTAAATGTATATGGAAATGTATGTGAAAAATGTATGTTGTCCTAGGTACAAAAACACCAAATTGCAGTAGAAGAATTGAAATCCAGATATGAAACAGTCTTAAATGAAAACAAAAAATTAACAGAAAACAAACGCTTAGAAGCAGATAAGGTAAGCTCTGTGGTAATGAAGAATGTTTCCAAAAAATTCTGTAGGATACAGATATTTTCTACATTTTTGTGATTTTATTAGAAGTCAGAAGGTACAGTCTCTTGGTTTTAGATTTCTGAGAGTTTTACTGACTGCTATCTAAAGCTGGTGTGTTTTGGATACTACACAATTGCAAACAATTGAGCAATGATTCCTAGTTCAATGACTAAGTAGTTTGGCTACTATTTTAGAATTCCAGAATTCTTTTATCACTTTTGAAAATGTGATTTTATTGTTGATGATTTTGAAACTATCTTTTTGACAGAACAGTTATAAAAGTTGTATATGGAACCAAACCTACTGTAAGTGCTTTTTTTTAAACAGTTAAAATTGAGAGTCCATATAGAGATGAGTTATAAATTTTTTGGCAGATGGAGCTGAACCCTGGAACACAGCATATTAAGCATCAGAAAAGAACTTGTATCTTTGTCAGCATTTTATAAAATAGGTGACATGTAACTTGTATAGAATTTCAGCTTTATTACCTACATGAAACTCTATTAAGTATTATAATAATTAATTTATGGTTTTACACTTACATTTTTCTCCTGTGATGCTACTGTGCAGGTGAGGGACAAAATGGAGGCTGAGTTAAAGGAGTTAGAACATGTTTGTGACTTGCTGAAAGCAGCTGAGGAAAACCAGCAAAAGCTTCTGTTGTGGGAAAGGATCCATGCACAGAAATGCAAAACCCTTAGGGAGCTGGAGCTTCAGGTGGTTAGAACATGCTGATTTCTGAAGATAAATGAGAAAATTATGTAGAAAATTATCTGGGACGTTTTTTTACTATTGGCATGTGTGACAGTGGTGAGGTTTCCTTTGTTATTTTCTTCATAAATCAAAAACTTCTATGGAAATAGCACAATGCAAATAAAACCGTTGCCAACTGTATTTATGTGAATTCATAATGTGGCAAGACTTGTGAATTTTAGAGTGAGTATATTCTTGATATTTTTGAATATTTATGTCCTGATATGTGTTGCAGAATTCTTCCCTGGAAATAAATGCAAGTCCAGATATTGTTTGTATCTAGTAGAATAATTTAATTCTACATTAGTTTTGCTTTTAATGGCTAATTTATAAATCATAAAATATTTAATCAGATAAATTATATTCTTGATGATGTATAACATATTAATTATTGCAATGTTTTACTTGATTAAGTATTTTTAAAATATGCTTTAATAGGATAATTACAATTTTTAGCTCTATTTAACACAAATGCTTGTATTTTCTCTAAAGCCTGAAAATGGATTTTCCTCGACACTTTTTTTCTCTGATGTCAATTTTAATAGCAGGGTAGGTTTGAGCATTTTGTTATTGTTTTTGTATTTTTATTTTTAATGTGCTTTTAAGTTAGAACAGCACAAATTACAAAGGTTTTTAAGTTAATTGAGTGGGAAAGGAGCTTAATCATCATGCTGTGTCAGTAGGAAAACTACAGCTGAAGCAGAGTGAGTCTCTGTGGTCCTATAACTTTATACAAAACTTTGTGTTAATTACTCTTGATTTTTGATTCTTCCAGGAATGTTCATAAACTCTTAAATCTTAAAGTATTTAAGTAATAATTAATTTTGAGGTGCAAAATTTATACATATAAAATTATGTATGTAATCTTAATCTATGTGTTTTCCTGAAAAAGTGCAGAAGACCCTCTTAAGTATAGCAAGATAATTGGGAATATAATCACTAGTCTGGTGGAACAGTAGTTAAATTTCAGCATTAAGTGTTGGTGATAGATATCCTTTACCCTTGACTCTATGACCAGAATTTAGGAAAATTCATTTTGGAGCAGTTGCTCCCTCTGCAGAAAACATCTCCTGGGTTCAGCTGCACTAATTTCTGCTACTACCAGTCTGCTACATGAGCAGCCTGTAATTCTGATAAACGCAATCAGGCAGATTAGCTCAAGTTGCTGGATGGGACTGCTTGAAGTAGTCCAATGAATGGTGGTGGTCACCCCTTTGAATGATGGCACCCACAGGCTATTGATATGCCTCTTTATTGCTAACATGCTGTTGATGGGTGGTAGAAGGAGCAGTAATCTCATTGCTACCGAGATTTGAAGGAAAACGTGTGAAAGTCTAGCACTCTGCATGTTGGGCAGGAGAAGACTGTCTTCTTGCTTCCTTCAGCTTCTGCTGCTGATATATCTTTTTTCATGAACTTCATTGTCTTTTTTGATATTCTCTTCTTTCTGAAATTCTTTGCCAGAGCTGCACTGTTCTCTTATGATAACTGTATGTATATGCGGTGTTATTTTTGTGCTTCCTGTGACTGTGGTGTGAGGGAGCCTTTTTTGCTGGTCAGGTAGACCTGACCAATTCCTAATACAAGGCTGTTTGAGCAGCACATGGAGTTTTTTAAGATTTTTTTACATAGCAGGTTTTCAGCCTTAAAGTGTTCACACAGAATTTTAGTCTCCAACTCTGGCTGTATTTTACTAATTTAAGATAATTATACAGAATACAATCATATAAGATAATGTTTATTTGATTATAATACAGCATTTGTCTGAATAAGCATAGCATTTATCTGAAATTACAGTTAAATTTTTTGATGGATTTTAATAGACGGGCTTACTTTACTCCGGTAAGATCCCATAGAAACTCTCTTCAGCTAGAGAACGAATTGTCATTTTCACAGGATAACCACAGTGTAACTTTTATGGGCAATCTTTGCTTAGAAGAAGAGATCTGTAACATTCAGAAGAAATATGAAGATCTTCAAAGGTAACTTGAAAAATCTGATTGAAATTAGTTGCTACACTTTTCTGCTATAGTGAATTATAATGCATTAATCTATTTTGCATAAAGGCAATTAGGAGAGATGGAATATCAGAATGAAGAACTTGCTTATCAGCTCAGAAAAGAAGATGAGAGTCTTCAGAGCAGTAAATTGCAGCTTGAAGAGAAAATGACAGAATATAATGCATTAACCACACAACTTGAATGTGCTTTGGAAGAAGGAAGAAAAATGGTATTCTCTCAATCTTGTTTGCTACTTTCTGTTTAAAATGAGCTTGAGAAAAAATTATGGGACGAGACTATTTTGCATGTTGGGAGAAATATGAAAAAGTTACTGTGAATTTCTGCATGTTTTAAATATGGATGGAACAATTCAATTTCCTTGTCAAGTTTGGATCCTATGGAAATAAATAACAGGTTTCAATTAACCAACATTTTATTATCTTTTTTTTTTTTTATGGACAAATCAAAATTCTTTAACCACCTTATATTAAATCCCACACATACAGCAAAAATTTCTGTACCAAAACTTTGTCATATCTTTTATTTTCTTTGCTATAAAAGCCCACAAGAACGTTGGTGTGGAAATCCTTCTTTTTAGAGGAAGAGTTTGCATTCTTTCTATATTTTTATATTAAGCTGACTTTTGTCATGTTTAAAAATTATGGAAACAGTAAATCAAATTCAAGAGGAAATTCCAGAATTTAGATTGTAGTGAATTATATTACTTTAATCAGAAAAATGTATGAAGTTGTAATTTCAGATTAATAATGTAGAAATAACCATATGATTTTTCTCAATACTGAGGATATTTCTTTGGTTTTGAAAAAACTAAAATTTGACTTAACTTGAAAATAAGCTAAAAAGTGTTCCACTTATTATTTTTTTTTTCGAATTGAAACAGCTTTCAAATTTAGCCAGAATATTTCACAGGTTCATTTAAGTCCTGGGCACGGGAAATAAGTGTTAGATGAAAGAACAGGAAATAGAGCTATTAATGTTAAGAGATAAGAAAATAAATTGATTTGGGCTTTAAGAGTAAATATATGTATTTGTTATATATGCATAAATATATATATATCCTTTATCTCTCATTCCTTTCATAGGTGGCTGAAGAACAGGAAAAAATGTCATACAAAGAACAAGCATTTCAGACAAAACTGCTACTTCTTGAAGCTGAAGTGAGAAAGAGGGAAGAAGAAAAAAAACAACTCCTATGCTTATTTCACCACGTAAGTAAATAATGCTGTTAGTGGTTTAAGAAGTCACTTACCATGTCACCATTTAAAAAAACAAGTTCCTTTTACTGAAAACACACTGCTAATACAGTTGATACACACTTTTCAGAACAGTAAAGTAATTCAGCCTGATAATATACTTTGTACATTGACATTTCCCATCAACCTAACGTCCAGGCTAACCAAATCACTTGAATAGTATTGAGTTTACAGCTCTTACTCATTACAGTTTTCACAGAAAGACAAAAAAAAAAGTATGAAGTGGTAATCTCCCTCAGATCGATTGTATTCAGGAAGCATATCTACATTTGATTAGATGCATAACAGTATCATAATGATGTAGTGATATCTTCTTTTTTTTCCTGAGTTAATGACAGTAATCTAATTTACAATTTTTATAAGCTATTGTAGGCCTTTTTGTGATTTTAAGTCTATCCAAACATGTTCAGTTTGGTCCTTACTGAAAATAAATTAAAGCTTCAATCTTTTGAGGCCTTTTTTAGCACCTTTGCTTTTGTGGAGCCTCTGAAAACATTGATGGGTAAATAAAGCTATAAAAATTAGGTACTTTGTGTCTTAGATTATTATTTTGATTCATTTATATTTTGTTTCTAGTTTTCTAAGCATTTCTCTTTTTTCATTAGAATGAAAAGCATCATGAAGTACATTTGAAAGAGCTGGAGAACAGCCTACAGAAGTCAGAGAACAAGAACCAGAGCATCCAGAATTATGTGCAGTTTTTGAAAGATGCATATGTAACAATGTTTGGCTGAATTCTTTAATCTATTTTATAGCAAAGAAACTTGTCAAGATTGGGCTCCCAGTCTTGTTGGAGGCAAAGCTAACTTACACTATTTTGGCACATTAAATTCTATATTGTTAATTCTTCCCTAGGAAAACATCTGGTGTGGGCAGGAGAAGCAGGTCAGCCATTACTGTATATCCTACTGGCTGGTCACATGTGGGGAATGGAGCTGATATTCCTGATCTAAACCATTGTGTTATCCATGGTACAGCAGTGCAAAGGCCAAGTGCATGACAGCAGCAGCAGGTGTGTATGTGTGGGATATGGACACAAAATTGGTCTCTGAAATGTCCTGGGCTGTAAAATCTCACCTGAGTCCTTTTAGCCCATGGTAAATGCAGATGATCACATATTATCTTTCAATTCAATGATATCTAACCTATTAGACAGGCAAAAATTGAGATCATTAGGTTCTTTCTCTTTTTTCCCCCTGAAGTGTAGCACTAATATAGCCCACACTGCTGCACTACATGGGAGAGTTGCCATCACAAGGCTCCATTTTCCTCTACACCTCATTATGCTCAGGAATATACTATAATAATATTTTATAAATACAAGTAGGAAAATTTTTTAGATACAGGCATAGTTTAAGCTCTGAATGTGCTGATATACTGTGGTGACACATCTCCAGTGAGATATTTAAGTATTTGTCTGCATTTGGGAGCTGCTGTTCAGTAAGATTGACTTGTGCCTTAGGTAAAATACAAGTAAATATTCAGCTGATACAGGGCTAATATAAGAAACAATTCTGGATTTAGTTTCAGCTCTAAATTCTAATTAGTTTTGTAGATATATACTATGATATGTTTTTTAAAAATAGTACATTCAGTTAAATATAAGTGATTTGCAATGTGTACTTAAATAATATATTTTTTTGACCAAAACCGTAAGTTTCTTTATGCACAGACAATAGCCATTCTATTTCATTGTTAGTTATTAGTGATGTGTTGAATATGGATCTTTGTTTTTGCAAATGCTTATTCATCTTAACAAATTCTGATGTGTGCTAATGATCTGCTTCTGTGCTCTTTTTAAAAATAAAATTGTCACTTATTCTATATGACATGTTATTAGCAAATATTTTAAATTTGGAGGCTTTGCATTACACACACACACAAATATTTGGATCCATTTAGTTCTGATTGTGCTACTTATAAAATATCAAAATTTTTTGAAAGTCATCATGTATGAAGGAAAGAGTTCAGAAATAAATTGTTCAATCCAGTGCATGACTGGTTTTCCAAAGTTCATACTGAAAAACTCTACACTTTCCATTGGGACATGATACAAAGATGTATAGTAACTTGATTCCAGTCTATATTTTTACTTTTCAGGAAATTAGATTTTGGATTTTCCCCCCTTTTTAGTTTGTTTCTTTTTATGGCTCTCCATTATCTTTTTGTTTGTTGGGGGGGGTGGTTGCATGGGACAAATGGGGCTGATAGTCAGAAGGATCATTTTGTTTTACTCAGTTCCTTTTTGATCTGGTGTTACCTTATCATATCTTTTGCATTTTAAAAATTAATTTGGGACTGGTTATTGTGGATTATTTCTTTCTAATAAAGAAAATAATAAAACATTGTCGAAGTACTGAAAGATCTGGCATTTACTTGAGACTGCTGCTTGTATTTTTCGTAACTGTGTAAGGTATAGCTAAATTAGTTCTTGCATTGTTCATTTCGCAGTATAGAAATCTGTGTGCTGTGCCACAAAATTCTTGGATACAGCTGTACTGATTTGACTGCATTTTGGGTTTCTACTATTTTTCTTTAAAGCAGTTTATTTTTACCATCTGCATCATGTAGCAAAGTGACACAACTTTATAATAAGAAATAGACTAATTATGCCTGCTTTTGGGGGTATTGTCATCTCTAGACAATTTTAGAAGCCTTTGGTAAGGATGGTGTTGCCAGCATCTCACCTCTCAGCCTTTTTGCAATATGATTTTGTCATTTCCAAAAAAAAAAAAAAAAAGCTAAATACACTGTTGCAGTTTTCAAGTGCAGTCAGATGAAACATCTTACTGCTGTAAGTATGGACAGGAAAAGTATGAAACACAAAGTTCCTGGTCCATACTGTGCTTGCTTTTGTGATTATATTTTTAGTCAGATACTGTTCTTTCACAGGGCCCTTAGCAAGCAGCAATGATTCTCTTCTGCTGTGCAAAAAGTCTTTGGCCAGAAAAGCAGTAAAACCAAGAGATTCTGTATAAAAGTTTGATCATGCTTTCAGTGATGAGCTCTTCCAGTAGAAAGAGATTTTTTGCTCGTTAAGAACAAAGCAGAGAAAGAAAAAATATTAAATCACTATATTCCATATCCCAGTTTATTTAGGTTTCCTAGTAAGAGCCTATTTTTACTGTAGGCTTACTAAGGTACACAGTCAAGTGTACGTTGCATGTGTTGTAGAATTTTTTGATTTTTGAAAGGATTTTGTAGTAATTTTTCACAGAAGCTGGCTCAGTATGATCCAAGGTATGTGAGAGAACCCATGTCTGAACTGATGCCAAATGTTCTTGTAAATCAAATCAATTCCACCTGCAGTGTTACAATATCTCCCCATGTCTATATATTGCTTTATTTGCTACCCATGTTAATGAATTAATTTTTTTTTTCTCCTGTGGAGTTTTCCAGGAATGACTTAAGTGTGATTGCTATGGATCTGCTTTTTAATCAGTTTGTTCAGCCATTGATAGCTGGGTGAAGAGACACTCTGCCAGGAGGATATGCACGATTTAAAAGGATACTTCAGTTCTTGACTGGTCTGCACACACAGAAGGTAGCTAGGAGTTAACGAGCTGTTAGGGTGGAGTGTGTTCAAACCCCCTCATTAGCAATGTGCTACTGCTGGCCAGGCAGGCATCAGCTGGGCAGGAAGAATCAGGATCCGGGAAACAAATCCCTCTGCTGCTAGTAGCTTTCAAAACCACATGTTAAAGATGACACCACATTCAAATCTATAGGATGCCCCTTTGTCAGTGTGGGATACACTGCTGCACACATTTCATAGTGGGACAGGATTTCAGAGTTATAATAAATGAAGTGATTTGAGGTTGTGACAGATTCACTTTCTGGCCAGTACATTTCCATATTCAATTATAATTTCATGGCTTTAATTAGGTTAAATTGTAAGCATATAGAGTCCTGAAACTGGCAGATCTTAAAGAGTTGACCTGGATTCCCTGCTCCCTACTGCAATCTTATATGCTTTAGATTTGTTAATGTGTGTGAACACAGAATTTAAGCCAAAGAGCATAAGCCTTAGGGCTACTTGGGACCCTAGCCCTTTAATGCTGTGGGCCAAGTGGTTTATTAGTGGATTAAATTTGATAAAAGATATTTTTCTGTTTCCAGTCTATGTCACAAAAGCTGCTATAAATTCTCCTGTTAGATGAAGTCTTTCCAGTAAGAGCAGATATATTTAATTATTTTGTACCAGATACATCCCCCACTAAGGGATATCTTTATAGAAAATACACAGCAATCACTGAGCTCCAAATGGATGAGTCCTCAGTGGAATGTGATAGGTTACCAGCCCAGCAATTTTTTTGAGAAGTTCTTTTGTCTATATAATAGTGAATGAATTCAACATTTGGGTATCTGGGAAAGTTTGGGAAGGGTCTGCAGCTCAAAATATCTTCTGCTAGAAACGTGTCTTGTATTCTGACTCAGAAAACAGCCAGATTAGACTTTTTGTGACAAAATCACTTTGTTGGCAATCTTCGTACAGTAGAAATGACCTGGTTTCCTCCACTGATGAGCTGTTTAGCAGTGTAACATCTGTGTGCAGCCCTTTCTGCTCTGGGGGGCCTGGAGCTGGCCAGCACAAACAGGGATCAAAGCAGAGCCCCATAGCAAAGGGTTGTGCAGCATGTGAAGTAGACACAATGATTTCACACAGATTTTTTTTTTTTTGCTCTTCATTGAAAGTTTCCTGTGGATCAGTTTAAGGTTGACACAGCTCAAGCATGTATCTTGAGGCCAGAAAATTAAAAGCATTGTGTTGATGTCCATCAACTGGGAATTTAAGCAGTCAAAACCATGAAATTATTGCAGCCATGCAGTTCATGCATTTGGGTTCAGAATATTTCCCTGCCTTCTTCTGGCTAAAGAGCAGTCGTACAGCAGCTGTCACTAAGTAGTAAAGTTTCCAAAAGTTGAAGGTGGCGTGTTTTATATTGCCATCCATATCTATCTGCACCCTTCACTCAGGATTTCTGGTATAATGCTGTTGGCTTTCAACCTTTGAATAAGGCTGCTACAGCTACTAAGAGTCCAAAGGCAAGTTATCCTAGTGATAAGTATATCATGCCCCCTCAGACAAATCTAGTGCCTTTAAAAATCCGGGTTTATTTGGAACATTAATATAGTTTCCAGGAAGTAACTGACTTTTTTCTTTGAATGTTTGACCAGATCAAATACCCAATTAACGTATTGAAATGCTTTCTTGGCATATTAATCTACTTAATTTGAGAGCAATAGGGAAAAGATCCTTTTATGTGTAGAGACTGCTGCAATCCTGCCTCCCTCTTACAGCAGAATAAACGTAGCATTTTGTTGGCTGTAAAACTTCCAATTCATCGACAACAAAAAAATTTCATGTGCCATTCTGCCTTTCAGTAGTGCTACTAAAAATTGAAACCAAGTCTTACTGGTTAAGTTTTGCATGCTTTTCATCCAGTTCAATCTTTCAAGCAGATCTTTGATAACATCTAATTTCTAGAGCAGCTGTTAAACATCCAACAACCATCTCCCAATCTCCCATCAACGTTTCAGGCATGCGGAGCCCTTGTTCATTATCACAGTGACCACATTCCTATTCTTAGCAAAGCTTCTCCTTTGCAGAGCAGCAGCCTACTCTGCTGTGGCAACAGTCCACTTACTAATTTACAACTCCACCCACTAAATGCCACTGTGAATTATAAACTACTGAAGTAAACCATGTATTTTTAACAGCCTCAATTTTACCATCATGGCTGTTCATAAAAGTCAAAGATGTTTTTGAAGTGCAAAAATGCTAAGTTGGCATTTCAGGTCGTTCTCAGGACGTTTTCTGTTCCTCCACAGTAAGGTTTCCCCTTCTTGTGTCTCCTTGAGAAAATCAGTATATTAATATGCTGCAAAACACAAACTGGTTTGTATCAACTTTTCACTCTCTTTCTAGAGGAAAAAATCTGGAGAAATCTAAAGAAAGAGCCAAACTTAGGATCTCTCAAGTATTTGTGCAAATCCTTCATGAGAGTGGAAAAAAATATCCAGTTTCTTTCCATTTCAAATAAATTTCCTTCTTCTATTAAGTCTGGTTTTATTAAGATTGTGGTTCAGGAGAAATTTCACATGGATATTTATGAACAGACAAGAATGGAGTTCAAGTTCTCTGAGTGTTCAAATATTGTTCTGACATTAACTGTCTCAGTTCCAATCCTTAGTAACTCAATGCAGTTACAGTCAAGCACCAACATATTATGGAGTATGTGTGATGCAGGACTAGACATTTATATATTTCTTTGCATACTTGTATTTTATGGGAGATTTCCCCAAACAGGAGCATTCAGAGGTGGCAGCTATGTGGATTTCTCTTTCAGTGTGCACACATAATAATGGAGGGGAAATCTTGTCTTCTAGTGACATGTTTCTAATAGACCCATCATCCCACGATCTAAACCAAAAAGAAGCTCAACAGAATGAAATAAATCCCTGAAACAGAAACAAAAACTCATGCCACTATGTAGTGCAAGATATTATTTGAATCCTCCTGGGTACTGTTTGTTGATAGCATTCCTGGCATGGTTCCACTCATGAACTTAGTGTGTTTAAGCACTACTCCCATCTGTTAGGGATACTGGGGGCAGTGGTAACAACTGCAGTTCCTAATTTTTATAAAATTCTGCTTGCTAGGTTTTAGCTCTTCTGGCTTCGGTTAACCCAAATTAATGTCTGGGAAAAGGGCAAATTTTATAAAACAAGCCTCCTTTCTTTTTAGTAGCCCAATAATTTCTCAGTTCTTAGCGTTATATCTGGCTTTAAATGGTGACTATCAAATCTTTAATTTTTCTTTGTCTTGCCACTGTATTTAATGAACTACAATTTTGTGTTAAAATAGGAACCTTTTGACAAACTCGCATTACTTGGTCTATTTACTCTCCATAGTTGCTAAAGGACACATTGGTGATGTGGTTGTGCTTTCTTTGAACATAATGGAAACTCTTGAAGTGGCTTCCTTCCTTCTAAATTTTTTCCAGGCAGAAAAAATCAGTTTTAAATAATTTTCTAAAACCTGTTTTGGAAGCCAGTTAAGAGTTACATTAGAGTCACCTTTGCACACATTAGAGTCTAATACCTGAATATTCTATTCCAAGTAAAGACATAACATAGGCCCAAGATTTGTTGCTCAATTCCACTTTGTCTTTGCTTTATATCTCGCTATTTCCATCAGATGTGGAAGTTTCAGAAACTCTGGATGATGTACTTCACGGGCATTATATGACTCTACAGTGAAGAGGTTGTTTCAAACAACCATTTCATTTTTCTCAAAAATGACACATTTCAGTGACAGCTGCAATTTGGCCAATCAAGTATGAGAAACAAGGCAGTCATGCCAAAAATTCCTCAAGGTGAACTCATTAATTATTATCTAGTGATAATTTTCCTCTTTGCCTCAACACAAGTAGCCCAGAACTTATATGTAGACTACATCAGCAGCTGTCCCTGCACAATGTATTCTTTATCAATCTCCTTACTTATTCAGGATCATCTTAAACTTTGAGGGTTTTCCTTTTTTTTTTTTTGTTTTTTCAAACCTTATGTTTTAAAATCTTATTAGTCTCACAGAATCGTTTATTTAAATATGGGGAAAGTGTACTTTAGTGTAACTATTACCTCTGGGATAAACATTGATTTATAGTAGTGAACCTCATACTTCATTTTGCATGTCAGACTTCACTTCCCCAAAGTATGAAGAGATGCATCTAAGAATTGTACACTAAACATGAATAAATTATTTAGAGTTGTGTCCAAGGTTGCCAGGTTTGATTCCAGATTTTGATAATTTGACATCTACTTTGATCTAGGATGATATAAATTGAGTACTTCCAACCAGAGATCAAAATGAAGACTCACATACACTTGCAAAGTCATGTGAAAGAACATGTGGATTACAGAGCTCTTTCTGAGGTGAATGTCCAAACAGTATGCTTTGAATGGATGGCTAGATGGGGATAGTTTTAGGTGCAATGTCTGATTGTGCTGTCAATTTGCTTCAAGACTAAGATTATTTCATTTATGATAGATGAGGCTTCTGGTGGGGCATGTGAGATGTGATCAGACTTCCTGCATTATCTTACCATTGTTTTGTATTTGATTAGCCATGCAGAAGCTTAAGTTCTTGAATCTAAAAATCTGGAATTAATTATCCTTGCTTAACATTTATCACACTGGAACAGATTAATCATCCTTTGAACTAGATTGTTTCCATACCAGTACATTACTCAAGATTAACTTGGCCTTATCAAAATGTTATTGAATTAAAAATCATAGGCCAGTAATAGAGGTTTCTGGGTCAATACCCATCCCAGGCATTTCCTTCAAAGCAATCAACTGCTATCAGTAAACTGCTGTGTTTATTCTGCCTCTGCAATGGCTTTTAATGGTGTTGCTCATGGAAGGTGCTCCCAGCCAGTGAGACTGGAAAGTGTTTCCAGTGCTTAGAGATGGAAGCACATATGGTGGTGATTCCCAGCCCCACACTTGTATAAGGAGTGTGCTGCATCAGACATGTGCAGATATGTAATGAATCCCAGCCATGGACAGAAACTTCTAAAAAAATGGGGGTTGTGAGCAAAGTGAGAGTGTGGATGTTTGTGGTTGCAGCTATTGTGCCCTCATGTCAAAATACACTCCTTTTGTCTGGCGTGCCCACTATTCCTGGCTAAATGAAATCATACTCTCATACAGAAATATCTTAGAATGTTTGGTTTCATTCCTCAAGCTACCCTCCCATCCTTCTTTAAAAACAATGTTTTTTGCACTATTTCATGAAAAAAGAGACTCAATGGGAACTTCCGTATCTTTGCTTGGAAGTTCTACACCATTTCATCCACACATCCTCAGACATTATTGTTAGTTAAGCAGAAACAAAGACAAAAGTAAGTTTTATATTAAATGAGGCAACTCCTACTCCTATGCTTCTACTCCTAGTCTCTACCTAAAGCATTTTTTAATATTATAATAGTTACTTTTAAAGTCAGTGGACAAGGGTTTATTAAAACTCTATGGGGGTTTCCCAGTGACATCAATATAGACAGGACTTTACCAGATACTTTTCTACTCACTGTATGCAAAATAAAAAAACTGTTTTCTGTAGTTGATACTTCATTTTATTCAGAACTGTAGGCAATTGTGGATCTGTTCAACCCAAACATACACAGGGGTGTCACACCTTTTAACTCAGTGACCCTGTTCAGGGATCCTCAGCTTGCCCACTTCAAAATGTCTGCATTAAGTGCTCACAGAGTCCATGGGACAAAAAATATCTATGCATTAAGCCACTTAAATCTGTCCAGCATGAGAAATTTTACCCTGCATAATTCAATGTCTGAATTTGGCAATTTCAGTGACATATTGCACCACCGCTCGTGTTTCTTAAATATGTCCTTAATAATGAGAAATTCATAGGGTAAGGCACCTGGTAACCATCTGACAGTGTCAAGGCATTTGATATTAATTTTAGAGCTCTTATTGCTCCACCATGTAAAATTTAGTATTACCATCTTCACATTTAATTTGCATATGTACTGGCAAATATAAAATTTATATTTAGACTGAACACCTGTCTGAGGGTGACAATTGAATATTGCTGTATTTTTAAAATTACAACCAGACTGAGTGTTCATATGAAAGCTACTCAGAAGAACATATTGCTGACAGCTGTTTTATTGTCTAGGTACTAAAACATTAAAAGGGGCTATATTTGGATTTCTTTAAACAAATAATCAGGGGGGTTGTAGTTCTTAACATAATCTTAAACTCTATGGAACCAAATGATGAATTGGGGTTGACTCATTGGAGCATCTGCTCAAGAAAAAGGATGTTGAATAGCCTTTCAATTATATTGAACTCATTAGCTGAAACCCTCCTTACTGAGTATATTGATCTTATAAAGGAGAGGAGGTAATGATTTGAGCTGGTAAAAGTA
This sequence comes from Toxostoma redivivum, assembly GCA_013397375.1. Classification (NCBI taxonomy): domain Eukaryota; kingdom Metazoa; phylum Chordata; class Aves; order Passeriformes; family Mimidae; genus Toxostoma; species Toxostoma redivivum. The sequence continues at coordinate 297,990 of VXBI01005881.1, read as the reverse complement.
GATGAAAATTGTACTCATGTTGAATAGTAAAACTTTATATAAGGCACACAGAAAATCCCAGACATGTAGCCAATACCCTGGAAGAAATTACTTCCTTGTTATTCTACTTTATTGTTCTTAAATACTCACTGTACATCAGACTTTGCTCATTTGCCTCTATTTGCTTTGACACTATCTATGCTTCATGCATCAGACAAAAAAACCCTTGTAAAGCTGTGCTTGCACTAAACAGACACTAATTTTAGCAAAATTACATCTAATGCAGCTTTCAGTGTTAGCAGCTAAGCACATCCATCTCCTGTGTCTTTCCTACCAGGGCACCAACTTGAATGGAAGGGACAACAGTGTTGCAAAAAGACCAGAAAACTGTGTCCAGGAAAAGCACTGGAGAGACATGAACACTCATTTCTCTTATGAACTCTGTTTCACCCTTGAGAAGCTGTCCTGCCCCACCAAAGACATGCTCTGTGCCCCAGGCACAGACAGCCATGGTAAGCAAAAAACCCAAGCCTTTCTTCCTGCCTTGAGGATCAAAAAAAGCTGGAAGCATTTGAGCGGCTCTTTGCTCTTCCTTGGCACAGGATATTTTGTCCTTGCATCATTAGTGGTGGTTGGGAAGTTTTTCTCAAGGAAGCACAGTTTACTTGAATCTGAAAAGCTTCTTTGCCATCCTCACAATTTCAAATAGACTTTCAGGGCTGGAGGGCTTGGAAACCAGAAAAAAACAGACAAAATGGAAATATCTCTGTTCTCTTTTTCAGTCACAAAGAGTTCATTGCAGTCAGTAAGGCCAAGAATCAGTCCTCAAAAATAAATACTAAGCACCTGGCTAAACTTAGAACCTTGGTTTCTTCCTTCCCACTCCCAAGCAAGCCCAAATTTTGAGGAATTTTTAATTTTCTAATCACAGGCTTGTGTTAGGTGCTCTGTGGACATGCAATGCACATACACAAGATTCTGTTTATACCTTGGAAAATGTTGGTATAACTTTTCTTAAGAAAAAAAAAAGTCATTCGCTACAAGCTTGGGAAAGGTTTCTATGGTCTCTTCAGCTGTGTGCTTGTATCAGTAGGTCTCTTCAAAATGCGCCTCTAGTCATCCAAAAGCAGAAATAGAACAGACTAGGAATGAAACTAAGTACCTATAGCTGCTTGTTTGTTATCTCATGCCTAAATGCCTTGTTAGGCATGATTTGCTCGTTAAAGCTACTATCCATCCTAGACAGCCCTACAGTCTGCCTCACCCATAGATGTTTCTCTTACAGAAACACTTGCACAGCCAGAATTATTTTAAGGGTGTCGATAGCCTGTATTCTCAGCAGGGATAATGAAAGCAATCAAGTTTACCATGGAAGTACAACAGCAAAATACCTTCAAGGGGAAGTGTTTGATTCAATCTCAGGAAAGCATTTGTCTCTGACTTGCATACTTCTCATTTTACTGCACAATAAGGCTTCACATCATCATGATATGGTGGTTTAGGCAGGAATATTCTTGGAGGTACTGTTTTAGTACTAGCACTGGAAATAGGAGAGGGAATGAAAAAGCACATTATTATTTCTGCCTTTTATCTGATTTAACCCTCAAAGAGGGTCGTTTCTGTTCAAATTTCTAAACCAGTTACTCTCCTATGGGTATCACAATTAAGCTCTCTAGGCTGCTGTATCACAGCATTCAATCAAATTATTGTTCCATATTATTAATAACTTGAGCTAAGAGTGATTGCAAAAATGGCCATGACAAGTCTTGCCTGTGAAAAGTTTGGAAGCTGTAACAAGGTCTCAAGATGAATGGAAAAAACCCTGATTATTCTCCATTCTGCATTACACTATGTATCAATACCTTTCCTACAGTAAGTAAAAGCTCATTCAGACAATATTTGATTTGTGTCATATTCATTTATACCAGATGTTAATTTTAAAAAATTGTATGCTTAACATCAGTGAGTGGTTCCTATAGATTTCCTTTAACCATCACATGGAGTTTTATATATATATATATTTTTTTTTTTTTCAAAGCTCATTCACATTTTTTCCCTACATAAAATAAAGAAGATTGATGTGAAAAAAGTCTTCCACAAAAGTCCAGAGAATACAACTATATGAAAGATTTGCTGGAGAAGTAGGGTCTCCGTTTAGGATTAGTATTCAAAGCAGCACTCACATATATGTTATGTTTTTAAGAGCTATTGCAAATTTCCCGCTACAAAACTGGCAGGCATTTTCAGCAGCACCCAGTTTTTAAAGATGCACGTGAGCAATGAAGAATATATTTTTACATCAAATGAAATATAGTCCTAACTAATTCCTTGTTATTTACTCTTTTCTCTCAGGTCTCAGAGTTTGAGCAGTGTGGCAGCAGCACCCAGCCATGGACAGTTTCTGCACTTGAAGTAGGGGACGCCAAGGGGCCCCATCCCATCAGGTTCTGTGCAGGCACTTTGCTTTGCTCTGAGTCCCCAGCTCCTCTCTGCAGGCAGATTTTTCAGCCTGTTTGACTGGAAATACAGTCAATAACAGGTTTTTGTTGCTACTCCCCAGTAAGTAGAGGTCTATGGGCAATCAGCTGGGCACCGCTGTGTATTAAATGAGACTTGCATCTTTTCAAATGTTCCCAACATCTCCTTTATTTTGTTTCTGGCATTGGATAGTAAAATGCTGAATTTTGTTTTCCACTAGTAGTAATGGTGCTCCAAGGAAAGTCTAAACATTTTTGTGACTGTGTATGATTACCATACTGCTGTTTTTATTCACTCTTGCACTCTTATGGAATTATCATAACCACTAACTATATCTGACTGAATAATTGATATTTAATCCAATAAGGACAACCAATTTCTGTATCATGTTAGCTTTGAACTTCTATCAGTTTATGAAACATAATGAAGCATTTGTGATCTCATTCTGGTGGGGAAAATCTCCAGATCAAAAGAAACTCTTCTGTGTTTCCTTCATTTTACTATTCACTGTTTTGATTCTATAGGCTGTGACCCACCAAATGAAGATGCTTAATTAACAGTTAGTAAGTTGCTTTGATTTCAGTGAAATCATTAAACAACTTATTTCAAAGATGCCAGATGCATTATGTTTACAGCCAAATTAGCACCCTTGATCTATTTTCAGTGAAGTTCATAAAAAAATACATGCACAATTTCAAGAGGGTGTTAAGAATAGGCTAAAATTAAAAGGAATAACAGTTATCAAGTTTGCTGCTGAACTGTGCTTTGAACCAAACACTGCTGACTCCATTTCACCAGCGAGTAAAGGTGCTCTTTCTTGCCTACTGATTATGGTCAGTGATATCTGAAATAAAGCAAAGCCATTCCAAACAGTCTCCATTTCTTTCTGGTGGAGAAGGGTGTGGATGAAGCAGGTTCTGCACAAAGACATGATGCATAAATAGCAATGGCAGGTTCAGAAAAGGTGTAAGCAGAAATATCTAGTGGAACATTCTAAGTCTGGCCCCTGCAAGGGCCACTTCTTTATTTGCTGGATGACAAAGAATCATCAGGTAGAATAGCAAGACAATAGAAGCTGTGTAGAAACTTTCACCATTAAGTGGCATCAATCCAATGATCAACACTCCCCATGGAGGTAGTCTGAAAACTACATTAGAAAAATAGCCAAATATTTCCATGTTTGTTTGTTCTGAATTGTATGCCTAATTTACTCACCCTGACTTCTCAAATCTAATTGCTGCCCTGTTATTGCCCTCAGTGAACCGAAAGCTCAGCTTCTGTATTCACCTATGATTTTGAAAATATCCCACAGGATTATTATTAAAAATTCTGCTGGTGTAAAAACCCTCATTATTTTTCCTGCATGGATACCTCTTGATAATGCATTAATTATAGAAAGGGCCAGCAGAAATATACCTCTATCAGTAAAGGAAAAGCCTTTCTTCAAGCACAAGAAGAATTTTTAAGTACTTACTGTGTTGTGGGAGTGAAATCTTACTCAGAAATGGAAGAAAAGCAGTTCATTGGTCAATCTGACATTCTTTCATTCAGATCTTTTTTTCCTGTGCCTTTGTGGCTCACTCCCTGATTTTCTACTATATGCCAAAGCATCAGCCCTCAATCCCTTCAAGAAGGCTCATAAGAACGTAAAAGCCCTTCCATGGTGACTGCCAGTTTCAGCCTTTCACTTCAGAGCAATCATGACCAGTTATGCTCACTCATGCACTACTGCTGCTGCAATTTCAGGAGGATTCATAAGATAAGGCATGCTGCTTTTTACTGAAAGACTCATTCCAGAGTGTCCCAGGCTATCTGCTGGAAACAGCCTCCAAAGGAGGTTTTCTCCCAGGATTAATACAGACTGTCATGAAAAAACCAATTATGTTACATATTCCATGCATGCTCCATTCTATCAGATCAGGTTTTGGTGGTTCAGGCTCATCAGTTGCAACTTTTCTCTACTGCCAGAGACCAGATTAAAAACTCAAGGGACATGTTACTTGGTTACAGATAGCCCTGGAAGGATGATACTACTGTAATGAAGTGGGAAGATGTGAAAGTTCCTTGTGCTCCACATCTAATAAAAATGTTTTGCAGGGAAAGCTCTAAGGAAGAGAACATATGGCACAAATTGTACCATAAGTGCTAAACAAATCTTGAACTGTAAACATGCTCTTGGGTTAGAGCTATTCAGCAAATTTCTGCTGTCCTTAGGATAAGCCAATGATAAATGTTATTTTACTAAGAGTTTGTCCTGCTTAGAAGTTTTATGTAAGAAAAGTGACTCGGTTGCTGTGAGGGGTTCCTTGGCAGTGGCACTTCTTGCACATCCTCATGTGCAGGAGGAGCAGCCTCAGTCCTGAAAGGCATCAAGCAAATGGGTGGTTGTGTGACAGCTGAAGATACCTCAGCTCCAGCTCTGCTGGAAATAGTCAGCAGGAGATCCTCTTCAAGAGGGAGCTGTATCTCTGAGTCAAATATGACTTTCTGTGGATGTGGATTATGTCCTCCTGTACAGAAGAACCTCTCTCAAATCTTTTAAGCTTTTGCCAATTAACTGCAAATCTTATTCCTAACATATGTGGAGCTCCCAGATGGACTCAGTAAAATAAAGGCATTCTAATAGTGTTTCTGGAGTATTTTTTTTTTTATTAAGTGTATCCTATGGTAAGCAGAACTATTACCTGCACTGGGCATTATATCTAAATATATTCAATTTTCAGAAAAAAATTTAAAATTTACTATACTTAGGGAACATTTTTCTGTGGAATCTTTGCTGACCATTTGGTATTAGTAACATCTCTATAATAAACAGCATAAATGAGTTCCTGTTGATGTTCTTACTCGTTTGAAAGACTTAATTTTAAGTCTGAAGCACTTTTTTCCTTTTTTTAGTCATTATCTATTGTGAAAAAAAGTGCTTGGCAATGTATCTGTATATAATGTTCTGGAAATAAAAGACACACGTTCCCTTGACAAAAAAAATCTTTACAGCAGAAGGAATTCCTTAAGAATTTTGTATCCTGTAAAGAGAGAGAAAAATCTATGAAGTAGAGAAAAAGAAGAGTTAAAAAAAATTATCAAAATCTATTCATACTATTCATTAGTAATTACTGAGAGCAGAATGGTATATGAAATTACCATGTGAATCTTGTCAAGGCAAGACTGTGATGTCTTTTTCACTTGGATTAAATGGTTCATATGACTTCCATCTTCTGTATTTGACTTTTCAAATTTACTGGTACGTTAATTCTAGTAAGCTGAATCCCAAAGGGCACAGCCGGCAGTGAAATACACCTTTGGCTATCATATTTAGGAAGGGTGCTCTCAGGTCCTCGGTGGTGAAATGTGAAAAGGGCGGTCAGCCCTTGACCACGTCCAGACACCCAGAGCTCCCCCAGGGCTCCATGAGTGGAACCACCAGCTGGTACCAGCCCCTGCATAAGCATCCTCAGAAGCAGCTGCAGATGTAAAGCCAGGCTCTGACGCAGCTTTTCGCTGTCTGACAGGAGTTCATCCCCTCTCACGCACATCTGGTGTGGATTTATGTGCTCTAGAATGTGGAGAAATAAAAGCCGAACATATGGACTTAACCCATTTCACCTAAAGAGGTGAAAAGTGGGTGTTTAGATATTATCAAGTCTGTAGCTGGAAGTCATATACAGCCGTGTAAAGCTCAGAGGCAGCTGGCTGGAAAGGCATCCCCCGGGGACAGCCAGCAGATTCAGCAGATTCAGCAGATTCCAGACCCCAGGGTGGGCAGCACAGAGAGGAGGGTTTGCACAGTTATGGTTCACAACATGTCTGGTGAAGTTGGTAACATCTCAGCATGAATAATCTCGTGTTCTTTCAGCTCACAAGTACAAAAAGATCCAGGAAAAAAGCTCGGAAGCAGCTTCTTACACACAATGTGTGTTCCAGGCTATTCTGGGCACTACACAGTGGCCTGTCAGTTCAGAGATATTCTCAGTAAATTATGTTTTGAGTAACAATGTCACCTCTAGTGAGACAAACCTGGGTTATCAACCAATTGTCTTATTTTGGCCCCAGATTTGGTTTAGCTAAGCAAAGGCAGGACATGTTACAAGACCTTGTTTTGCTGTCATTTAGCACAGTAAAGTGAACTACATTTAAGAGAAGCATTTTGATTTTTGCGGGTCACAGAAAACCAAGTGTCATATATCATTTTGGAAGATACAGTGATGGTGCCCACTACTGGGTTTAGTTCTGAACCTGCTTTGGAAGGTGCCATTTACAATGATCCATGTTCACCACTAGTACAGGGTCTGTCTGGTGTGGACAGGCACTGAGCTGCATCTGCTTACACCAGTGTATTTATCAATCTCTCTAAATAGCTGGTTTACTATCAGGGATTGACTCTAAAAGATGCTTACAGGCAAATGGTTTTACCACATAAATCACTCTAGCATAAAGGTGGATGTGCTTTACTCAGAGGGGGAGTTTGTGCCGTCTTTTCTTGCTTACTCGTATTAGTAAGAATCTGCATGCAAATTTCCTATCCCCCAGCATTTACAATAAATTGCTCTCAGGCACTTGAATTCCTTCCAGCTTGATTTAAAAGTTCAAAAGAAATGTAGATATATCTATTTTCCCCCCTTCAAAAAAACCAGCTGGGGAAAGGGAAGCTGTTTCGGTAAAAGCTTTAACTCCATATTAGCAATTTTTGAAGGTGATGTGGTTTTGATGACACCTGTGCTCGCTCACCCTTTTGTTTGTGGGTTGCTGTTCAATAAACCAGAAAAACATAAATAATATAGATATGAAAAATATAAAACACAGACTGATGATTAAATACATGATGGCCTTCCATATGAGGCTCCAGCTGAGATGTATTATCTCCAATACAATTATCATCCCCCAACAATCACCTGGTGCTCCTATATATCCTCCACGTCCAAGTAGCTCCTCTTTCTCTTGGGGGAGGCTAATGACATGTTTTCTTGCAGAACTGCAGCTCTTCGTATGGGTGAGTGCTGGTTCTGGGGAGCTATTTTGGGTGTGTCTCTAAGGAGGGGTATGTAAGTAAGGCTGTTATAAAGTGTTGTGGCTGGAGTGTCCTGCTTAGTATGGACAATATATTGGAACAAAGCTGGTTTGCTGTAGAATGAGGTTGGGGTTGTTTCTGTCTGTTTGGGGAGAAAAGGATATGCTTCATCCTGCAGTTATTAGTGGCTGGTTGAATGCAGCTGCTATTGTACAATGAATGGGGGCTTTGAACTTTATTTGATTCCTCTCTACTCTTTCCTTTCTTTCATATTTAGATGTAAATATGATAATATTATTCTCTGATACTTAAATATGGATAGCTCAAAGCCTATTTCCATCAAACATTGCAAACTACATGTTTGAGAGCTGCATAATACAGGCTTTTATGTAAAAGAGAAAGCTTTTCCTACTCTGACGCTCTCACTGGCCTTATCAGTCTACACCTGCATAAAGGAGAAAAATGTTAAATATCCACAATTTCTACTTTGTCACTGAGTCAGTCTTTCCTGGTTTCTAAGTATCAAAAGGGCTGCAAACATGATTTCTTTGTAGCTTAATCTAGGAACTGCTATGCAATGGAGTTTCACTAAAAAGCAGTGATGCAGGAGGGTGTTTGGAGCTGGCAGATGTGTGGGTGCTGAGCAGGGCTGTGCTGGGAGTCACTGTCCCACTGCTGCCCCCACAACTGCACACTGAGGAGCTGAACACTGCTCTGTAGCTACCCTGGGGGAACTGCTACCTTACAAATTCCTGTTCTGTCATGAAACACCAGGTAATTTGATGGTAATTTGTGTTGCAGTGAAAGTTTTTAGGCCAGTGATCACCCTTTTCCCCCTCAAACTCCAGAACAAACTCAGGGAAGCCTTATGCACTTAAGCCTAGAACCCATCTGGGATGTCCTCACTGTAAGCTGCTGGGAAGCCATACAGAAGCTCCTGGTCACACTATCTAAATTAAGGTGTTTCTTCCTGTCCCCCAACCCTTGCCGAGGGCACTTGGGTGAAGACATGCTCCAAGCAAAAAGTATGGGTGATGCTCAGAGGGAGAGAATGTGTCACTTGTGTAATGGGGGCACTGCAGGTGCAAGGCTGCTTTATGGTCTAGGGGCAGACATGTCCCCTCCTTCCTTCTATAATTTGTTTCCTCCTTGATTAGTGGTCTGTCTTACCACTTCTGCTTCGATGGCCCAATTTAGAGCAGGGTTACAAATTTGCATCCCAACAGCCAGCTCAATGTCCTTAATTATATGTGTCTTTTTATGTCTAAGGAAAATTTCAGGTTTGAAAATGGATGGAGAGAGAAAAGGTTTCTATCTTTGTAGCACTATGCATTCTTTCCTGTGTAGTATTTCCTGTAAAGACATCTGGGGCTGATTCTTGTTTATGGTAAAGCTGCTTTACATGAATGCAAAAGGGAATTCAAAGCCTGAGTGATGGTGTTTTCTACTAAAGCAATGCTGAAAGACTGGCAGAAATGGAAACCCTTCAGAGTACCAATGTCTGAGTGTAACAGCCCTGTTCTGAGATATAGTCACTGGGGCCATCTCCATCCTCCCCAGCTGGGATGCTTCTCATGAAAGTTATGTTTATAATAGTGAAGGACACATACAGTTTATCCTGGTTTTGAGAGGCATAAAAGGGGAGAGCCTCCTCAAAAGCACAAACCACTAGAAATTAATAACTTTAAAGTGTTTATTCGCTATCAAGTACAATGTTTGCTGTTACACGCTTCTTATTGTATCTGGCCCTTTAAACAGTCTTTAACCATCAAAGGTCACAGCCACACACATCACATCACTAGCCACACACTGTTAATTTCCAGAATATTTGTAGTACTTGCCCGTTCTAATAAGCTTCCTACAAAAAAGAGTTCAACCTTGTCTAGAATTAAGAGGAAGCATGACAAAGTTTACATAGCTTTCCCCTTGTTTTTAATGTATCAACCACAGTCTTTTCCATTTCCTCTTGTAAAATAAGGCTGGAAAAGTCATCAAGGAGATGCATTCATTCATTTCAAAAAGATTGTTGAATCAGGATGGAAAATGAATTAATGCTGGTTTTTACTATGCAACATCTTGGGAGATGGCTCCTTTGCTTTGTCACCAGTTTGTCCCAATCCCAAGGCAAACATCAGTATCTAATATGTGTTGTAGATATCAACAGTTTTTGTTGCATCATTTAATACCCTTCTCTTATGGACATAATATTGTAAAAAATTATGAAAAGTACCTGCTGGTAAATGAAAATGCCAGATGTAAAGAATTTTTCTTCATTTATAAATGTTTTGCGAATAGCAGCAGTACTTCCTCCCATTATTCTTGTTACTGTCAGTTGTTGGCTGAAGAAGTGTTACTGAGTAAGTCTGTCACATGTCTTGTTATTAGAGGAGCTGAAAAAAGCCAAAACCAAAATGAAGACAACTTTCAGGGAATTTAGCAGGTCTGGTTCTATTATTCTCATTAGTGTAAATCCAGGATAGCATCATGAAAATTGGCAGAGTTAGTGGAAAATGAATTTAAGTGAGGACAGAATTGATTGATTATATGTGAGAAATATAAGCAGCTGACCTGAGTAGTGACTGCATTTTCAATTACATTTGCCTCTGATTCTGCTGTCCAAAGGGAACATTGTCAACTGAACCAGCCTTGCGCACCTGTCTGTGGTGTCTGAGGTGCCTCTGCCCTCAGGACGGATGCTGTTGTAGGGCCTGTGTGCCATCTCCATTGCAGTGAGGTTTGAAACTAGCAGTAAAAATAGGCTCCAACACAGCTTCTTGGTACCTGTGTTGGTCAGATCAAATGAAGAATGTGCTGAGGAAGATAAAAGAGCCTGCATTTCTTTTTCTCTGAGAAAGCAGAGCATGTGGCTTGGGGTGAGAAACTCTCCTTCTGCACTAAGAGACTGATGTTTTAACATGCCCTAAATACATACAAGACTGCCACTTCCATGTCAAGCATGTATCTTCCTCCAGATTCAAAAGGGTTGAGGTCATTTGTATAAAGCTGTGGAGTCTATAAACTAAACTTTCAAAGGTTTGGGGTAGGCATACTCTTAAACTTTTTCTTCACTTGTATGAGAGGTCTATAAAGGGGTCAGAAAAATTATTCTAGTACAGAGTAACACCCAATAATAGAGTTAACTGTTCTCTAAAGCAGTCACATTTAACCATAACATCTATAAAATCTTGTCTTAGTACCTGAAAAATCAGAGAAGGAAAAGTATCTCTGCCGTAAATACACATACTTAGATGGTCTGTGAGATGTTCCCAAAGAAGGTTTTTAGGTAGTATCTTTGTGCTATTTTCCCTCTATGCTTTCTTAGCGGGGCTTTTTCCTATTCCTGTCATGGGCACACAAATATCTCACCAAAATTCTGTGACTCTTCTTGTCCTGAAATGTGTTCTACTTTAGATGATGCTGTCTGGTGGTGTGGATGTTGATACCATATTGGCGTCTTTTGCTTCAGTCATGATGGCACAAAGGAAAGCAGTTGTCTGCTTGGTTTTATTGAGCTTGAATCCAAGACCCAAGTGGAAGACACTGAACCCTCACTCTCCTCGTGGGTCTTTGCTGTTTATTGTAAATATTTTACTTGAGACTGGAAGAGTTGTGTCCCTGTGAGATGCCTCTGTGGAAAACAAGTTAAAATCTTTGTCTCTTTGTGGAGAATATCATAGACTGCAACATTTTCCTTATATATTTGTATATTTAAAAACAATAGGTTGCTTTTTCCAAGCAGAAATTCTATTGACAAGAGGATGTACTTGCTCAGCTTGATTAAATGTCAAGTAAAACAAGATGAGGAATTTAAGGCTTGGTGTTTACAAGGAACTGGAGCAACAGCTTATAGCATTTTTCTGTCAGTTAAGGATGCTGAAATACTGCATGCAGTATGAAACAAAGGACTCATGAATATATAATTTTTAGGCAAAAAAATGAAGGTTTCTTAACAACTCTTCTTGAAGACAAGACATGGAAAATATGAGTTGTACTTATGAATGTCATTCCAGAGCACAGCTTCACTTGCTCTACTGAGAGACTAAAACTAATCCCCTGCAATGTACTTATTCGTAAGTACTTATTTTACTCCTTTACATATGAAACAGTATCCAACTTGTCTGCTGGAAAACTTCTAAATGATTTTCTATGCCTCTCACTGTGAATTCCTACTGTAGTACATTTAAGAATTCAAGGTAAATTAAAACTGAGAATTTGACAGAGGGAAGCTGACCAAAATAAAACCCTGGTGTGAGATGCCATTACCTGCTGTTGGCAAAGCAATTCAAGACTTTCATACAATTGGCAATAACATTTCATGAGGTAAATTACACTGTCAGCAAATAATATATAAGTAATTTAACAAATGTCAGAACATCTTGGAAAAATGATAAAAACCACAATACATAAGTACAAGGGCAGGATAAAGCTATTTTATCATGTCATGAGAACCAGCAAATGGAGAGAGCTGTTTCTAACACTTTGAAAGCATTTTGTGCAGCTATAATCCAGCTGGCTGAACTGCTCTAAGTATGCTCACTGGGGGAAGGGTGAGGTTTTTTTTCACCCCAATTTGATGGCTGAAGAAAAAGTTTTAAAAATTATGTCATAGTTCCCTTTGAGATAGCTGTGGTATGCTTCAACCTCTGAATGACATTGTTGGGCTGCATGTATGTTCAATAAATTTTAATAAAATTATATTACAGAAATTCTTTAGACTTTGTTTTAAATCCCTATATGCAGTACTATAGCCTAGTATTTATTGATGAAACCTTATGACAGATGTGTATGCAAGAGTGGGAGAGGGGAAAAAATCATTATGGAAATAAAGTTCATGCTTATATACAGCCAAGAGATAAAATATTGGTTTGATTTGCCAAGGAAACCTTTGCTGATTATGCTGAAATAATTTGTGAGGGGTTATCAAGGTGCTTCTATAAGGCTACTGCCTTAGGACCACATAAGTAACAAACAAAGCCATATACAAGACTCAGCTTTGTGGCTTGTTGTTGGGAGCACAGCATTGTTTGGCTCCCTAATTATCCCTGTGTTCTTCCCCTTGCAGGGAACACAGGGAAGCCCAGCTGTCAGTGGAAGCAGAACGTCAAATAAGGTGCCAAACACTCTGACTGCAGCTTCCCAGAGCACAAATGGAGAGGAAAAGGGACAAGGCACATGCAGAAGTGAAATTCAGAGGAATGGGGTTTTCTGGGATTCTTGGGACATGGCCAGGTGGTGCAGCTGAGTTAACTGGGAAGACTTAATACTTTCCTATTAGTAGGCTGTTCCTGATTTTGTTTTAAAGTTGAGCAGGAATATCATCAGAGTATAGTGTGCTGCTGTTTGCCAAACTTTTCTATGTGTGAGCTCAGGCAGATGATAACAAGCCTGTGCTGTGGACTCTAGTGTGGTGTTAGAAATGTCAGTGCAAATAACTGACAACTAAAAAAGTCACTAACACAGCTGGTGTTGTTTGGGAGGATAATCTCTTCAGATTTTACATACTTACAGGACAAAAATATTGCCCAATGTAATTTGAAGTGCCACCATTCATTGAGCTTTTTGAATTTACAATACTTGGAATTATACCACAAACTGGAAAGGAAGCAGTCTTGTGTTAAGAAACTTCATTCTACTATGCTAGAGATTGTAAAGGCTGCAAGGGGCCCGACTGCTATGATATATTCATCTAATCTTCTTACTGGGGAGAATGGTTCCTGCAGGAGAGGAAGGCACTGAATGAGCTAAAACAAACCTTGCATCCCATTGAGAGCACGATGTTACTGACAGTGCCTGACTGAAGTGAGAATTCAGGGCAGAGACAGCTGCTGGCTGTGCTGTCAGTCTCCAGCTGCCAGACTTGCCTCAAGCTCTCAATGTGCCTCTGCAAAAAGTGCATTTCTGAGAGTAAGAAGGGATCTCAATGGCCCAGGAAGCCATTCAGTTTGAGGTGATCACCATACATTATGGCAACCAAGGGCATCTGTTATGTTTTGTATGCATTTAAATCTCTGTTTAGAAGTTACCAAGTGCTACTGAAGGCTGGAGGGTAACAGGATGATGCACGCCCTGAACTGGATCCACTTCGTTCTTCACCCAGCTCTTCAGTCTGTGGCTGTGCATTGAGACCTGTAGTAAAACAAAATGGTTTAAATTATTCCATTGAGGGTTGGTTCTGTATCTTGCTATCCCTGGAAATACAAGGCTTAGTTAATATTTTAGGCTGTAGAAGGTAAATCAAGGAGGTATGTGTATGGAGTGTGTAAATTTAGGGTTGCAGCTGTTCAATGGACTGCAGTCACATATCACACCATGGGTACATGTAATTGTCTCTCAGACTGAAGACTGAATTCCTAAAGGTTCCCTTGTTAACACATTACTTCTCCAAACAAGAGACAGCAACATAATGTGGTATTACCAAAGCAGATGCTTCATTCTGATACTACTGCTACTTAAAACATGCCAAGGACATCAGCTACAGCTCAGCCAAAAGCTCTTTGTCTGAAATAAACATTGATCTGATAGAGTCCTGCATTAATTTTTAAAACAGAACAGCAGGGGGCAAGGAGGGACAGGGTTTTTCACTAAGAACTAGCTGCTTACACAATAGAAGTGAGGTATACTTTCAGTGCTTACTGGTCTTCTTTTTCTAAATAATTCCCCCCAGAACCTGTGATTGCAATGGCAAAATTCTGAAGAATTCTAAGGCTTTTAAAGCTCTTACTTCAGAATAATTCAGTTTTCAGTAAATAGTCTGGAAAATGCATCCTGCGTTGCACATTGTGCGTAAGATTGAAGAAATGTATTTTTAGGGTCATGAGCTAAATTACCATCTGGCTCAATAGATATTTCAGATGTATTACACGCATTTAGTCTGAATGTAGCTCATTGCTTACTGTTTTCCCCTCAGATTATGCAGTGGCATTTATCCTATGTGCTTACAGCATGCAACCTATCCCTAACATCTGAGTAAATGTTGGATTTTTAATCATCTGATGTACTTGTAAGTTCTCCACATTTTTTATTACTTTGCTTACAGCTAATTATTCTGGATACAACACAGTCTATTTATATGTTTTGTAAATACTCCTTCTTCCAATGCCTTGTGGTATCATTTTCTTCAGTGTCTTTATGGAAGACTCTCAAATGAGGGAAGCAGCTGAACTGGAGAGACATAGAAAAGAATGGAAAATAAATCCCCTAACATCAACAAGGAAGCAACTGTCAGTCCTAGTAATTATTTCCCTGATAAGTATTCTGTTAACTTTATTTACAGATCTGGAGTATTATGTTACCTGCTGCTATGCAAAATGATGAAGAGATTTTTTTTTTTTTCTTGTCAGACTTCTAAGTGAAATAATGCTTCCAGAGATGGTGACCCTCACCATCTTAGGCAATTTATTCCAATGCCTAGCCACTAACCACTCTCAGTGAAAAATTTTATTCTAATATCCAACCTGAACTTCTCCCAGTGCAACTTCAGGCCGTTTCCCCTTATCCTTTTACTTGGGACATAGTAGAAGACCATGATCAGCTCATGACATCTTCCTTCCAGGAAGTTGTAGAGAGCAATGAGCTTCCCCCTGAGCCTCCTTTTCTCCAGCTTAAACACCCCACCTTCCTCAGCTGCTCCTCACGATATCTGTGCTTCAGGTCCTTCCCCAGCTCCACTGCACCTCTCTGAAAGACTCCAGCCCCTCGATGTCTGTCTTGAAGTGAGGGACCCAAAACTGGACACTTTGGTGTCACTTGGATTCTTCTTGATGATGGTCTGACACAGGGATCAGGCTTCTAGTGTTCCTGCTGGCACCAGCCTTTCCTCAAAAGTATCATGAGGATAATAAAATGGTTTTCTTAATGCATGTCCTCATTTCTTTGGATTAACAGATCATCTCCAGTTCTATGTGTAGGACGAGAGTATGTTTGCCTGGCAGTAGCTACTACATGTCATTTCTTCCAGCAATCCATTTAAAGCCTGAAAGTAAGTTTTACTCCTGAACTTATCAAACCAAAGGTGTTCAAAATCTTTTCCATCCTTCAAAGAGAAGCTGATGTCTCCTTTAAGAGGAGATAAAGAGCTGATGCTGACAGAGCCACTTGTGAAATGCTCTCCTTCCATGTCACAACATAAAACCCTGGGTGCATTTGGCAGTTACTGGCACTTTGCTAAAGTAAACTGGACCTGGTATAGATGATATTTGTGAAAACAAAGTCATGTTCATATAAAGAAGGGTCACTGAAATATTCAGATGGATTTAAGGGAGGTTTTTATTGATTTATTGTTATTTTTGTTAAAAAGATTTAGCGCCTTTTGATTGCCATTCTTTGTTCAGGAGTCTGCTTTAACAGTTATTTAGGCTCTATGAACACTCCAAATGAACCAACCCAAATTTAACAGTAAATGACAAAAACCCCCAAACCCCGAACAAAAACAAACAAGCAAAAGCACTTGTAAAAATATTATTGATTAGAAAATTATTTCCTTAAGCCTGGGGTCACTACAAGACTGGTGTAAATATTGTAAAAACATTTAGAGGTATTTTCCCAACTTAATGTGTTTTTAAACTATAGAAATAATTTCTGAGATGCAAAAATATTAATTTTGTTGAGAATTTTTATTAAAATAATTTTTTCCAACCGGTAAATAAGAATGCTGTTGCATTTGCATACATAACATTCAATCACTGTAAGTGTGCTATTAAGAGAGAATATTTATCTTTGGCAAAGGGCAGTCAGCTTACGTATGTTGGCTGACCACTTTAAAGCTGAACATCTGATAACCATAAATGCTATTTTTCATATGCACATTCTATTGCCATAAGTACTCAAGATAAAAAGGCAATCCCCAAACAATACAATAGAAAAATATTAAGCATAGAATTTTTTTCCCTCTTTCTGTTTTTAGAGATGTCTACATTTTGATATGCATGAATGGCTGGATAGTTCAGAAAGCTTTAAGCAGCCTCAGTAGTTTCTGAGGAGATGCAGAGAGTATACTGTGCCTGTGGTTGAGAATGGAGGCTGAGGTAAGGTTTCAAAGAAAACTGGAGTCTGGTGGTGCAGCAGATGGTTGTGCCAGCTTGGTGTCTCTTGCCTGGCCATTACAACCCACACAGGCTGAGAGCCTTCCAAAGAGCAGCAGCTCAGCTGCATCCAGGGGAGATTCTGCAGGGCTCTCCCCTACACTTCCTGGAGGTCCTAAGGTGGGACACACATCTGGAGCACCAGAAGAAGGTTGGAGGCCTGTGAAAAGTGATCCAGGACCCTGTAAGGACTCCAGTGTGCAATGTGAGGTTGCAAACAAAAATTAATGCCAGTTCTTTGAAAAGTTCTGAACTTCTCAGCTTTGAAGAAGTTAATTCATTAAACTGTTGCATGTGTGTTTGGGTCAACATGGTGCCGTTACTCATCTGTTGTTCAACTTTTGACTATGTCTAAGCCAACACTGGATAACTAAACAACCATGAGGTTTTTATGGCTCTCTGTAATAAGAATAATCCAGGCACATCTGGCTTAATTAACTTTTTGATTCCCAGCAGAAAAAAAGTCTCATCTCTCAGATGTATTAATATTTTTTCTCATTTATGATTTTTAAGTGAGTGTTTGTAGGAGGATTTTATTCAGTTTCTTACATGACATGAGTAGGGAGGAACAGGGGGAAAAGTTATCTGAAATAATTCTTTGCCTGGTGAAAACAGGTGAAAGACTTAGTCCTTTACTTTCCTGTAACAGTAGTTCTTCCTCACATGCCAATTTTAAGAGTGAGGAACACAATTAGAATTTCATCTCTAAAAATAAAGTGATGAAACAGCCTATTAAAAATACTATGCTATATTGGTGGTACAGCTGTAAGGGATTTATGAAAATTAACTATATAACTATTGTAAAAATATCAGGATTGAAGTTAGTGCCAATGTATTTTGGTCTTGGACCCCACATCTTAATCTGTCTGGTATGTTCAGAAAAAGCAATTAACCTAAAATCTTTCTCTATAGAATTTTTTTCCTGACCTTATACATGCCTGATCTAAAATTCTTGATTTGAAAGTTAAATGTTCCTCATACAAAAATACTGTGTTGTTATTGACATTTTGTATTTTTGGCTTTTTTAAATCCAGAGATTCCAAGAAACCAGACAACAATAAGTCACATTTTTTTCCTTTATTGGGAATTTAAGAGTACTGAAGAAGTCTGATGATGACTTACTCATATGAGAGACAACAGAAATGTGAAGTACTACAAGTTCTCTTTTCATTGATAATGTTAATACCTGCCTGGAAATAGCCTGGAAACTCCTGTTTTGTTGAATGTAATCAGTAATAGTCAGCTTTAAAATTACTCCATTGTTCCACATGACTTAGGTAGGCTGTGTGTTAAGACTCAGGATATTTAAAAACCACTGGAGAGAATTGATGGGAAGCTGGAGGAAACTTTCTGACACATCCGAGCAATCATTTATTGTTAATGGTTGAGCCAGCTAGGTGAAAGTGGTCAAATTGTTTATGTCTTGCAATTAAATTTCTTACTTCCAGAAGACAGAGTTTAAACTGTTCATGGTATGATGATATTCCTCTGCTTCAAAGTCTGAGCAGGGGAAACGGACTTGTACCTGTCTAAATTATATATTGTATCATTTTGAAGGTCATAAACAGAAGTTTCATGGAATTTTCTGCTTTTAGAATTGGTGAGAAAATTCTGATTTCTAATGTGGGAACAAGCCTTCTTGTTCCAAGGCAGAGATTTAACATGGGGTTAGCCACCAAGCCATCAGTATCTCACCTCTCATCAGGTGAAAAGGCAGAGGTCCAAGGCTTCTGCAAACACCCCTTGCAGTTGCCAGAAGCAAATACAGAAGAAGCAAGCTAACATTGTACTTTTAATTATTGCAGAAGAAACACATATTGTTGGCTGCAGGGCAGCAGTGTGAGAACCCATGTAGCCACAGGTCTGGAAGCAGAGATGATCAGGAAAGACTTTTCTAGGACTGATGAACTGCAGAATGAAGCATCTCTTACAGTTGCTGACAGAAGGAAGGGAATGTCAAAAAGCACTGGCCTAATGCAGGGCTCTCTGTGGCTTGGGAATTAAATAATTCTCAGATGATTGCGCTGGTTCTTCCAGATGTGTGAGCAATTTTTAGTGCTGATGAGATTTTGCTATCCAGCTAAGGGCATATGAGCGTGGCTGGTTTCAAATAGGCTCTGTTTTTATTTTGCAGAGAATGGTTTTCAGGAAATACTTGTAGATTTTAGCCTGCAGAAAGATGTCCTATACAATGTCTCAAAGGGTTTTTTTGACCCATCCTTCCAGTGTGAAATGATGCTACAGAGCAGTACCAAAGAGGTAAAGCGTCCTTGGGTGCTATAACCTTGTGGGTTTTTTACCTTGGCCAACTACAGATTTTATTCTTTTACAAAAGTAGTATTTTACTTCCTTTTAGTGATGGATACAGCAAGGATTATACCATGACTAAGAAAACCAAGACCCTTTGGGGAAGGCTCCTGCTATGGATAGGATGCTCTGGGGAGACATGCTGAGGAAGCCCTGATGCAGGGAACCCTGCCAAGGTTTCTGAACATCCATGGCAGGAGTTACAGCCACCATACTGGAGGGGAAATGCTCCTTTAACACACCCACCGAGGCCTGTCTTGCTCTGAGTGTCTCTCAGCACAACCCAGTAGTGATGGAAGGAATCAGACTCAGTCATGTTTATGGACTTTGCCTACAAGGGGTTTTTCAGTTCAATGAGTATCCCAGAAAACACCTCATGTCTCATGCATCTTCACGCCTCTAGGAGTGGGCGTCCCCACTTCCTGCCTGGATGGCAAAACACTCCATCGATGATGGGATAAAGATTAACCAAAAATGACAGTCACTGAGTTTTCTCTAACTCCTCTTTGTTTTAGTTTCACTGGTTGTTCTTAGGCTTCAGAGACCCTCTAACATGGAAATTTACTGTGCTTCTCTCTTGGCAGTTTGGGCTATTTGGTAATTAGAGTCTTCTCATTCAGTGAGCTGTTCCCATGCTCCCCTAGTTACACACATTCTTGCTCTTGTACTTTGTGTTCCCTTATTACTTTCCTAATAACTGCTTCTGAGGCTTCTCTCTAATGTTTCTTGTGTGTTTGGCTAGGCTTCTCTGCATTCTTGGTATGGCATACTATGTGCCATCACTGGAACAAGACGTCACAACTTTTCAGGGGCTGTGTGTGTGGTTATTCCTCTGGCAGGCTTTGCTTCAGTTGCCTGTTTGAGCTGCCTCTACATGAGTTTTTATTCTGCTTTGTGGTGGGTTTCTGCTATAGCAGTGACTTTCCAAAATGGATAATACCTGGCCTTGTAAACAATTGCAAGTATCTTGGCTTCAGTGAGACACCTTTCAGTTGGAGCTGCTGGAGTCTTGTGGTCTGGAGTCCCTACCCTGTCTTGTGGTTTGCTAAGACTCTCTTCTGTTTCTTGCTCCTGGCTGACTATATTCCCTTGTTTGCTTTAACTAAGTATCTTAAGAAATCTCACTAGCCTATATAGTTATTTCTGGCTTGGCATCTTCTGTCAGTCCTGACTCCACTATGCCATTTTTCTTATCCTGTGAGCCAGGACCTCTGGTCCCCTGTACCCACAGCATCTCTCCTTTCCTCTCTCAGCTCCTTCCTATCACAGGTTTTTGTGTCTGCAAGGCAGGAAAATCCTCTCCACTCTGAATGCTTCAGAATGTTAAACTGATGTTAATTTTCTCTTTAGTTTCCTGATTGGAAATTAGAAGGAATAAGATTAATCCAAATAGTCATCAACTATGCTCTTTAAAGGTATTTCCAGATTTTTGGCATATTCAAAACTCTCTGAAGGTAACAGGCATAATTAGAGAGAGAAGATAAATGCTGGTCATAACAATTTCTTTCATTTTCTACAAATAGGCAAGTCTAATGGTTTCAGACCTGGAGTCTTCCTTTCTTCAACTTTAGCCAATTGTTGTCAAAGACATGCTGTAATCCTTTCCATTTCTTGTATTTCTTAATCACATTTGATAACTTAGTAACTTTCTTTAACCAGAGCAATGTCTTAAACTTTTTTTTGGCTGCCACAGAGAATTCTAAACAATTTTGCTGAACTAGGTTCCAGCAGTTCTGGTACGTAGCCTAACACCATATATTGTGGTGTGCAGAGAAAATCAGCTCTCCAAAAGGAACTCAATAGAAGCATGGATCTTTTGCCAAAAATTCCTAATTTTGGGACAGTACCAGGAAACTTGTGTGGGTCCCATTTTGCTCCTACTCAATTAAAAGGTAAAGCTCCTCCCAGTTGCAGAAGGATAAAGTTCAGGCTCCAACACTCAGTCCTCATATTCCCATTTCACACATTTTCCTTCAAATTCTTTTTTTTTTTCTCCTGTATTTTTAGGCTCTGGCAAAACCCTTGCACTCTCCCGTACATTTTCTGGAAGGCAAATCATAGATAGGAACCATTTTCCTCATCTCTTATACTGCTTAAGAGCAGCTCCTGCTTTGTGCACCAAAGCACAGCTGGAACTCAGCAGCTCTAATCTGGAGTGACAGATGAGCAAGTCAGATCATGAAAGGAGGAAAAAGCTGCTGGAAAAGGAGCAAACAAACAGAAGGAAATCTTGTAATCGTATCAGAAAGGCGAGGAGTGATATCTCAGAAGAATTAATTTTGTATTTCAGTAATGCCTGAGTTTACTTGAAAAGATGATAAATTTGGGATAGGCAGTGGCCAAGCAGGAGATAGCAGATGTGGAAAGATGGGATCTTGGGACATTTGCCATAGGAAATGAAACTTCCAGCATCACTGTGTTGCAGTAAGTGCTAATAGGTTTGGAGCTTGACCACGTCTTAGGTGTGTATAAGTATACAGACTGCTACATACAGCTCTGGAAATAAACACGTGTAATCTGATAGTTTTAAACATAGTTTTCTTATTAGACTGCAAGAACACTTGGAAGAAGCAAGTATAATAGAACTAACACTGATTTTTGCCATGAAGCTTGGAAGAGAAGTAGCTCTGCAGGGTCCTACTATGGAAGTAAAGCAACTGAGGTTGCTTCTCAAAAAACAGCAAAAGCTTCCAGGTAGAGGGGCACAGGGAAGGGGAAAAGGAGCATGCCTGGCACATTCCTGACCCATTTGTGGATACATGGCTCAGAGATGCATGAGCTGGGTGGAGTGAGGCAATGGAAGGGCACAGGTAGCCCTTCCTCTGGCCTGTGTCTCCCCATGGCCAAAGAACCTGTACAAACAGCCTAAAGGCTGTGTTCAACCCCAGCATGGGCTGTAACAACAACACAAGGAGCAAAGTGCCAACAAGAAGTCAAGAGATCTACTTTGTGAAATTAATTGGGTAGTTTTGAACATAGAAAACTGAACAACCAATGCTAGTTTTTAAACTTCATACTGTCCTAAGTAACCACATAATCAGGGTCAGCAAGCTTTATTCACACCCTGTGTGTGCAGCTGGCAAGAATCTCAGGTTGTGCCTTCTGCAGTACAAATGCTGCTAGAAGGGAGATCTCTGCACAAAATGTCCCCAGCCCATCTCAGGATGGATTTATCCAGGGTCACTTTCGGGGAAGAATTCTCTCCATAACATCCCTAATGCTGATGCTAAAAAGTTAAGAAAACAACTATTTGTCTACTTCATACAAGACCTGTTATTTAAGAGATTGATAGATTTCAGGGAAGGGCACCAAACCCAATCACTAGTGTTCGTGTGGTAGCTCATTGTAATGCTGATAAACAAAACCTAATAAAATATAATACTTCTGTTGTTAGAAGCCATTACAGTGTGATTTAAAACAGAAAAGCTGACAAATACTTTACTGCACAAGTGTGCAATACCTGCCTGTGTGGGCACCACATTCCCTTCAGTGAAAATACACATTTTTCACATTTTGTGATTAGTATGGCTAACGTAAGATACACAGGCAAGAAAGTAAAATGCTGTCAGCTTTTACCTCTGGCTTTCAAAAAGTGAAGTAAACAGAAAATCCCATCGTAGTCTATGGCAGTATACAAGTTCTGAATTATTTAAGATATCGAAAATTAATTTAAATTTGAAATCAAACACTCTGCTGCATTGCCTGAAAATTACTTTTCCCTCTAACTTTCAGTTCTTATCTCCAGGAAAATTCAGCATTGTAGGTTTGCTCTTGGTTCCCTCAAAATTTCCCCCCTCATCTTTTTGCCAGTTGCCAGCTACCTGGATCACCCAGAGAAGTCCTTTTCAGTAAAGGGGGGCACCCTCAGTGACAAAAATATACCATTTTTGTCTTTTGCAACCTTTCTTTTTGTTTTAGCATTTTCATTATTTTCTGCTGTTTGGGAATATCTTTTATTTCATTACATCTTTTTCCAACTTATCTACAACTAGAAGGTATTTGCTGCATGTCATGACGGTATTTGCATGATGTGAAATCTTCATTCTTGTAGCACCTAACCCTAACTCACATCAAATTTCTTCTGAACTCCATGGAAGTTTTGCCTAAGCAGGGCTGCAGGACTCGACCACGTGTTTGCTGTACAGTGTGTACTGCAAGGTCTGGTATTGTTTAACTCTACCGTGTTTGTTTTTAGAGATGGTTTGCATAAAAATGTCTTTTGGGATAATGTTACAAATAGGCTTTGTTGTGGGGACAAGGTAAGAACACTGGAAACTAAAGCTAAAAAGACCTTTGTCTCTCTAGGAAGACAGTGAAGGGTGTCATATTTCTTTGGCATTGTAGTGCTACTAAATTACATCTGCTCCTCAAACATTTTTCAGAGGGAGGATTTCTAGACCCAACTCCAACTATCCTAGAGATACAAAACGTCCAGCGCACTCAGCTTTTTGTGTTTAGATCCTTTCACTAACTCTCCCCGGCCGTCCCCAGATTTTAATTTAACTTGCAGCTTCTTGCCGAGTCTCCCCAGCTGGAGCCCAGCGGCATCACCTGTGCGGGCGCTGCCGCCGCACCTGGGCCCGGGCGGGGCACTGCGCTCCGGCCGTGGAGCTCCAGGCTCGGCCCGGCTGTCGCGGTGCGGGCTGGCTCCGGGTGCGGGTCGGAGCCCGGCAGCGGCGCGGGGCAGCGCAGCACCATGCGGGGCCCGGCCCGCCCCGGGGGCCGCGTGTGCTGATGTAATCGCCAGGCAGCCAGCGCTGAAATCCAACACCGCGGCGGGCGGGAGCTCCGCGGAGCCGGGGCAGGCGGTGCAGCGCCNCCGAGAGGACAAGGCGAGCACGCATCTCTCCCGCGGCACAAACGTAAGCTGCAGCCGGCGGGACGGGACGGGGCGCACCGCACCGCCGCTCCTCCGCGGGGCCGGCAGGGATGGGGATGGGGCTCGGTTCCCACCGCGGGCACTGTCCCCAGTGTCCCCAGCCCTACCTTCCCAGCGCCAGCCGGAACCCCGCGGGGTCCCCGGTGCGCCTGGCAGACCGGAGGGGTGCTGGCTGCCCGGACGGAGACCGCCTGTATCGCTGGCTGTTCCTGTCTCTCTCCTGCTCACCTCGCTGTCGTTCTGGATGTGCCCCGTCCCGTCCAGCACCCTCGTGTCACGCCCGAGCTCACCGCGGTCAGCCTGACTCTGGTCCCCGGGAGCGGGGACAGGCTGACCCGAGAGACAGTGCCCCCCGATCCCAAGGGGATGGATCCCAGTTCCGCAGTGCCCGCAGTAACCTGGCGGCCCCTTTGGTACCTAGCTAGTAAAACGCGGCAAACAAGCAAACGCCAAACCTGTAGAGTTTACGCTAAAGAGCTACGGCTACTCTCTTAATACCACAGATAGCCAGATGAGCTGCTCTGTATTCACGTGGTTTTGTAATTGGCTGAGGTATTTCTAATGCATCCTCACCTGTGATGCAAAGGTAAAGCTCTGCTCTCCACAGTTTACCTAAAAGCAGCCTCGGTAAAATGCTGTGAATTTGTGATGGTTTGTAACTATATTAGAGAGGTTACTTGCACGTGTCTCTCTTTGTAAAGAGCTGGTCTTGTTCCGGCTGTGTCTTAAGTTTACTGAGCGTTGTGAGCAGGACATAAGAATTTGTTAAGTGTTGTAGTGAGGATTATGCTGCTGAAGTGTGCCTGGTCTATAATCTGGGTGTACTTAAATGCTTGTGAGCAGTTAAGGGGCTGCCTGAACGTGGCCTTCCCAGGAGATCTGTTTTTAATGGCTATGTCTTTGGGACTTCAGGATTTGTCTGAGTACAATTTCAAAGAATGGTTTTGTTTGAAATCTGTGAAGGGATATTGCTGATGAAGAAACATAAATTGCTTTACAGGAAAGAAGCATACAGGAGCAGAGATGCCGTTTACTCAGGCTCAGAATCTGAGATAGCTTCAGTATATGTATCTGTATGCTTCTATAATGTTTACCTAATTTACTTCTATAGAGAGTGAGCAACCTGGTTACTTGCCTGTATTAAGAAATCAGAATTCCTCACAAAAGGATTAGGTTTCCTTAGTGTGTGTCAAACCAGTAAATCCCTTGCAACTTCAACCACCTTTTTGTTGAAATACCATTAGGTCAGGCCTGTATAGGGGTGTCTCTGCAGGTTAAATAAATAAAACAGCTGCATGACTTCTAAATCTCTCACTCCGTTTATTAATAGATTATTTAAAATATGAACAGCCTTGTGTCACCCTTGTTTCTTGTAAGCACCAAGTTGTAGTATGTTTGAAGAATGATCAATAAAAAATACAGAGACAAACCCTGAGAAAGAAGAGTATTTCATATGAGTAGGAATTCAAGCTGTATACTTTTGCCTTCTTACAGAAAAAAAAAGTTGTATGCTATCTGGAGAAGAGAACTAGTGTAAGCAGAGATTTATTCATAAAACTTCTAAAATCACATATTTTCAATGTTTTCTTGGTTTTTTTTTTTTCCTTTAGAAATACTAACAGAGTTGGCTGTTCTTCTGGATGTGGTGGTTTCTCATTTTAAGCCAGATGCTGTCCAAAGAATGGGCCACCAGGCAGGGAGTTTCCTTTCTCTGAACCCCAACCCTGTCGTAGAACTCTTCTTAGGCCATTTCTCCTCTACCTCTCACCTCATCTCATATTTCTCCTGTTTCCCATTCATTCAAATTGTGAAACTTGGCAAAGGATTCAGGAGCTTCCCCCCTTGCTGGCTAATGTTTTGGAGGCTGTTGTGTCCCCTCCAACTGTGTTGCTAG
Source organism: Toxostoma redivivum (assembly GCA_013397375.1). Taxonomy (NCBI): domain Eukaryota; kingdom Metazoa; phylum Chordata; class Aves; order Passeriformes; family Mimidae; genus Toxostoma; species Toxostoma redivivum. The sequence continues at coordinate 272,368 of VXBI01005881.1, read as the reverse complement.
TAGGTCTTTTAAAATTTGGGAAGCAGCACTGGACCTGCTGGATAATTTCATTATAGCAGCATAGAAAGTTATATTTCTTTTTATATCTTGAAAGATAAGGTTTATAACATCTTGAGGTCTTTGAGAGTTCCAGGACATCTCTGTCCACAAGGTACTGTGATCTTTCTCAAGCTTGATGGACCCAAACTGTGCCATTCTCCTCAGCAGTCCCCAGACAGATCCAGTGAAGGAAGGTATGCAGGGCAGGTGCTGGTGTTTAAAGCATCATCCCTGAGGAGTGCAGGACTGAATGCACCTGTGGCAGTCATACTGCAAACAGGTTTACTTGTCTTTCCTTGCAGCCAGCTAGTGGTATTTCTTCCTTTAAACTTGAGATTTAGAAAACTAGGCTGGAATGAAGAGGATACTGCTGTGCACTGACCAAACCTGAGCTCTGTATGCTGCTGAGTAGTCTTCAGGGGGTGAAATTTTTCACTGTAGCTTGCCACAACTTGCTTTGATGCTTATCAGTTTTCTCATCCATCCATCCATCACCCCTAATGGAAAAAAACGCCATGGATAGTTGCTGTCCACTCTGTAGGAAGAGGCAAATGGCCACAAGATGTCAAAAATTATCAGAAAGATAAACTCAGTTTTTAGTGGTAGAATATCTCAATCACATCTGGTAGTGCCTTCGTCCAAAATGATTCAATAGTGGCCCTCAGCATTCGCTTGCATGTAAAATAGAGCAGATGAAAAGGTAGAAGGGGAGGAAGTTTAAGAGATAACCCTTGGTTCTGCCCTAAAGCCTAGGTATTGGAACAGCTTCAGATGTGATGTTAAATAGGGAAAAAATAGCCAGTATTTGGGTCAGCTGAATTCTTCCATGCCACATGATTCTTCTGCATTTTTTCTATTGGAGTGTCCCAACATTTCCAGGAGCTATGGACTCAGCTGAGACAAGGAGCCAAGCTCCATGCAGCCATGGCAGATGATGGGTCAAGCCACATACAGGTTATGCAGCAGGGAGGGAGCCTGGTGTAATTCTTAGTGGCTGTGCTGGTGTGAGAGTGAAGACTGAGAACTGACTGTTCTGCAAATGTACGGAGTAGTGATCTCAACCGAGAGGGAGGATTTGCATGGATTAGGTTGCACATGGTTTCATTCACAAAAAATTTTGTGAAAAAAGATAGAAGGAAGTCTCACTTTTCTCAGGCATTAGAGGACCCCCAGCACTATGGTTGTCTCTGATCCCTGTTTTTTCTCTTAGTTGATAACTCACCTGTTCTTGACGTTAGTTGGAGAGCACTGTGTAAGCCAGACATTTGTCTTTACTTCTCACTAAGTGTTTCTGTATATCCAGTTACATCTGTGTAATTTACAGCCCTGGGAACATTTTGGAATTTCTTGCTTTCCTACAATGTTTGCTGGGAAGTGACAGAGGCAGGTACCTGACACACACAGCTTTGTACCTGGCTGGTGTAGTAGAAGAGGCTGTTGTAATTATTAGAGGAGTAATCTTTGAATTTTGGGCTCTGGGATTCTTTGAGCATCCTTATTTTGTAGCTAGCTAAAATGTTTTATGCGATTTTTAATGGCAAATCCATTTTGCACCTTTGAAAATAATAAGGGTCAAATAAAGAGTTGTCCTGAGTTTTAGCTGATAAGTGCAATGCATGGACTTTCTTTCTGGCACAGCTGTCTCCTGTCACTGAGCTTCTCATTTGATCAAAAGATGATGCATTGTGTGATGCAGAACCTTTAAACTTGAATGCTGGTCTTTAGAGCTCTGAAAAAATTGAAATGAGTGTCCTGTAGTGGACAAGCTGTTTGGACAACAATTGGTGTTAGGGCTTTTTTAGGAGTGGCAGAACTGCTCCAGTAGAAACTTCATGGCTGTAGCAGGAGAAAGCTTCAAGGGAAGAATAGCTAGGGACTGTAGTGGTGGTTAATTAAAGAACATGCCCCTACATGTATGTTGGGATGTGTAAGTGTAGTTTCCACCCTTCCCTCTATCTATGATCAGAGCTGAAGCACTGATGCATATTTTTGAATATCCTATATGTTCTGTGCATTTTCTCAACAGCATGATGCATCTACCATTTTGCAGTGGCAATGACTATCATGCCTTATTGTTCCTTAAATTATTCATTTGTTTTGTTTGCCAAAATTTAAGTTCTCACAATATAAAAATCCACTTGATAAAACCAGGTTATTGCTCTGTGGTTTGCAGACACTTGGATGTTTCTGAAATCTTTGAATTCCAAACCCTTTAAAGAATTAGTAAGACTTTCACTAAATACTGCTGTATGTATGTGTATGCATATATACTTATATATATATTTTTTCTTTCTGTTTAAACCGTATGTTCCTGTATAAAGTGGTAGTGTTTTCTTCCTACCTTTTTTTTAATATGAAAATCTGATTAATCTTAATTAGCTGGCAATATTAGGTGACGTGAAGTTACATGTGTTTAGTTGCAGCTATGTTACTTTCAAATACACTCGATTACAGATACTCAAGGGTTCTCCGACCTGGTCCAGGAAACGTTTTTAGTCACTCTAGCACTCCAGATTATGAAAAATCACTGAGGTTACATTCATTAACGAGCAAGAGGCTTGAGCTGTGGCTTGAGTGTGAGTTGAGTAGTTAGCATCAGAACTATATTTCTGATATTTTTGAAATATTTCTTCTAGGAACTGAGTAGATAGAGGTTACTCTAATTGTTACATGCATCTGTGTCTGGTTGTCCAACATTAATAGAAAATATATTTCTCATTTATTAAAAAATTCAGTCACTGATAAGAGAGTGATTAGATGTTAATCTGGCTAATACAATAATTAAGAAATATCAGACAGTCTGTTCTTAATCACAGTAAAAATGTAGTCTGTACAACATTCAACACTTCTAAAGTGAGTTTTGAGCACATAATCTAGATCTATGTTATATGTGATGTTGGAACATCTGAAACATCAGTGTGCTATCAACATTATTTTCATACTAAATCCAAAACAACACTCCACCAGCTACTGAGAAGAAAATTATCTCCCTGGCTGAAACTAGGGCAGTGAGCCTGTGATAGCTATCACTATCACACTTTGCTACCTGGGCATGGAGTTTGAAGTTGAAATGTGATGGGATTTTATTTTGCTTTGTGAAGAGCATGACTTGCTTGTAGCATGGTAAAATTCTACAATACAAGAACAAAAGTTCAGCATTTTCACTTATGGGAAGATGATGTGATCTAGTGAGAAGACTGATAGGAGGTCAAAAGTATCTAAAATATCTAATGATCACTACTAACTTGTCATTTATTTTATGGTTTCTTTACAGTAACATTCTTTTCTCTCTAGGAAGAAATTTATACATAGCAGCATTCATATTTGAGTGCTGCTGTAAGAAAATATAAAGCAGATGCATACATTTTATTAATAAAAACCAGTGTAAAATATATGAGGGCATACGCAACCTCGATTTTTGTGTGAAACACCTTCTCAGTATCAGTGGAAAGTTGTGCAGTATGATGGCTTCGATTCAGGATTTGCTGAAGTCAGTGGTATCCTGCCATTTTGATCTTGAAGCAGGTTTCTAATTCCTTGGAGTTCTGAAACTGTAGATGTTTTCTCACATGTTTTTTCCCTTTCTTTCCCTTTCAGGAAAGCTCTCCTTTTTATTGCAACATGTATAGCTGTGGGTGTTGCACAAGTACCCAAACAAGGTGAGAATACTTTGTTTATAACAGGACATTTGTGTAATATGTTAGTAGATTAAAAGAGTAAATGGCTGTTGTTATTTGTGACCTTAGGTTTAGTTCATTAATTCATATGACTTAAAGAAAATACCACCAATTACAGCATAATGAGAGCTAAAGTTTAAAGCACCAGTTTGGAAAAGATGACCTTTTGAAAATTACTCAGATTTTCTGTATATGAAATTGCTTACATATTTAAGCAAGCTCTTCATAAAAAAGAAGCCTTGTACAGTGAAAAGGCTTTGATTGTGTCTTCACTGCAAGTGGGTGTCCTTGGGGGTGGCAAGCTGTGACTGAGTTACCTTTGCACTTAAGGCAGGCAAACCACTGCGCATAATAAAGGCTGGCACCACTAAAGCAAAATGTGAAATTTGGTATTCGTTTGGCTGTGCATGCAGATGCAGATGTTGTGAGGGAATAGAGCTGTCTTGTTTTTAGTTTCTTTTTTAATCTGCCAGCTGTTATAACAGCACCAGATGTGCAGCTTGCTCTGGAGGCTGCTGTGGGAATGATAGCATCCCGAGTGGTGGAGGCTAATGTGCCATTTAGTCACTTCTTATTTGCCATGAGAGTGGCAGCATCAGTTCTCCACCATGGTCCTTTGCTGCACAGGTGAAACATGAGGTAGGTCATCTTTGGCTGGTGAGTGTGTAACTGCAAATACTCATCTGAATACAAACAGATGGGTTGCGTGGTTAAGACTCATTCCTGATAATGTTTTGCTAGAGCCCTTTGGGATATCTCAGCAGCCTCCCACCATTATTCTCACCAATGCTTTTTTCCTGCTTGTCATTCCCAGAGATTGGCAAAGCTTGGTTTTTCCTTCAGTTGTGGATTTTTTGTTTTGTTTCCCCCCCGTTGCCTTTGTAGTTTTGCCCTCCAATGTTGCCATGGCTTGCCTGGTAAAGTTGGTTGTTGATTTTTCACATCCCACTCAATGGGGGCCATATGCTTTTGTGATGATGGGATTTTCCTGGATTTTTATAATAGCTGAGCCAAGTTCTCACTGGAGGAGGGGCAGCTCTGTTAGATGTGTGTGGCCTGCCCTGCTCCAGGCCTGCAGGGATGGAAAGGGAAGAGGCATTTTTAGGGAGGCAGTTTGCAGTTTCCCGGTGTAGCGGGAGCAGGTGATGGATGCCAGAGACAGCTGTGTGCTTACAATTTCAGTGTCTTCATCCCTCCAGCCCACCCTCCTCCTCAGCAAAGAAATAAACCTTTTCTCTCACTCCTCATGTCCCTCAGCCTGAGAATTGCTTTTTTACTGAGCCTTCAGGTGAGGACTGTGAAGGCTGCAGGACTGGGGCCAGCAACACAGGGGAGTGGGTGGAGGCTGAGTCTTACCTGCCTCTTGGCTGAGAATGCCTCTCTGCACAGAGCTTTGCAGAAATGGGGTAAAGCCTCCAGTCTAACATGCTTATTTAGAATTATTTTGTTACCAGCAGATGAAGGGGTTTCTTTTTTTACTATTATTATTTTGTTGTTATTGTTATTATTGTTACTCAATAGCATTTCTAGATAGCCATATGAGAAGCCTTACTGAATGGAAACTCCTCTCCATCCTTGATGCACAAGTGCCATACATGACTTTATTTTCTTCAAATGCTTGCTTGGAATCAAAATGATCCATTGAACCTGGATGCAACTTTCTTCCCATGAGTGAATTTGGTTCCTCTTGCACTTTATTTGCACAATGTGTAAACAAAGCTGGAAAAAGCAGTTCAGAGAAGGAAACCTCATCAGAAAAAAAAGAAAAAGAGCATTTCAAATATATCCTTCAATTTTAGTACGTAAGCTGCAGAGCTGTGTTATTGCATTTGTGGTGCTCAGTGTTTGTCCAGGAACAGGATTGTGTGCCCATTAGGAACATGTTAATACTTTGGTTTTTAAACTTTCTTAGCAGTTGCATTTTGAAAAAAAAGAATATTCTGCCAAACACAAAGATGCTAGCTAGTTATCGTGCCTTCTCTCCTGAGTTGAAGATACAGCCTCTGCATGCTTTACCTGAGAAGATACATGTTATTCAATTTGGTATGCTGCTATAAATCATGTTCAGTGAAGTATATGTAAAGATACAGTCTCATTCTTCAGGAATAGTACTTTGAGGACTCAAGGATATACAGAATTAATGTGTCTTGCTGACTTTCCTATGCCAGTCATCTGATCTGGCATCAAGAAGAGCATTTGTTGCAGCCAGGTATCTCAACATACCCAGGTGCAGATGCATCATCACCTAGAAAATGGACAATCTGATGAGTAATTTCTCTTGGTTCTGGAGCTGATTGATAAATGGCCCTTGTCTTTTCCCTTTTCCAGTGGAAAAAGGAAAAATGTGTGTACTCAGATTGCTGGAACAGGGAGAGCATCTCAGAGATCCTGCCTTCAGAGCAGTTGTGAGGATGGAGCAATGTGGGAAATGAGCAAGAGGGACTGAATGCAATATGTGTGTGAAACAATCCAACAGTCAAATCCCTTCATCCCTCCCCAGTTCCTTTGTGGGGTTATTTTTGTGCCACACAAGGGTCAGAAGGCTTTTTGCCAAAGCTGGTGTTAGGTTTTGCCTTCCCTCATGATGCAGTAAGGTTGTAATTTTTAAAGATCTCCTAGAAGGTGGAAGGAAAGCACTTGGCACCAAAAATCCAAAACAACCTTTCCTTCAAGAAGTTGAGCTGTTAGAATTTGGGGGACTAATGGGTTGAATAAGCAGTAAGTGAAGACAGATGTTTTGCAGACATGGCTAAACAAAGAAAACTGACAACTGATAGGTAAAGCAAATAGTGGTTGTCATGCTGGGAGGAACAATGAGAGCGTTGCCTGCTCCCAAAATCCTATGTGCTGCCAAGAGCTTCTGAAAGCCTTAAAATAAAATAAAAATGCATGTTGGACCAGAAGTGAAATGACTGGCCAAAAAAGTTTGGAACAGCCTTTTGGCTTGATAGTGGGTTAACAGGCAGCAAGTCAGCAAGGAATAATTCCTTTATATTTACTTTATATTTACTTTTTTCATATCATTTTTCACACTATTTATTTTGTGTTTAGCTCTCTCAAGACCTGTCATTGTTTGCAGAAATGTATTGCGGGATAGAAAAAAAATAGTCTTACTCTTCATCATGCTTACTGATGATTTTTAAAAAAATAACTTTTAAAGTTTTCAAATCAGAACTGCCAGAAGTTTGGCAATTCTGCTTGCAGCTTGCCATTTAGTAGTGATAGACTTGAATGTAATTTTTAAGCTGACTATTTTAAACCAGTTTAAGCTTATTATTTTGTACTTGAACTTTGGATAGATCACATGCATTACTATTTTTAAATAAAATGCGTAATTAAAATTTTTAAAAAATGCAACTACTTGTCCAATATTTCAGGTTAGGATGTGGTATTTAGACACAAGCTTAGGTTGGACTAGCAGCTGTTCTCCTTGTGCAGTCAGCTGGCCCAGTCAGTTCAGAAAAGTAGTGGAGCAGTGTATTCTGCCTTGGGGACTGTTTGCATGTGTGAGGCTGCATTGCCCAGAGCTCAGCCCTGTGTTTCTTCCCAGCTCCCCTTCACAAGGGCAGTGCAAGCACAGCCTTCTCCTCCAGAGCTGCAGGCAGGACAGGGTCCTGGGAAAGTGTGCTAGTTCATTAGCAGATGCACTGTGCTTTGGAGCTCGACTATAACCTGACCTCTATTATCAGCCTGACAGATAAAAATACAGCCATAGTGAATTAATTGCTCTGAGGCAAAACATCTTGAGAAATTGGCATACACAGGACTTTGTGCAGAAATACTCTCTCTCCATACCTCTGCCTGCACTGGCTACTTGCCAGGATAATCTTGGCCCGTCCGTGAATCTCCAACATGACTAGAAACACTACAAGGTGTGTAATTAATTTCCAAGATGTACAGTGTGTTCAGGTTGATGCTTTTGGTTCCAACTTATAAATCACTCTGAAGGAAATCTCAGGCACTTCTCATAATTTACCACTGAAACCAAGCCAACATCTGTCTATTCTTAAGGTTTGCTATGAATGCATTCAGTAAACAGAGAAAGGGAAACTGGGAAAGGAAACCTTTTTTCCACTTAAAGCATAAACATCCATTTGTTTCAGTGGCTCTTTTAATATGGCAGCAAACCCTTAACTTTTCTTCTTTACTCTAAATTTTTGTTGTGCCATATAATAGTTTTATTTACTTAATATAAGCATGTTCATAGCAAAAGTAGCCCCAGGCAAATGCTGCAGAAAGTGCCTGTGTCTGCCCAGCTGGGCTTATTTGATCAGTGCAACTATTAGATATTTCAAGTAGTTTTTAATATAGGTGTTCCACTGAAGTTGTTCCAGTGAGGTGGAAACAGATGATAATGTATACTGTGCAATGCTGTTTATGAGAACTAGTCTTCAGTTTCCTCTTGTGAAAACAAATCTGAAAATTTAGGTTAGGGGGACCTTGAACTCATCTGGTCCCAACTCCTGCTGATGTCAGGGTCAATGTTGAAGGTTGTACAGGTTACTGGGTCCTGTCCAGCTGGTCTTTGAAAATATCCAAGGATGAAGATCACCAAATGTCTCTGCCCCCCAGTCCAGCATTTAACCACTTTTGCAGTGGGAATTCTTTTTCCTTGGAGCTGAAATTTCTTGTGCTGCAGCTTGTGCCTGTTAGTCCTCAGCTTTTCTCTGTTTCCCCTATGGCCTCAATTCAGATAATGGACAATTTTATTTAGATTCCCCCAAACCTTCCTGTCTCCAGGCCAAGCAAATGTTGTTCCTTCAGCCCTTTCCCATGTTATATGTTTTAGTTCCTAATCTTCTCATTCCATATTTCCGTGATTGCATTTTGATTCAACATCTGCAGTATTCTGCACCTTTCACAAACAGGCAGGCAGTTTTATCAATCAGTCAATCAATCAATGCCATAAATGCTATCTTATTTTGAGATCCTACAGAAAGGCTCTTGGGGATGTGTAGTTTAGCTCCTACTCAAGCCTTTGTAGTGTTTCAGCTGCATCATGAGGGATGTAACAGTGTGTTTATATTTGGCCTGAAGGAAGCTGTCTATGCCCTCCAACTTGCCCAAATCTGATTTAGGCAATAAGAAATTAATTGGGTCGCCTTCAACTCTTGATTTACCCGAAGGAGTTTTTAATTTCTTATCCCAGTACAGATACGATTTCAGCTTACCAGGATGATAGATAATTGTGTTTCCACCCATTAGGTGAAGATATTTAGCCAGGTAAAAGATGGAGACACTGTATGGCCAGACTGTGGAAAGGCTTAAAGGACACAGCTCACACTGAATGAGAAACTAAAGAATCCAACAGTGAATAAACCACTGCCCATTCTTCCCTGCAGGAAGGTCTGTCCAGATTTCTCTGTATATCAAAGCCAAATCTATAGAACATCAATCAGTAGCACAGCTGGCTGCTCTGTCTCCTTAATTCTCCTGCTGTGGAGTGCACTCTTAATTCAATGTCTTGTCATGGTAGCTGCAGCCTTGTGCACTTCAGGGGGAGAGATGAGCCAGAAGACAGGAGCACTACACCTTGGATCCTGACAATTCTCCTCTTTCCTTGCTCCTCAGCACTTCCACTGTTCAGAGTTCATCTTATCCATGGCCCTAACAAGTAAACTACGTGGAGGGGAGGGAGATGTTACTGTGCTATAAATAACTTGTCCCTTCTTATAAACAAAGCAACCCTTCCTTCAAATGCTTTGATTTGAAATTTTCAGATAAAGAGGAACACCATGAATTTATTGAAGAATTCTCTGCTCAAAGAGTAGACAGAATTAGCTAAATAAATAAGGAACTAACTAAAGTGTATTTACTGATCACTGGAAAGTTTGAAGAGAGCAAATGAGGATTTTTCACTTTCATAAATGAATTAACCTACAATGGGCAGTTTGTGGGCCTTTCTCTGTGTTTAGTTCGGTTGTTTTTTTTAGTATGGAAATTTTGTCCTGGCTTTAATTATTTGTTTGATTTATGTGAAAGATCAGTGCCTTCCACTAGGGATCTGGTGGCCTTACTGTGTGAAGTGTATATGCTCTGAGAGGAGATTTACAGATTTGTTAAAATGTTATGCGTACATTTGTTTATATGGGATCTGAATGTGAGCTTGTAAATGAAATCAACAGTGTGCCTTTATTTCTTTTTACAGCAATAGATGTTCTTCATCAACTAGGCCTTGTGAAAGATGTCCAAGAGCCATCAGAGGCAGCAGTGCCCTCAACATCCTCTCTGTTACCTCGGGGTGTTCGTCTGGCTGTGTCAGGAGTGGTGCTGAGTAATGATGCACACATTGAGTCCCCCGTCTCTCAAGTCATACCATCGAACCTAGGGCATCAGTTCACCTTACTGGTTGGGTTGTACTCTTACAGAGCCAGTAATGCTTTTCTTTTCAGTGTTAGGAACAGAGGCAGACTGCAGTTTGGTGTCCAGCTGCTCCCAAGAAAGGTAGCGGTGTACACCGGAGGGAAGCAGCCCGTGTACTTTGATTATTGCGTTCATAATGAACAATGGCATTCATTTGCCATTGGCATTGGGGACAAGACTGTCTCTATGTTTGCTGAGTGTGGAAACAAGTGCTACAGCAGTGAAGTGCTTTCTGAAATGGAGGCATTTGGTTCAGATGGTGTGTTTACCCTGGGAAGGATGAACTCTCACTCTGTCAGCTTTGAAGGAGTTATCTGTCAGCTCGATATCATTCTCTCTGCAGAAGCCTCTGCAAACTATTGTAAATATGTGAAACAGCAGTGTCGCCAGGCTGAGACCTATCGATCTCTGCGAGGGGCTCCGCTTGTGCCACATGGGCTGGATGTGCTTTCAAAGATGATCTTTGATGAGGAAAACAAGGAAGATATATCAGCTTATAGATGGAAAGAATTGTCAAACATGCCTGTTGCCAGCATTGCTCAGATTCACTTTCTACCTGAACGCTTTGAGTTAAGAAATGTCTCTGCATGGGAGTTTGCAGAGACAAAACCTCTGTTGCTGGAAGCTTGGCCTCAAACAGAACTCCAGGAGAACATCGATCTGGCTCTTCAGCAGCAGGAGATGAACAGAAAAAGAAACATCACTAAAACCCCTGCAGGATCATATTCAAATAGTTCAGCTAATACCACAGAAGATGCAGGCAGACATAGTGAGCCTTCTCTGATCTCCCCTGTAAAACAGAGTAAAACTAAAAGCAAGGGAATGGAAAAAGCAAAACAGCATTTAGATGAGCCAAGCAAAAAGCAGCAAATCTTCACCACAGCCCTGTACAGTTTGCCTGCTGAGCTCCCTCTGGATAATCAACCACGTCTGGGGCAGGAGGGTGCATTTGATGCTGATGAGACTTATCATACAGAAAACAGTTATGAAAATGGTATTGATAATTATGCTTATGACTATGAAGATCTTGGCAAAATGTTTGAAAGGGGAAGTGTCAGAGGTCCAAAGGGGGAAACTGGACCTCCTGTAAGTTATCTTTATTACTCTTTTTACTATATTGCAGCAGCATACATTTAACAGAGGCTTTGAAAGAAACTTCTCCAAGCATGCCAAAGCTGTGACTGCAGTTTCTCCAAGCTGTATTATACAAATGTTTGTGTGCCTTAAATATGTCTCTTTCTCATGGAATTTTAGTGTAAGTGTTATATACTCTTATTTACTGGAAGAATATAAAGACATCCAAGATATTCACATTCTGGTGAAGTGGTAGGCAACCCAGACTTCTTTAAAATTTGGAATGCAGCTGGGTGTTTGTAACCACTAATTACAGAGACTGCTCACTTAATAAAATTGCAGGCTAATTTAATGCAGTTCACAAATATAGGTGCTGGCTCATAAAAAGACCAACCAGGCTGCTTGGAAGACTGACACAGTTTTCTTAGTTGAGCAATGCTGTCAAAATTTATAGTTGTAGAAATAGACCAGCATAATCTAGTGTGCAATCATGCATAACCCGAGGTTATGTGGTCAAGTAAACCTGCATGGAAAAGGGTTTTTAGAACAGTCTTACAAGATTGAAGTATTTTTTCAGTTCACAGGGTAAGTGATTTTTGATACAATTGCAAATGCACAGTAGCATTTTTAATAGAAACTCGTTTATCCTTTCTTATTGTGTGCACAAGGCTCATAAACTTTTTAATACATAAAAATGTGCCCACATATATGAAGCTACCGACCAGAAAGAACATCAGTTCCTGCTTGGCCTGGGAAATATGATAGATCATGCTTCGTGCTTGTGTGAGATTTTGGTTAAGATTTTTAAACCATAGAATGAAGTAAATAATTTCACTTGCTCTTTTTGTTTGTTTGTTTTTGGTTTTCTAAATGCTCATCTGTGTGGTCATTACTGGAAGGCAATTTGATATTAAGCAGCTCCTAATATATATTTGAATATGCTCATAAATTTATTATGTCTGTTATTTCAGCACTGAAATATTTTTCCTTGAACTAGTTATCAACTAAGAACCTATTCAAAAGTTCAGCTTTTACTCTAAACAGCATCCAAAGACGAAGTAATTGTTACACAATTGAAAAATGTGTTAATGAGTAATTCACACTACTCCAGAAGTGCTCTTGCTTAATCTTTTTTGGTTGTGAAGTCAGTCTTTTTTTCTCTTTTTCCCTTATGATAGCTTTTATGGTGACATATCACTAAACATATGTAGCTGTCATCAGCATGAGGTTAATTTCCATTTTTGGACCTTAGGATGATTAGTATCTACTAATGGAAGGATTTAATTTTAGCCTGTAGCTTGTTTGTTGTGATTTCAGTCAGTCACAGCCAAGAAAGTTAAATCCATTCTTTTTCACATGTCACAGAAATGGCTGCTGATAAAGTTGATTGTTTGCATTAGTAAGAAACTCCAAGCAAATGCTCCAGATTGTTTTTCTAGACACAGACACTATGCATACAGTGGCAAAAATGACAGCTAATTTGAAGGGTTCAGAGGTGTCTGTGTTACCATCTTCAATGCCTGTCCTATTGACTGGGGATGGATAGAGAAGTTCATCTTGCTTAGGAATGCAGAATTCCCTACTGCAGTCTGTGCATTTGTGCTGAAGTGTTTTGCTGGGTCAGGATTTAGATAACATGCCCAAGGTCTAAAAGATGTGTGGCAGAGGTGAGAAGTTAATCTAGACCTTTGTGGGCCCCAGGTTGGCTGAAGGGGCCAGCAGCACCTGCTGGAACAGAGGCACAGCTGAAACACATGCCAGAGGAGGTGACACCAAAGGGAGAGGATATCTCTGCATGAAACCAAGAATTGTGCTCTGTGGTGAAATGTGTGACTCAGTATCTGCTGCTGCTGTTGGCCTCAGACTTGAAGAGATGATCTTGGTTTGCTTTCTCAGTTTAGTCCTCCCATGAAGAGAAGACAAGAATTAATGCAGCTTTTATATGTGTGGCTCCAACACTTCAGTACATAAGCACTCATGGAGTCTGCAATGTGGAGCCTAAAAAGCAGCACTGAAGAACTTGAAAACTTCCCTTGCAGCAAAAAGTCCTGATGAGGCATGAAACCCCCTTTTACAACCTTTTACGAGGTTGTGGTGGGTTTGAATCTTCTTTCAAGATTTGAACACAGAATTTAATGTTCGTTCAATTGGAATTGACAGGCAAGAACTAGCTTTTGTGGTTCTTAAACTACTCAGCTTCTTTTAGCTTTTAATCATCTACCAGAACTGATTCTTGCCTTGTATAATTAGGCCTCTTATATTCCATGATCCCACAGCTGTGGAATTCACCCACTGCTGCAAAGCAGGACTCCAGAATTCAGGCTTTCATTTATGGATAGGGTATAAAAAGGGAACAACTATTTCTTCAAAACTATGAAGAGCCTGATTAAAATTCTAGCAGTTGCAATGAGCAAGACCCCCCTAGAAAAATATAAAGTGAGTTTAAACTGAAATAGTAAGATTTCCTGAAACTCTTCTTTCAAGGGAATGCTGCTCTGTTCATCTGATAAGCCACTCCTTTTCCGGATGCAGAGGGTGTTGGCAATCTATAAAGAATACAAAAATAAATGTGGTGTGTATTTTTAACTGTTTAACTTTCAAGCTGATATTTTTCATTGCACAATCCTGAAGTAGTGTGTGATAACATGGTGCATAGTCCCACACTGGTAAAAGGAGAGGCTGATGTGAGCTGAAGAGCTGATTTATGTTACTTGCTGGTAGGTAATTGCATCTTCAGGCCTATCTGCACAGGATGTGGCCTTTCAAGAGAAATGAACTAGGAATTAGTTTCCTTTAGTGGAAAAGCTTTCTGGATTTTCAAGACACTCTGCCAGAAGGAGGAATGGTAGAAGACCAAATGGTGATGTTCCTTCTAGCTGGTAAAGAGAAGCAGTCTGGAATTGTTGCCAGGAGGAATGGGAAATTACAAGCCCAGCAATAGGCAGAATTGAGTCCTGGATGAGATAATGCTACTGCAGTCAAGGGGTGTGAGAGTAAGAGCATTGAGAGAGCAGTTCAGAGATCCCTAATGTAGTGCTAAATGAACAGCAGTAGCTTCCCTTTCACACTTAGCTTATTTCACTTATTTTGCTCTTAGCTAACCTTTCACAGTTCTGCTCTTTGCACTTTGCTTATTTCTCAGTTGAACAAAATAGCTTGTTGAGGCTTCCCTAATCACAGGGGATATATTGGTCACTTAATCCCTTTCATGCATTTCCCTGCCTAGGCTGAGAAATCTCAGTATCTGATGATTCAGATAAAAAGTTTAGATTCTTGCAGGTTTATTTTTAGTAGCAAAAGGTATTGTTATTTTAAAAAATTCAGACATTTAATTTAATTCCCCTAGAACTGCTGCAGTTTCCCAGTCTTCTGCACAACAATATTGAAAAACTTCAATCCATCACCCAAAGCCATATATATATTCCTCTGATGATGACATGGCTTTGACTGTTGTAGGAATTCTTGACAAAGGGAGACTTCCACAACTGTAAAGAAAGGAGGGTAATCATACAGAGGTGACTGCCTGCTCTAGGGCATTTGGAAAGAGAAATGTGCAGATTTTCTTGTTTCCAGTGAAATGCAAATGAAACAAGAATTAAAACAATAGGTGGACATTCAAATTTGGTAGGATCCTTGTTGCTCAATAGTTAAATCAGTATCTGTATGAAAGGCTTAGAGAAGGTAAACAGAGCACTCCAGGAGCACAAAGAATAATTCTGAGTGACACGATCAGAATTCCAGATGATCTAAAACTGATGGGATTAAACTCAGTGCAATAATACAGAAATTAAAAGTGCAAATAAATTACGGGGGAGTGACTGCTTTGACAGTCATGAGGATGATAGATTGATATCATACTGCAATAGAGAATAAATACATCTTTCTGCTGTGATGTTTGATACATTAGGAGGAATGGTGAGTATCAGACAGGCTACTTTTTCTACTGGTTTGGATATGATAAAGTTGCAGTTTGGAGAAGTGTCCTCAACTTTAGATGAGGAGCTTTAAAAAGGATGTAGACAGATGGAAAGGATTGCAGATGATTGCAGTAATACAGGTATAGTTATAGAAAATATGATTCTGAGCAAAGTTTAAAACAAAAGTGTTTTTAGTAATGAAAGTTAGGAAGGAATGTAGCTATAGTTTTGCAAAGGGCTAGTCAATAAAGATACTTTTTTGCCTCTTCATATAAAGTGTGGCAAGACAGAGAATGAAATTTTAGGTGGGATATAAGGAAAACATAGCTTATCAGAGTGATACCTGAAAAATAGAACAAATTTTATTATCAGTGTTAGAAGTGTAATTTCCTCATGGAGAGGTTTTAGAATAGATTTGGAATCTGATATTTCTGTTTATTTCATTGCTGCACTGCAGGTATTTTGGTGATGATGTGCAGAGAGTTTCATGGGTTCTTTGTTTTGCTGAAGGACTGCTTGCCTTCATATTTGATCAATCAGGTGTCAAACTGGTATGTTTCTTTAACTTAAAGAATAGTTTGAGCTGAGCTGAGTTTGAATGGCTGAGATATAGGCAAGAGTCTTTTAAAGAGAAACTTCATAGCTGCTTCACAAGAGAAAGTTCAGTGAATAGGATTTAGATACTGAATGGCATGAGGATCAACACGTGCCTGTGCAGAAGTTTTAACTACTTAATGCAGAATTTATTGCTGTGCATCTGAAATCTTAAAAGACTTGCTGTATGTAAATGAAATTACCTCTGGGTAATAGGTCAAGTTTAAAACACATGTAACACAAGTAACATGGGGCTTCAGTGTCTAGGAAAATAATGGAAGTTATTTTATGCCTAGGAAAGTTCCTTACATTAATTCCAGTGACCATTGGAAGGGCTGTGGAAATTTCTGGAAAAGTAGCATCTACTTTTATTATCTCAGGATTAAGCAATGATTATTTGGAATTTGATCTTCTTTGCTCAATAGCTAAATGAAATTTTTACAATTCCTAACAACACCAAGTCGTAGTGCCTTTCTTAAGGTACAAATTAATCTGTTTTGAGCAAACTGGTTTTGTTAAACGATTTTAAATTAGCATCTGTAATATTTGTACCAAGTAACTTCTTTGTTTTGTTTTGTTTGATAGTGGTGGTTAAAGTGTCAAATGCTAAAAATCACATTAACATTTCTAATTGCTTCAGGTTTGTTTAATTACTGTTTCCAGTAGTTGGAAGAAAAGCTATTCAAACGAGTGACTTATTCCTTGCTTTAAGAGAGATTGGCTCACTCTCAGATGTTGATTTCTGTGGTTTACATGGATGCCTGAGAGGCTTAAGTAGCTTCCTAGCCAGTATAAAAATAGTCACACTGATTTGAAGTTGCAGTTGCTTTCCCAGATTGTAGAAATACATAGGACAGGATAACATATAACTTGGGAAAGCATGTCCAGGGAGATTTAAGTGTGCTCTACTGGAGTCTGCTCTCAGCAGAGGTGTTGCCTGAGTTGCAGGGAGGAGTCTGTGGTGGAGGCTAAAGGGCAACATCCTCTGGTTAAGGAGAGTCCTTTAATATTTTAATCAAACACCTGGATGGCTGGGGCTGGCTGCTTATTACTGTGAACCAGAGACTCCATCTGCAACAGCTGACTTTGTTTTAAAATGCTCTAGGAAAATTATTAATCTGTCTGCCTTCTTTTAGGGGTTTCTGAGGGCTTGGTTGCGATTAGACTTTCCTTTTTTTTGTGGTTTTCTTTTAGTATGAAAAGAGATAGTTACGTTTGAATTAGAGTAATCAAAGGATGGGTTGGATTTGAGCGTTTGTTTTCTGTTGCAAAGGAAGCAGGTAGTGTTAAAAAAATTTAGAAGTCACATTGAGAAAAATGTTCTCACTGCCCTCATTTAATAAATCAGCAATAAAGATTCGGAATCTTAATACTCTGTAAGATTTCTATTAGGAAAAAGGTGGGCTATTAATGTATGTAATTAAATGGTTTAGCTAATGTATTTAATGTATTTTTAAGGAAATGTCTGAAACAGGGATAGAGAAGAGTACAAATCACAAAAGAATGCACTCTAGTTGCAACTATTTCACTTAACAAAAAATGTTTTCTTTTATAGTCCCAGGATAATTATCTAATCAAAAAGCATCTCTTAACTTACATTTTGAGAGGAGATATTAAAAACACACTGCTTCAGTAGGGCAGGGTGGGAGTTCTCTGTGCCCTTTCAAGTGCATTTTTGAACCTGGACAAGAATGCCAGGTCAAGAGTTTTCCATGTGTCTTTGTTACATTTCTTGTGCTATTAAACGTGGGGTCTTTCTACTTGAGGAAAATGAGGATGTTAGTGAGCATTTATGCAAGTATAGTGAATAGACAACATCCAGTGCTAAAAGTGTGACATGTTATGGTTTGATCTAAAGATCAGGGCTCTTACACAGATTTGTGTCTTCTAAATTGCACAGAGAGGGAAGTGCAGCTATGGGTTTCAGAATGACTTAATGTAGCATGTATGGACATGCAGATATTTCCAATTGCATTTAAACTCCTACGTTATTATGATTGATTGGAGAGGAAGTAATTCATATTTTTAGTCATCAGAACAAAAGTTGTTTTCCCAGAATTGTGCATAAGTGACCTGTATTTTGGCCAAATTAATGTAATTAGCTTGATGATGTCTAAATTCCACAAACAGCACTGTCTTCTCTGCAGTGACATTACCTTTTTAAGAAAAAAAGTGTCACATAAACCTGGAAGTTTTTAAAAATCCAGCTTTTGTCTTAATGAAATGTTGCTTGCTAATAAAACCCTCAAGGGTGTTTGTCTGTCTTTCCTTCCACACTTCCCTTTTTTATCTCTTTCCTGTTTGCAAAACCTTCCTATTGGTCATTTCAGCCACCATAATGACCTTTCTGGTTTTCCTGGTTTTCTTTCAGCCAGGTTTCAGCCCTGTTTTTGGTGGTGGGCAGTGTGGTACTCAGTGTTTTGCCTGGTGTCTCAGCTGGGAGGATGTCATACTGTATAGAACAGGGGAGTGTGAGGGAGCCCCAGAGCAGGCTGAACCCCTGCTTTCACCCACACAGCTCTTGCATGAGGTCTAACTTTGCTGATGCCCATTTGCTCTTGCAGAAGGTCCATGGCTCCTGGGGCTTGCTGTGCAGGCATGTGGATGGGGCTGAACTCACCCTTAAGAACAGCCTATCCCTCTGTAGGACTTGGATTCGATTGGTGGAATATAATATAAAGTAGTGCAGATTTTAGTTTAGAGCACTCATTTGTACTTGAGTACAGTGAAGTAGACCCTGGGCTTTTGAATCTGAATATCAGTCATTATATAGAAAAGGAAAGGTTTCATTGTTTAAAACAACTAGATATGCAGGGGCTGTTACACTAGCTAACGTGGTGACTAATTTGTTTGCAAAAGATACATTTGATCATATACTAGATCTTAAAAAGTCTGCATTATCTTTAAAGAGAATGATATTCATTATATAGAAGGGAAAATGTGCTACCAGTTATTCTTAGTAGAAGCTTTTAATAAGAAACTGAACAGTAATTTGTCCACATTAATTTTCTAATATATATTTTTTTAAATATTTGTCATTTCTGTGAGGTGATATAATTTTTTCACAGTTACTCCAACCTTTCTAAAGTGTTTGGCATGCCAGTAAGCTTTTTGAAAAGGCTTAATTATTCTCTGCCCTTTGTTTAGAAATACATTGCATTGCTTTCTTCATTGGATCTTTTCTTCCTTTAGTACCAATGCACTTGAGTAAAAGTTACTATCTGGATTGCTAGCTCCAATTTCTCTGATACAGGATACTTTCTAAACAGAAATCTGATTTGGAGTCATTAAAAACCCACTTTATTGTAGCTTTGGAATTGGTTTTCAAATTGAGGGAGTCAGCACGAGCACAAGGTTGTCAGTTAGCAAAACTGGTCTCATCTAGGGTTGTGACACCATCCTTGTGTCAGGTTTTAGCCTCAACTGCTTTGGTTTTCTGTCACCAGGGTCCTCCAGGTCCTCCAGGTTTACCTGGTCCTTCAGGGAAGAGAGGTCCTCGGGTGAGTATAACAACTCTGTTCTTCTGCACCTCTGGGCAGGTCACCAATAATCAGGCTGGAGTTTGTATGATTTTGTTTTTCTCAGCTTTATTCCTATGCTTAGTGAATATGAAAGTGCATGATTCTTAACATTTGGCAGGAAGGTTAAAGCAAGAGAAACTGTTTGTCGTGCTGTGAGCTCCCAGTGTAGTTAATTCCATGTATGGGTGCACACACTGAGCTTTGTTATATTTGTACCTGGCTTTTGCTGCTCCCAGTATTAACTTGTAGTTTTTCCATGCTGCTCCCATCTGCTGCAATCTAAGGTCACATTCATTTGTTTTTGGAGTGAGGGGCAGTGAGCAATGCAGGGCACAGCCTCTGCGGAGCAGGTGCAGGATACAAAATTAACCACTGCAAGACAGAGTGGAGGGAAAAAGTAATCCCAAAAATCTCTTTTAGTCTCTTGAGCTTCAGCAGCTTGATCACAGGTTAATATCAGAGTGCTTTGCTACAGAAATGAGCTACAGTAGGAAATGGTTTATTCTGTGTGAGTGGGTGCATGCCAGCAGGAGCAGGGACAGAAGCCTTGCCCTGTGCCTGGGGACAGAGCTGGGCTGTGCCACTGCACAGGTCAGTGATGAGGCAGGAGAGGGTCAATCTGGGTTTGAGCAACTGTACAAAAACCATCTGCTTGAGCAGTCCCTGAGGTCATGGTTGATCAGGGTGGGTTTTAGGGGAAGGGCAGCTGGAGGGAGCAGGTGAAGGTTTTGTTGTGTGGGTGATTTCAGGCCATGGGAGCTGGGGTGTGAATGGTCGTGGCTGGAGTGCCCTCATCAAGGCAGATGGAAAGTGGGAGATCAGGGAGTAGTTTATACTGGGGCTCAGCAGATGTGTGGGAGGAGTTTTGATTCGGCCTTTGAGGCGCTTTTAAACCAGATGCTGCTCAATAGCCAGTTTAAGATGCTGTTCAATAGCCTGTTGAAAGCCAGCACAGCACAGGATGTTCTAAACTTGGCCTGTTGGGTAGGAAGTGCACTGGTTAAAGAGGCCAAGAACTGATGCTCTAGAGCATTTTGGAGGCAAGGGAGTAGAAGAGACACACTTAAAACTACAAAATGAAAAGCATTCCTTCAAATTAATCTCTTCATGACTTCTCAGATCCTTCTATGTAAGAGCTGACAATTCTTACAGCTCAGCTTTTTTATGTTGCACACTGCCTGTGGTAAGGATATGTCTGGCATCAGAGACAGGATCTCACATTTCCAAGTAAATCCTCACAATTGGGAAGTTTTCTTTGTTTTAGAAGAGATGTTCATGTGTTTAAGGCCATGCCTATTGGTGAGATTGCCCTTGCCCAGCTGCAATTTATTTGGGATTTTTTTTCTGAAGGTCTTTTTATAGGTATAGAGTACTTAAAAGCACAGTACTCTATGTGAGTTCCCTGGATTAATTGTTATGTAGGATATGCTTTCCAATGTGAAGGGACAGCTTACAGCAAGGTGCCTGGAAAAGTATGAAAATGGCTGAGATCAATATTTACCAGTAGTTCTGAGTTTAAAATATATTTATATGGGCCAAGCAAGTCTATAAAACTATTTGATTTAAAAAAAAGGTTTTGAAATGTCAGTGTTCTTTGCTTTGTACAATACTGATAAATTCAGGCAGGTGCAGCTAGTGATGATGTATGTTATGACATGAGTTTTGTGAGCCAAAAAACCTGTGGATACTTTCTTGACTCAAAGTTCATTTCCTCATCTAGCAGCCTGCCCTGTGACTTCTATTTTCCTTCACATGAGCTGATATTTGTGATCCTGAAATGTGACTCAAGGTGTCAAAGGGAAACAGCAGAGTGCAGAGCTGCCTTGCCTGGGCCTTCATCAGAGTGTGTGTCCAAACCTGATCCTGACTCAGATCCACGTGTTTGGGACACTTGGGGCATGTGTCATTAATGGGTAGAGATTTCCATTGAAAGCTGCTTTTGATCCCTGCAATTCTGTGGTAAAGCAGCCCACATCTGACCATGTTTTGTAAGTGTCTTGGCTTGTTCCAAGCTTCTTGATAATGAAGTTTCAGAATTAGTGATACTTAAAAATCCTCTGATGCCTCATTCCATGAGAATACTTCTGTATTCCAGCACTGTGCCCCAGGACAGTGACACTGCAGGCAGCAAAAGTAGGAGCCACTGTAGCACTGCAGCTGTGTTGGCACTTTCTGTTTGTTTCCTTTCTCCTAAATCCCCGAGAGTGCCTCCAAAGTTGTCAGTGTGCAAATTAATCTCTCAAACAGCACATGGGATTAGCATTTCTGTGGAGTTATGTCAACATTGTCTTTAGAGAGAGGCAGCACTTAAGGGATGCAGCTTTCAGTGTTACTGCAAGGTGAAATTGGAAAATGCAGCCTCATGTGGCAGAAAGACAAACACTGAGTTTAGCTGTTGTTAGACCACTGAACATACAAGAAAGTTCAAAAATATTCTTTTTATCCTTGATATTTGAGTTTTGGAAGAATTTTGGCCTTAGTGAATTCAACAGAAGCTTTGTTGCCAGTTTCTCAGGGACAGATTTTTGCCAGTTTGGTCCCTCAGTACGTGGAAGATGAACAGCTGCTGACAGCCACTGCAACAAATATTGTCCCTAATGTGCGATTTTTCAAGGAGTGAAGATTGCTGAAAGTGTTGCAGGAATAGACACTTATAATGGATAGTCTTGATAGCTTTAGTAACAATTCCTTTTTCTATACTAGCTGTGGGAGAATCAGGAGAATATGTGATTCAGTTCTTTTTTTTTTTTTTTTTTTAAAGAAGGTGGATACATTGCTTTGAGACACCTTTTAAGTCACTAAGAACTCATCCATTTCTTTCCCTTTGCAGTGTGTAGCTTTGTACCTCAGACTGTGATTTTACTGATTCTGTTCCATGCCTTCAAGTATTGTAGCTGGAGAGCAACATTGCAGTGACTGTGCCAAACACCTTTAAGAATTACCTGGGAAAACAATAGAAACAGATTTGTAAAAGAAAGGGGGGTGGTCACCTTTACTTTTAATTTTTAGGAAGATGTGTATGTTTTATTTCTTGTGAATCCTTTGAAAATCCTAACCAGTGATTCTAAAAGCAGGAAAGATGCAGTAAAATTATTCTCTGCAAACCATTCACATTTGTTTGGTGTATTGAATAATCCTATCTGCTGTTCTTCTTCATTTGTTTGGGTTTTTTTAATAGGGTGTTCCAGGACCACATGGTAACCCAGGTTTGCCAGGATTGCCAGGTCCCAAGGTGAGTTCACTTATCCATGGTGCCATGTAAACACATGAACTTTTAAATAAATTTTTGGAAGCTCCAGAACTGTTTCCTGTAGTAGAAGTAATTGGTCTTCTTTCGTTTACAGGTGGAGACTGCTACTATAAACATATTTTAATTAAATGTAATAAATCAAATGGAACTTCATATCAAAACAAAATAACAGATTACTCAGTGGAAAGAAAATCAGCTATGTGTGCAGAATGATGACTTGGAAATGGTTATCTTTGCAAGTAATCTGTACTTCCCAAAAGAGTTCCTATAAATCAGCTCAGCCTCCAAGCTTTAAATGCTTAATTGCTGTAAACTACTGCTTTGCTTAAAAAAAATAAAAAGGAAAAATGTAGACTGGCAGTCCCTATAAATTGCTATTTTACTGTCCATGTCTAACCTTTGATATCGAAATACTCTAAAGTCTCAGACATTATTATTTATTAATATGCTAGAATAATTTTCTGAAGTTTTATGGAAGTGATATTTAACGTCAAGGAAGAAATACAGGACTGAAAGCTCAAATAACACCTTCAATCTTGTGAAACGTAGTCCCTTTAAATAGATTTGACAGATTTGTGCAGTTGCAGAATGCCTTCAACTCATATTTAGTTTGAACAATTTGATAGATCTGTTAGGAAAAAGGCAGCACCATGATTTGTGTAGTGTGATTCCTAATTGCAGGAATCTGACGTGTCATGACAGGTGCTAAAATCTGCTTGAGGACATAAAAAGAAATTTAATAAAGCTTTCAGTGCCAAGTGCTGTAAAACCAAGTGCCTGTTTTTTGTGTCTGTTTTTATCTAGTTCTACAGAGGCAGTTAAAGATTCATAAGTAATTTTTGCTATATTTTTATGCTGGCTTTAATAGAATACATTACTAGGAAAATAATTAATTGTAACCAATTACTTCTAGGCTTTGTTCTATAATTTATTTTCTCTCTCCACTGGTTGATAATTTTGATCAGTTCTGTAGCTCTGTCCATGAGTTTAAGAATAGAAGGAATTGTACATGTACGTATGTACCAATATATGTTTTCTAAAAATATAAATAAATATATATTACTAGGTGCTTAGTAATCTCTTTAATTTCTGTTAGATTATAAATTATCCTTTCAATACAAGTGTATTCTGAAGTGGTTTTCTCTAAATAAAAATAAACCAGGTGTTCCTGAAGTTTTGGCTATGAAGATCCAGTTGACCACACTGGAACAAACACACCCTTGTTTGATATTAAAACATGACAGATGAGTTGCAAGAATTTTCTAGAAGTAAAAGAAGGCATACTTTTATTTTGTCTTTAAAATGCATGAATTTTTCCCTCCTGTGCTGAAGGATCCTTTATTGCTTCTGAAACGTGGCAAAACATCAATATCCTTGAGCAGAGTGTCCAGCCCTGAGTGAGGGCCAGCAGTTCCAACCAATATCCAATCCCTCAGCATTCACTTCCTGATTAACAACTGGGGGAGTTTTCCAAGTAATGTGAGGGTATCCATGAGGTTTGGCTTTATTCTTGGCTCTTTGAAAAATAAATTAGTTAAGAAAATCTAATTTTGTGAATTCTGGCAATGTGGGAAGGCTGAGCCTGAGGAAACCTGTACAGGGTTCATGCAGTAATCCAGCCTGATAATCCTGCACATTGTTGGAGGAACGGCTGCTGTCCTGGGTGATGGAGACATGGGCAGAGCAATTTGGCTGGAGCACCTGCTCTAATCCTGCTTGGATTACCAATAAATCTGCTTTTCAAAATTTTGTGACTTTACAAAATTTGGACAATGTTAATCTCATTTCAGTGTGAGCCTGCACTATTTTATTTTTGTCCTAGATCTTTACTGAAAAAGTTGTGAGAAAAATATCTATAATGGGAAGCACATTTACATTTTTTCTCCTCTTGCTGTAACAGTTAAGAATACTTGTTTTAATATATATTATTAGAGATTCTCTCCCAATGGTATTACTGAGCTTAATTTCTCTGCAATAGGGCCCTAAAGGAGACCCAGGATTCTCTCCAGGGCGGGCAAAATGTGGAGAAAAGGTATTATTTTCCTAATTATAGAAAAATGTTCTATCTGTCCCATTCTTCTGCGAAGTCTTGTTTAATATTCAGACCAATTATAACAGCAAAATGCTTTGTATTACTGTAACTCTGGTGTATTTTAGCAGTTAATTGTGTTAGACTGACTACTGTAGACACAGGTGACATAATGAACCTAAGGAAAATGAAAAAATATATTAAAAGTTGAAACTTAAATTACATATTTGATTTAATTTATAAAAATAAGATGTAAGGACGTTCAGTGCAATGAAATTGGATTAGATTCACACTGATATAACAAAGCAAAGATGCCAGTTTTCCTTAGTACCTTGCATTATTCCAGAAAGTTGTGTAAAACAGAATTTGGTGATGACAAGTGCACACATCACTGTGCATTGTTTTGTATTTAATTGCTTTTAAAATGGACTCTTGAGGCTAAAATTTGTCCTTTCTCTTCAGAGGCTTTTCCTGCTGCTGCCTCCTAAACGACTTTAGCCAAACTAGTTGTGCCTTCTCTGCCCAAAGTATTTGAGTATAAGTATTCAAATGTTCTATTCTTCATGGAAATTGTAGACTTGAAAGGTTGTGATTGTTTCATTTTTAGATTGACACTAAAGTTTCCTGCATAGTAATTTGATAAGACTTAAAATGTTATTGGATATTTACATTCTAATGTGTTAGCCTGTGCTCTATGTTTAAGAATTTCTTGTATTTATGTTGTTTTATTATGAGAATTTACTAGTAGATCAGTTGTAGAATATTTGTGCCAAGTAGGAAGCGCTATTAGAGTCAAGGACTGCTCTCTGTTATGAAATAACATTAACAAATAACTATGGTTTACTAGCTGCTGATGTGTATATAACTTATTTTTTAGTGCATACATGCTGTCAAACCCTAAAATACAAAACAAATACTTGTCAAGGTTTAAGGGCTGCTGAGAAAAAATTCAGAAGTATTTGTTGATGCACTGATGAGAAATTGAAGTGCAGCTTCTATAGAAATAGCATTATTTTAATCTAGCCAGCTTTTTGGCAATCAGATCATGGTGTGGTGAGCTGTGCATGGCTGCTTGCCATGTTCTTTGGCATGAACCCAAGGAGCCACAGAACAGTCTAAAGCCCACCTGTATGTATGACCATCCATAATACATGTAGGCTGCATCTGTAATCCAAAACTATGGGATTGAGATGCATTTTTATAGTTCTTATTATTTTGCAGTCTTAATTTTTCCCGTCAAATCAAATTTCCTTGCTCTAATTAATGGACTTAAATTTACTTGGATGATTACTCACTTCCAGGATGCATTCCTTGACTTACTGGGTTTGAATTCAGGCACTAATCATGAAAGAGTGATTCACTCTTCACTGTCAGTCCTGAGCAAGAAGAAAAAGAGCAGGAAAAAAACCTTCCCTCCTTCTCCACCTGCAACAACCATAAAAATTAGCATCTTTTTGCCATCTCCTCAGCATCTGAGATGCTCTGATCCTTATTCCCATATACCATCATGTGGTTGTGAGGTTTATAGAACCTAAAGAGAAGAGCAGTGTTCTCCCATGGCCTCTTTGTCCATATGCACCTCTCACGTTGTCTTTCACACAGATTAGATTTATTCTGTGTTTTGCACAGCACACACTGTAATGGTGTCCTGGCTTTTGGCTGAGGATTGTTGGCATAACAATAAAACAAACAATGCACAGTAGTATTTTTATATATTTATTAATTTGAGGTGGAAGCACTTGTTTCTGAGGAAAGAGTTGCCTCAAGAACTGTATGGCTTCTTCAGTCTTGTTTATGTTGGCTGAAAGTCAATGTTGTGAGGTTGTGAACTAATTCTGTTCCAGCCATGATTTGACCATGTTGCAGGAGCAGACTTTGCACCCAGTGGTTGCAATTAAGGAGGTGTTGCCTTTTCAATTTTCTTCCTCTAAAAAAGCAATGAAAATCAAACTACATTAGCTAGTTCTCCATAGCAATGTCCAAAACTGCAGAGAAGATATTAAGTGCTACATATTTATAAACCTGGGTTGTGTTCCAGTGAAATCCATATTTTTGTTGTTTAGGGTGATCCAGGCCCCATGGGGTTTCCAGGCCCACCTGGGATCAAAGGCCAGAAGGTAAGATTCTGTTTCCATTTCCCTGTAAATCTTCCTGGCCCAAATCACTGCCCACCAGGTGATGTTCTCATGGTCAAGAGGTGATAGAACTTTAGGCTTGCTGTTGGTATTGTGTCCACTGTGCTAAACCTCCCCTTACAACTAAATTAAGTGAGATCATCAAAGCAGGATGTAACTCACAGCTGTTTAGATTGGTGTTCTCCAAAATTCACAATGTGCCCCTGTTCAGAGAGAGGTGCTACTAGGGAAGGTAGGCTTACCTGTGACTTGAAACCATTTTAATTCAATTGTGTTCAATTTCAGTATAGTTACATGCTATAGTTCAACATTTAAATGGTTTTTTCGTGTGTTTTTTTGTATTGTATATTTTGTAGTGTAGAAAAAGCTCTGTGGGATCATGAGCTCAGTACTTCTGCATTTGAATTATTTGTCTTTTTCCAAACCTGTGCCAGCATTGCTAAAATACAACTCAGGTGGAGTAAATTCTAATTTCAGGTGTTATATAATGCAGTATTTTTTAATGTGAGAAATTTCAGGTGCCATTAACTGCATTTAAGAAAAATATCCACATTATCACAGTCCTATGTATACAGGAAAGCATAAGGCAGACATAGTTTTGGAAGAGAATATCAAGAGTGATGATAGAGGAAATGAAACAACCTTAAGAAAATGAGCAAAATAGACTGAATATAGTTTATGTAGAAGGAAAGGTCCCTTGCCATAAATCCAGTAGGCTGCTCTGATTAATCTGGTGGTGAGAAACTGGTGACAAAAATCATCAAGCGAGGTCAGAGAAAACTGCTAATAAATGATGTCTTTGCAGAATATAGTTCGGTGTTGCAATATATAATACTATATTGTGTATACTATACAAGTATAATAGAGAAACATGGAGAACAGTTACCACAGCAGAATTTTAAAGTAGTATGTAACACTGAAGGCAGCTATGAAAGGGTGGAATGAATTGTTAGAAAGCCAGGTCGTGGTATTTTTTACTTTAATCTTTAATTTTTTACTTTAATCATAAGGAGAATAAAAATTAATGCTTCCATGCTATTAAATCTAAAGAAAAATGGCATTGCAACAAAATTTATAGTCAGTAGTTTTATGTCGAAGGGTGGCTTCATTCAACATTGTGTTGATCTCAAAATGTATGACAAATTTTTTTCCCATCGAGTCACTAAGTTCTTGAACTGACTAAAACAAGTAAAAATGTGACCAGAAAAGAAGTTCTCATTAGCACCATGAGGATTGTGGAAATTAATTTTGGTAAAGACACGGAGCGCTGTTCACTGAACTGAGAAAATGTATTGCTGTGACAAGAACTTGCATTGCCTCTGTTGAGAGTTACCTACAAGCCTGGACAGTGATAGGTTTTGTCACTGTTGATCACAGGCAACCTTAAGATTCTGCAAGTACCATGTTTTTATTTAATCAGGTTTATAGGTTTGCTTTGAAAACAAAGTATTTATGTTTAAAACTTTCTAGATGGGAAGCAGCTGTCACTTGTTCTGGATTGAGACTGACATTTGGGGACAAGGAAATAAAAATCTTATGGGCATCATACTTTCTTCCTGCCACAAGAATTCACTCCTTGTCTGATGGTTAGATTCTGTGGAGAATCATGCTCACTTGATCACTGGAAATGTTACTCTCTGGCTCCTTGTTGTCCACATCAGACACTAAATTGAACCATGTTTGAGACACGATCCAGGTCAAGCAGAAGTTAGGAATACCAGCTTTTGAACAGCACTACACTTGTAATCAGTTAAAATATTTCACACTTTTTTTTTTAATGGAAAACCCACAAGTTACTGTGTTTTAAAAAATCGATCTTTAAATATTGCTTTTTGGTATTTGTAAATAGGTAAACATGCTGTTAGCTCATTGTAATCTCAGAAATTATTTTCAAAGGACTGTGAGCAATGTAGTTGTGCAGTAAACCAGCTACAAGAAAGGAACTGCAGAAGATCAAATACATCCTTCTTGCTGCTGAGAAATTATATATTGATATATATTAAATTAAAATATTAAAAAATGAGTTATATAATTACATAAAAGAATATATTGTTAGTTACTATAAAATTATCACATCTAATTATTGTATATAATAGAATTATATTACAATATAATGTTATCTTTTGATATACAATATATAGAATAAATAGCATATTTCCAATATTCTTTCTCATCCAGGTAAGAAGATAAAGTCTTACATATGAGTTACTATATGAGTTAATGGTGTCCTCTTTTTGGTTTTTTTTTTTTTTTTCCATTTTTAAGTCAAACTTTCCTTATATCAGTCTGGAGACCCCTAAATGGCCCCACCAGACTGTACAGAGAGGGAAGTGCCTGTTCCTGCAAGCCAGAGCTCTTGGGGTGGGCTGTCAGCCAAAGGACAGCACTCCTGGGCAGGAGCTTGCCTGGGGCACGACACTGGAGTCACTGCAGTGCTTTGGGATACAGGTGCTTTGCAATGACACTGGAAAGGAGTTTTACAAAGATTGGCTACAATTTTTGCTCTAGTTTATTCCCTGTCTAATATGTGTGTGACAATAAATCATGAGAATCGGGGTCTATAAAATCCTGATAAAATTTGCATACTGAAGTAGAGCACAGTAAGAAATATGAAAGGAAAACTTTCTTTCAACCTTAATTTTGTCTTTACTTTGTCATCATGTAAGGCTAAGGCTGATAAGCAAATTTCAAAAGCAGTATACCTATGGTAGTATCAGCATTATGCTACTGAGTGTCAGCTTTATGCTACTTAATGTCTCCCAGTGCTGCTTCTACAGAATCCAATTTTTCTTGAGCAGAAGGAAACTCCAGTCCTGTGAGAGAAAAGTAGTGTTTCCATTCTTTGGGATATTTGGGCTGAGTTGCTAGGTGAAATCTTAGTTGTGGAATAAAGATCAGCAAACGAGAGAACGGAACTATAAGGGAAAAATAAAACAAAGCCATTCTCTGATGAAATGTTTTTCCAAACTGGAGGCAGTGTGGTGACACTGTGAAGCTAAGTAAGCATTGTGAGGACTGTGACAGCACATGGGAGTCCATTTATTTGCTGCACTCACTTTCTCTCTGTAGCTGATGGTTGTAGCATTAGTCATAACATTTTACCTCCTGATTCTTACAGGTTACAGGAACTTCTTGACACTCTAGTAGTGTAGTTGCCAATGTTGTGCTAGATTTTGATTACAAATACCTAGAAGTTCTGGTAAAGCACAATGGGCAGCAGTAAAATGGAAAGACTCAGGCTAAATAGTCCCTGCTGTCATATACAGGCTGTACACAGACTTCATTCAGTCTGGGTCCCACTGTGCTGCACATGGTAGAACTCAGACACTTAAACTTGCTACATTTTAGTTGGCAGTGAATATTTTTTTCTCTCGTGCAGACTAAATTATTCTTACAACTTGCTGTGTTTTTGAAATGTGCTTGAAGTTTGGGAGCCTCAAACCATTCTGTTCCACATTGAGCTTTTAAGTCAGAGCATTAATCTTCATTAGAATTGGGAAGGGAATTAATTTTTCAAACTGCAGTGAGCTTGTATTCTTACTCTTAATTTTCATCTTAGCTCAGAGTAACCTGCATCTTAATTATATGGATATGCTCAACAATACAAGCTCAAGCTAATAAAAAACTAAGAATTTTAAGAGGATTAACTAAATCACAGGGAAAGAAACCTGTGTGTGAAAACTGTCTCTTTGGAATGGTACTCATTTTAGCATGGTTTAGTTCCATTCCCAACCAGCACTGAGCAAGCGAGAATGAATTAAGGCCACGTTAACTCTGAATAAAAATATGGACATACTATTCTAAAAAATGAGTTCAGAGCAGTTTTCCTCTGACAGAAGTAAAATGCTGTTGTACACAAATACACACAGCAGAAATCAGTCCTTCACCTCACTTTTTGTGCCTTCCTTTGAGTCTGTTCATACAGGTGTTCATCAGCTAAAATGACCCACTTTGAAAAAATTGTGGTAAACTTTTCTTTGAGCACTTTTGTGTATAGCTTTCCTTTTTTTCTAGTACAAAATTAAGAAACTACTGAGGGATCTCTTCTAGCTACTTTAGTTGATTATTTAAGTATAGAGATAAAATTCTGTAATGGATAGAATTCATGAGATAAAGGATTGGCTGGGACTGTAAAAGTTGTAGTTTCCTGAGGCATATTTCAGAAGCTAAAGAGGAGTTACTGGTTTATGCCAAAATTGTCACCAAGGAAAATAATTTTATCTTTTAATTTCAAATTTGTATATGATAATAAAATTAATTTCACGCAGCAATGTTGTGGTCACACAAAAGCTTATCCCAAACTTTGGAATACCTGATCTGCTGAAATCAGTTGCAGAATTTCTTTTTATCACAGTGAGTCTCAAGTCTCTACTGACTGATGAGTATCATCGTGCTGCAAGGCAGACAGATGTTTAACATCAGCCAAGACACTCCTGCTGCTCAATGTCTTTGAGTCCAAGTTTATGATAGATTTCTATCCAGAATAATTATTGCTTTGCTCTTTTTTCTTTCAAGCCGTAGCTTTTGGACTTGTGTATTCCCAGTATCTCTTGCAAGGGATGTGCAGACCAGACACTTGGCTTGTGCATCAGTCATGCAACAGCTTGTCTGGATATGTTTAGTTCAGTGTAAAGATGTTCAAGAAGGTGGTTCCTCTTTCAAGTGTACTGATGGAGAGGGCAGACTCCAGCTCTATTTTATTTCTTCTTTTTCTTTAAGAGTTAAAATATGCTTGAAATGGTGAATGGACAGGGAGTGAAGTTCAAGAGTTTCGTCTCTTCCTGTGCTTGCAGCACCACAGAGATTTCTGGGATGAGGCTATTCTTGCTACCAATATAATTTCCACAGTATAAGAGCCAAAACTTGTTAAATATTAATTTTAAAAAAAGATGTTTTATGTCCTGGAAGATCTGTCTTTCCTGAGTGTGTCCTAGA
>VXBI01005881.1:292-237369 GCA_013397375.1 Toxostoma redivivum | reverse complement strand
TTGCTGCACTCACTTTCTCTCTGTAGCTGATGGTTGTAGCATTAGTCATAACATTTTACCTCCTGATTCTTACAGGTTACAGGAACTTCTTGACACTCTAGTAGTGTAGTTGCCAATGTTGTGCTAGATTTTGATTACAAATACCTAGAAGTTCTGGTAAAGCACAATGGGTAGCAGTAAAATGGAAAGACTCAGGCTAAATAGTCCCTGCTGTCATATACAGGCTGTACACAGACTTCATTCAGTCTGGGTCCCACTGTGCTGCACATGGTAGAACTCAGACACTTAAACTTGCTACATTTTAGTTGGCAGTGAATATTTTTTTCTCTCGTGCNGTAGTGTAGTTGCCAATGTTGTGCTAGATTTTGATTACAAATACCTAGAAGTTCTGGTAAAGCACAATGGGTAGCAGTAAAATGGAAAGACTCAGGCTAAATAGTCCCTGCTGTCATATACAGGCTGTACACAGACTTCATTCAGTCTGGGTCCCACTGTGCTGCACATGGTAGAACTCAGACACTTAAACTTGCTACATTTTAGTTGGCAGTGAATATTTTTTTCTCTCGTGCAGACTAAATTATTCTTACAACTTGCTGTGTTTTTGAAATGTGCTTGAAGTTTGGGAGCCTCAAACCATTCTGTTCCACATTGAGCTTTTAAGTCAGAGCATTAATCTTCATTAGAATTGGGAAGGGAATTAATTTTTCAAACTGCAGTGAGCTTGTATTCTTACTCTTAATTTTCATCTTAGCTCAGAGTAACCTGCATCTTAATTATATGGATATGCTCAACAATACAAGCTCAAGCTAATAAAAAACTAAGAATTTTAAGAGGATTAACTAAATCACAGGGAAAGAAACCTGTGTGTGAAAACTGTCTCTTTGGAATGGTACTCATTTTAGCATGGTTTAGTTCCATTCCCAACCAGCACTGAGCAAGCGAGAATGAATTAAGGCCACGTTAACTCTGAATAAAAATATGGACATACTATTCTAAAAAATGAGTTCAGAGCAGTTTTCCTCTGACAGAAGTAAAATGCTGTTGTACACAAATACACACAGCAGAAATCAGTCCTTCACCTCACTTTTTGTGCCTTCCTTTGAGTCTGTTCATACAGGTGTTCATCAGCTAAAATGACCCACTTTGAAAAAATTGTGGTAAACTTTTCTTTGAGCACTTTTGTGTATAGCTTTCCTTTTTTTCTAGTACAAAATTAAGAAACTACTGAGGGATCTCTTCTAGCTACTTTAGTTGATTATTTAAGTATAGAGATAAAATTCTGTAATGGATAGAATTCATGAGATAAAGGATTGGCTGGGACTGTAAAAGTTGTAGTTTCCTGAGGCATATTTCAGAAGCTAAAGAGGAGTTACTGGTTTATGCCAAAATTGTCACCAAGGAAAATAATTTTATCTTTTAATTTCAAATTTGTATATGATAATAAAATTAATTTCACGCAGCAATGTTGTGGTCACACAAAAGCTTATCCCAAACTTTGGAATACCTGATCTGCTGAAATCAGTTGCAGAATTTCTTTTTATCACAGTGAGTCTCAAGTCTCTACTGACTGATGAGTATCATCGTGCTGCAAGGCAGACAGATGTTTAACATCAGCCAAGACACTCCTGCTGCTCAATGTCTTTGAGTCCAAGTTTATGATAGATTTCTATCCAGAATAATTATTGCTTTGCTCTTTTTTCTTTCAAGCTGTAGCTTTTGGACTTGTGTATTCCCAGTATCTCTTGCAAGGGATGTGCAGACCAGACACTTGGCTTGTGCATCAGTCATGCAACAGCTTGTCTGGATATGTTTAGTTCAGTGTAAAGATGTTCAAGAAGGTGGTTCCTCTTTCAAGTGTACTGATGGAGAGGGCAGACTCCAGCTCTATTTTATTTCTTCTTTTTCTTTAAGAGTTAAAATATGCTTGAAATGGTGAATGGACAGGGAGTGAAGTTCAAGAGTTTCGTCTCTTCCTGTGCTTGCAGCACCACAGAGATTTCTGGGATGAGGCTATTCTTGCTACCAATATAATTTCCACAGTATAAGAGCCAAAACTTGTTAAATATTAATTTTAAAAAAAGATGTTTTATGTCCTGGAAGATCTGTCTTTCCTGAGTGTGTCCTAGAACAGTGTGGGATGACCCTATACACCCTTCCTCTGAACTGCATTGTTCAGAAAGGGCATTGTGACAAGGGTTTGGAACAGAAAAATGCACAGTGCAGAATCCAGGACAGCATCCCATGTATTCATTTGTTTAAAAGAGTACAAGTCTGAAACTGCCTTTAAGCATACTGATGTCTTGAAATTGTCTAAGCTGCCAAGTTTTCTTACTTCTTTTCTCTAGCTCAGTTTTCATATGAACTGCTAAATGTAAACCATACTAATTCTGCTGGCAGACAAGTCTGGATTTCTTTTCCTTTGATTAAAAGAGAATACAGTAGAAAAAGAAGGTCCATCTTGTTTGTATTTATCACAGATCTCTTTCTCTACCTGCAGGGTCCAAAGGGTTACCCAGGACTGCAAGGGCCACGGGGTGAGCAGGTAAGGGATGCAAGCACAATGCACCATGCTCTGCAGATGAACAATTAGCATAGGAGAATGGATAATCCATTGTAAGTGTTCAATACAAGCAACTGTGTAAACTGCTTAAGGAAATATTGGACAGGTTTTGAGCAAGAATTCAGGTTGTGTAGAGATCAGTGTGGTAAAAAAGTCTAGATAAAATGGAAAAGACCAGCTTGTTTTTCAACTACCACACCAACTGGGAGGATGTTGATGTAAAATTCTTAAAAGAGGCACATTTCAAACCTCTACTGGTTTAATGCATTTTACATCTCGTAGCATGTAGAAAATGAAGTAGTTATTCAGCACTTTTTAAAACTTCCATGTCAGTTCAGGAAGAAATCTGAATGTAATTTCAAAGACATCCAATTGCTAATGTCTCTTGTTAGCGTTTATGAGGCTCCTAATGGCAGAGTAGATGGAAGGAGTCTCCTTTTGGATCACACTGTAAAGGAGATGGTGATGATAACTGGTGGTAAACACCTGAAAGGGGATGAAAACTCAAGGACATCATTCATGACTTTCCTGAGTTTAATGTCCAAACCTTAACTAAATAAGTGATGATTTTTGTTACAGTCTCACAGGAAGTTTTCTGTGATGACTGTAGTCTACCAGTGAGATAGAGATAATTAGTGGGGAAAAAATGTTGATTCTTAACATCAGAAGAAGAAGGTGAAGAGAATTGTATACAATCATGATTTATCCAGTGCTGTATTGACCTGATTCTGGAAGAAACAAAAATTGGCTTTGTAAAAGGACACAAGGATTGTTTAATGAAAAGTTTAACGTGTTTGTTTCAAATACATCTAAAACCAGTGCAGTTACCTCATTTTAGGGACATGCCTCCTATAGCCCTCCTGAATTATTTTTGAATTATGGAAATAAGGCATGCACTGTTGTATTTCACAAAATCTTAGATGCTTTTTAAAGGATATGTGACTGAAATTGGCAGAGTTACTTATGTATGGTGAGTCACTTTTTGGGTGTTCCATGCAGCTTTCTTAAAAAGTAATTTTTCCACGTGCTTAAGTTGTGTCAAACGAGTAGATGTTAAAAGAGAAATGATAAAACATACTTCAAACTTGATGACATTAAACATGTTTGTTGTTTATTTCCCTTTTCTTTCTTCCTTTTCCACTTAGGGAATTCCAGGAATGGCTGGCAGTATTGGGGCAGTTGGTTACCCTGGCAGGCAGGTGCAGTAACTATACAAATGTCTTTGCATTTTATTTTTTGTTTTTGTCATTTATTCTTTTCAAAAGTACCATATCTAACTCTTTTGAAACTACTAATTGTAAAAATGTATTTGTTTACATCCTATCATTTTTCTTCGAAACAAACCTCTTTCTCTGGTAGTGGCCTGGAGGGAATGTTGAGTCTCATGGCTTTTAAACTTTGATGTGTTAGATCAGTAATGCTGTTCCTTTCTGGAATATATAAATGCAATTACCAAAGTACTGAATGTCTGAATACTTCACTTCATAAACCTCATACTGAATACTTCATAAACCTCATGTGGTTCTGTGCAGTTCATCTTCTTGGTATTTCAAGTCCAGAAGCAGTAGGAAAATGCCTGTTCTTCCTGATTTTTTCACCAATGTGTTTATTTCACTGCTGAAACTATTTCTTCAGTCCTTTAAGGAAAGGGAATATTAAGTTTGGTGTTTTTTCCCATTGGGTTATTTTAGGAGAACCAATAAAGTCAGAAAGCAGCTTTCTTTAAACACAAGTACTTATATAAATATTGATTTACCTATCAAGTAACAGATACCTCAGTGCAGTAATAGAAATAAGATATAAGGTAGAAATACTCAGCATTTTCCTCATGTAAAGATATATGAGCCAAATTGGCAACAATTGACTTTGTGGTTTTGTGCCTGCTTAAAGGGTGAATTTGACCAAAACTTCAAGATTTTGTTGGATTAAGTTTGTTATGGCTGTATATTTTAAAATTCCATTACAATATTTTACAGAGTAATAGATGATAACATTTTTTGTGTTGAATCACGTGAAATGTTTAGAGCATTTGGACCATATGTGCAATTCTGACATTAGCTTGAACATGATTGAAATGTGTCCAAACATAAAAGCTCATAAAAATCCTCTGAAATTATGTCACTGTAATGCCTGGAAAAAAATTTTCTCCCAGAAGAAATAATTTTAATGTAATGGAAGTTTCAGTAATGTTCTATGTTTCAGCCCTGCATTAGTGAGAGACCTTTCTGAATATGGTCCCAGGGGACTACTTGATGACACCTTCTTCAATCTTAAAAATTTCAATAATGTATTGCCAGTTTACAGTTAATAAGTGCTGTTGAAGTTATTTTACATAGAGCATATCTGGTTGTTTAAAATTAATTACAACTCCTGTCTTTTTGTAACAGGGCCTAGCTGGACCAGAAGGTAACCCAGGTCCTAAAGGAGTAAGAGTAAGTAAGCATCTTAAGCATTTTGATATGCATGTCTAATTTTACCCATACAGTAGGTAAGAAAGGGATGAGGAATTTAATTCAGCTGTGCTAGCTGTGTACCTGCAGAGCCACTCTGCCTTTATAGAACCTACAAATGAGAAAACACAGAGTTTCTGTCAAAATACGTGCAAGAGTTTATTTTTTTCCCATGGAGAGCAGCATGGAGCAGTTTTCCATTGCTGCCCTTCCTCTTGCAGGAGAGACAAGAAAGAAGTGCTGGGGGTGTGGGAGCTGAGAGGATGTCCCAGACCTGAAGCAATATTTCCATAATGGAGAGTGTCAAGAAGGGAGGCATTTCTGACATTTGCAATCTGTAACAGCTACAGAAGTAGATGAAGGGAAACAGTCTTGTCACATAAAAACCACCCAAGGGATCTTGAGATTTTAGAATGATTCAGTATTATTATTATTATTATTATTATTATATGTATCCCAGACTGAAGGTTTTTAATGCTCCACACATTCAGGTTTTGGTTTTGGTTATTCTTGGAAGCAAAATAGATTGATTTTTATTCCTGGCTGTCTGGGGGTTTGCGTGTGTGTTTTACGATGTTCTTTCTCTGTTTCTTGGTGGTTTGGGGTTTTTTGAGGGTTTATTGGTTTTTGTTTTGGTTTGATTTTTTTGGGTAGGTGCTATGTAATTTTGTTTTCTTTAAATAGACACATGAGCATGCCTATACATGCTTGTGCAAGGATAAGTATTTCTTCAGACTGACTCTCACCATCAAAGTGTAGGCACAGGTTTCCAGACACTTGTATGTTGCTGGTTGCATCTAGGACTTGGAGGAGGCTTTTGCTGGGTGTTTTCAGGCCCTCA
The DNA here is from genome assembly GCA_013397375.1 of Toxostoma redivivum. Taxonomy (NCBI): domain Eukaryota; kingdom Metazoa; phylum Chordata; class Aves; order Passeriformes; family Mimidae; genus Toxostoma; species Toxostoma redivivum. Next base: position 231,518 of record VXBI01005881.1, on the reverse strand, counting down.
GCTCACGTACAGGTTGCTCAGCAGTGTATTTTCTTCTCAAGTATCTATTAATATAATCTTATTGGGTTGGAAAAGTTGCTTTTGTCTTGTTTTTTTAGTGTAGTGACTAGAAGCCTTTACCTGCAGCAGCTTCTTAAACACATCTGGGGGTTTTGGAATTATTTTTTTTTAATGTCAGTTTTGATTACAGTGATGGGAAAAATTAGTTTGGCAGGATCAAGTGCCAACAGATATTGCACCCTCAGGGATTGTTTCTTTTATGTTTCTTCAGTTTATTTTTGTTCAGATTCTCATCTGCATTTTGACTTTTTCTCCCTTCAGTAAACAAGACATAAGTGATCCCAGTCCCTTTCCTGAAAGTTACTGCTTCTCTGTCTGTTTACACAAAGCTAGAAATAGCCAATGTGTGAGTAATTTTAGGGAAAACACCTTAAGGCCAAATCTTGTGTATGAATTCTAAAAGTAACTTCCAGTAAAAATGATGACACAGCCCTCTTGACACATACTCCTGTACCATGGAGATGTATAGCAACATGAAGTATCTTTAGAGCTTCAGGTTTAAAATATTCCTGTAATCAAACTGTGCTCTGCTTCTTCGCTGTTTTAAGTACTGGGAGAAAGTGAATGTGCCTTTGTTTTCCTTACTCTCATTAGGTCTGGATGACAAGGTAGGCACCATCCTCCATAATTAAAAAAAAAAAAAAAGATCAACCCCCAGGAAATTAAATCATTGCAACTGGAGATAAATGAAAGCAAGGAATTCCATTCTAGTAACTAATTTAATATTTTTATTCCTATCTCAGTTTGATTCTGGTAGTGCAGAATCCATTTCTCCATACAACTGAGGAATGGTGACAGAGAAATAAATTCTGCCTGAACTATAAGAAAAACATTCTGCTTATACTAAGAGAAACTCTTTTGGTAAGAACTCTAACATATAGCAGTGATCACACAGTATTATTAAAGATGAGAACTTCTTTTCTGGTGGAGTTCACAAATAAGGTTAACTTCAGAAAAAAAGTTTCTGATTTCATCTATTCTAACAAATAATATATCTGATGCAACCTTGTCTTACTAGAACAAGTTCTTAATGTTTCTTTATTAACTGATTCTGTGCCCTTATAAAAGGAAATTGTTTTTGCTGTTGGTTGGAGAGTAAATCCTAGTCACATTTAAATTTCTAGAGCATCAATCAAATGAGCCTGAATTTAATCCCTGTGTCATGAGCCCATAGCTGACCAATACTCAGGAACAAGCAGCTTGGAAATCAACCACTGTTCTTACATTTTTAGGGTTTCATTGGACCTCCAGGTGTGGCAGGACAACCAGGACCTGAAGGAGAAAGGGTAGGCCTCATGGAACATTCGTGAAATGTGATGTTTGTTAGATGTTTGTGATGTATGTTAGAATGGGGGAAAATGTACAAGGTTCAATCATTCATTTATATATTTTTTGGTTAAAAGCAAAAATGATTTGAAGAACATAAGATGAATAGGTCATACCCAACTAGTCTAATCAATGAAATGCCTTCAAATGGGGAGCAGCTGTAAGGATGAGGGTAATTTTTTTTCTTCAGCAAAGTGGGAATGAATATTTTTCATTTAAGCAATTTTTTGGGACAATAATTAATATTAATACTTTTTAATGTACTTTTTAATGGTGCTTCTTACACTGTTTTTTCCAATCAAATGCAATTTTAATTACTTGAATTTAAGTATTGAAGAAAAGAAAATATGTTCATGATGGGTTATTTCTTTCTCAGGGTATCCCAGGCCTCCGTGGAAAAAGAGGTTCTAAAGGGAGACAGGTAAAGATTCTAATACTTTTACAATTCCAATTTCAATTCCTGCTGCCGATGTAAATCCACCTGGAATTAACTCAGTAGCTTTAATCAGCAGAAAAATGTTAGTTTTGTTTTTGTCCATAGATGACTTTCTATTGCTTTCAATTAGTACTTTTCAGAACTGCAGATTCTGTGGAGGTTGTAAGTATTGGATGTTTTGAAGTGTGGAAGACTGATCACCATGACCCTTGTGGCAGGTGACTGATATCAGCTATGAGAGGAAGGTTAGAAGGTGACAGAAATACACAAATACATGCCATAAAATTGGTGTTAGCATAAGGTGCAGATATGATGCAAGCTTCATAAGTCTGGTGTTGGTTTGGATGAGAATCAGCTTCTTCCAATGTCTGATATTTCTGGACTGTAGTAAATTAAAGCTGTTCTCTACTTCACATATCTTTCTACAGCTGAGAGTAAACACAAATCTGCCAAGTATACATTATCAAGGTTTACATAGTTCCTCTGGTGTGTCTTCAATGCCAAATGTTTTGTTTTCTGCTGCAACCATATTATTTTAGATCTTTGAAGCTATCCAGGAGTTTCCAGTTTTAACTTTCTTGTGGTTTGAGATGGGAAAACACCATAGGGTTCTCCAGCTGTGCAGACAGTTGTGCTCAGCAGCTCAGATGATTTTCATCTACCATGTTGAACAAATCTGTCCAGCAGTAGTATGATTATCATCATTTGGCCCTTGATGTATTCTGTGAAAGGTGTAGAGGATTCTGTTTAGTTTTGTTGTTTTCTGTGTGATCTAACACCAGCCAAAAAAGTCACCAGCCTACAAGAATTGCTTTGATATAAAGAAAGGCAAGGCAAAATTACATGAAGTCTACAGACTGCTCTTTCTGAAACTGCCATGAGACCATATTGTAGTTTGCATGTAATTTGTATGAAATGCTACCTTTTGCATCTGATTTTGGGCAAGAAGGGCTCTGTGCCATCAGTCCCTTGCAGAAGTTGGCAGTGACTTGTGCCAGTGAGTCACATGCAGCATTTGAGAAGGAGGAGAACATGGATGGGAATCCAAGGCTCGTGTTCAGTGTGAGATAGGAAGTGCAGGTGACAGCAGAGTACACTGGAACAGTTTTGCCTTCTTCTGTCAGTCTCTGTGCAGGTTTCACTGAGGCTTCTGCCTGCCAGTGTATGGTTTGTGGGGTATTTGTCCCAGTCCATAGCAGTCTGTTGGTGCTGTGTGTGCTGTGGCAAGCACTTACATTCCACTTACAGTAAGAGCAGAGCTTCTGTCAGTGCCAGACTATGTTCTGTAAGGACTTTTATTTATGAATCTGTTCAGAGAGGATCCACATAGGTGACAGAGCACCAAAAGCACCTCAGCAGAATGTCTGTGATTACCTTCATTCAGTACTGGTCTCTTTGTAACTCGTTATTTCCTCCATCCCAAGGTTCATTCCAATTCCTTTCTGTATATATAAAGTACTTATTTGACTAAAGGCTGCTAACGTGGAGACCAGCCAGGAGAGCAATCACATGGGAACATGGTTTGAAGTGCTTTGCTGGTCACAGGCTTAGAGAAGACAAGTTATTTTAGCCCCCAAAACAATGATAGCTGTAATGACAATGTTTTTTGGCATAGTGCCCTGGAGTTAACAATACTTTGGGACGGGGCAGTGTTGCCAAAACAAATTTGGCATGGGAATTCTACAGTGCCTGAAGTCAGGGTCCTCACCCTTTGTTCTAGGGTGCAACTTTATTTTTTTGGACAAAACCATCCCTAATAATACTTGAGAAAATAAAAACCCTGTCTGATTGGCGGAGATATTTTTGAAAGAAACCAGATCCCAAGTATAATCTCATTTTTGGAAAGTAATTTTAAAGTATAGAAGTGGATCATATAAGAGATTGTAAACATTTATAATTGACAAAATGCTGCTACTTAGTAGGTTTATTAAACAGTTGTTCATATTTGTAACATTTCTGGCATATTTGAAATGGAACAAAATATTCAATTGCCTGAATCTATAGAGTGAGGGTTTTTTTTCATTTTATATTTGTTTTGCATACAATATTTTAAGAAAATATTTCATGGTAGAAATGTATGTGTTTAATCAGTTTCTGTTGTACCATCATAATATTAAATTTGGCTAGTTCTGCAGTATTTTTTATGCATTTTCTGTCCTGTTAGCATGATGCATTTTGCTTCTATTTGGGGAAGATTTTTACATAGTTTTCTTCTATCTGTGATTAGTTAAAACCAGTTGTCAACGTGTCAGAAAAGACCTTGTAAATTTTACCAAGTATTCAGTAATCAAGTCCATTGTAACTGAAAATCAGTTCAGGTTCTGTTTTATATTAAAGTTATGAATAATCATCCTTTGTATGCTTAATAATTATGTTAAATGATAATATTGATTTAATAAAACATTTGTTGCACAGTAGTATTATTATATTGCTTCCAGTTTTATACTTCTGTGACTGTTCATTTTGCTTTCATTTTTCTACTTAAGTGTCAGTTCAAAGACACATGCTGTTGAGAATGTGATTGTAATGACTGTGGGTGATCTGTCACTTCTATAAATCTTGCTATGCTGAGATTGTGCTGTATCACTTGGGATTCTGTTTGGTTGGTAAAACTGCACCATTGCATCCTTCATTTCCCCTTTGAGGCCTCATTTGTGAGTTTCATGTAAATATACATGTGTTATGACAATTCTGCCTCTTTCAACATCTACCAATGGTGGGCAGTACAACCAAAATAAACTTTTTAGGAAAGGGTCTTAAATTAATCTTTGGCTTCATCCTCTGAGTTGCTAGCTTTTAACAACATAGTCACTCTCAAATATCCATTTTGCATATGTAAAATTTTATACTACATTTTCAGAGCTGAAAAAAAAAAATAACCAATGGTGTACAACCTGGAGAATCAATTAAATCTGCTTTATTGACCACTGCCTAAGAACCTCTACTTCTTAAATGATAAGGTGGCAAAAATATGAAGACCTGTATTGTCAGATCTTACAACTACACATTCTTATTTGTGAGTTCTGTGATCAGATGCTGAACAAAAAATTCATTATTGCGAGAGGAATTCCTGTGTTTAACTTTTCTGAATTAACAGGAGAAAGCAGAAAAAAATCTCCACCTAAAATCAACCCAAATGATGCTGCAGAAGGCTGTCTCAGCTTACTTCACATTATCATTCATGATGATGAGAATTAATTCCTATTCAGTTGTTTCAAAGTATTTTGGCAGTGTGCATGCATATATATATATATATGCATAAAATGTTGCCTTCGTTTTTATAAAAGCTTGGCTTGTTACTAAAGCCAAATATGGCTTAAGCAGTGTTTAAACTACTTTGATTTATGATTCTTCCATCTCCTTGATGCAGTTTTCCATTGTCTTCCTGACTACTGTTCAAATACTCTTGGATGATGATGAATATCCCCCATTCCATTAAGGAAAACTCTGCTGTAGCCAGTCCTGAGCTGGGCAGCTGTGTGGATGCCCTCCAAACAAAGTAGCTGTAAAAGGCCAAAGGAATTGTACCTTTGACCTGCAGCAGGTTTGAACATGGTCTCACAGAGGTGAAAGGTTACTGCCTCAGAGTCCTGTTCCTGATACACATGGAGTGGTAAAAAGATATTGAAACACTGAAAAGACAAAGAAGAGCATTTCACATAAAATTATTGTAAGGATGCAATTTGCTCCTTTTTCCCATGGAGATGGGTTAGTAATGCTCAGGTTCTTTGTGGCTGATTTCTTGAGGTCAGTGCATCTCTCTGTTAACTCAGTACTCTCACAATACTGTGACGTTTTTCAATTCCAAGAAAAGTCTCTTTGGTTTGAGTGCCATAGCTTGGATTTTTCCAGGTAGAATCCCTTTCCAGCTTAGTATTTTGCAAATTTTCTGGTAAATTCTTATATACATCTTACACTGTGGTTAAAAAATTATTTTAACTTCTCAATAGATCTGCACTACGTCCCTTCTCTTAATTTCATACAGTGAATATGTAGCAATCATGATTTACTAAATACTAAATAATAGTAAAGTGATAAAAATGAATTTGAAAACTCCTCACACCACCCTTCCACCACCACCGCCCTTCCCCCTAAAAAACCCAAACAAAAAAATCAGATCACTTTTCCTCAGCAACTCATGTACTTCTGCAGTGGGCAACATCTGAAAGGAGTAAAGCAATTTTCAAAACCCTAACAGGAAGGAAGGAAGATTAGAGCCAGTAAAGTGGGGGAATTCCATTTCATTTTCCTTCTGAAGCAAGAAATGGAAATTCTGTTTTAAGCTTCGATGCTTGACTTGGCAAATCAGATTTCTTTCCTCTCCTGATAATCTAGTCTCTGAAGTCAAAACTCCGATAAAATAAATGAGACTTTACTGTGTCTTGAGTCATTGTTTCAGTGTCTAGATGCCAACTAAGGCAAGCATTAACATCGGTTAGGAAGATGAAAATTTTGATTTCTAAAGAATGTGAGATCTCACACTGAGATGCCAACCATTTGCATTTAGGGATGAGTTAAGGAAAGGAGGACAGATGTTTTAATGAATGTTGAAGCTAATAGGAAAAAAATTGAGTTATAAATAGGAAGACAGGCTCCAAGGAAATAATTCAATTAATATTGCTCTTAAAGTAATTCAGTTGGCTTTTTCCATATGTTTCCATTGTGTATAGCTGTATAATTTTTGGTTTATGACTTTAGAAGACAAACAAATGTCACTCTTCTGTTCACTGGAACTGTGTAGCTGAAACTTTCTGCTTTTCCCATTCATCCGTCATGCTCCCTGAATCTATTTATGATGCCTTAATTCCCCAAACCCATAGGGATTCAGTTTTCAGACCAGCTTTCATGTCTTGAATAATGAAGAACAGGTATTTTCTATTCTGCTTTAGGGTTTTCCAGGTGACTTTGGAAATAGAGGCCCCCCTGGTCCAGATGGAAGTCCTGTAAGTATTGAATTGTGTGTTGATTAACATGATAAAATTTTTAAAACTCAGTATTCACTCCCCTCCAAAATTAAAGAGACTTTTGCCTCAAAAGAAATGTCTTGAAGTCCACAGGAAAATTTTGGACTGTTAACTTTCCTATGGAAGTTGCTAGGAAACTACTATAATAAGTATAAAAAAGAGGAAGAAAATATTCAGAAAGCTGCTGGGAGAACACATTTTCCATGGTGCATGTGCTGACTGCCTTGAGAATCAGATCTCTCACTGTCCCCATTGCATTACTGATGAATGTTCTGTCTTCAAAACTTGCATTAGATATGACTTTGTGTTGTTTATTTAAACCATTATTCTAAGATCACCTTAACAAAATAGGATTCTGCCTGCATGTAAAACCCAGCTTTTTGTGTGCTTGAGCATTTGATAGTGGATTTCATCCTTTGAACTGGTACTGAACAGGATGATGGCAGCATGTCATTTAGAGCATTGTAATCAGTGTGATAACAGCTTTGTCCTTGGCAGTGTGAGCCCTTGCAGTGCTGTGCTCAGCCTGTGGCACAGGCAATTCCCAGGCTGCCCTCAAAGGAGCTTTGCTGTCTTGCTCTAGTTGTAGGGAAACTCTGGCTGCAGACTCCAAACTCAGGTTTCCTTTGGTGTCAGAAACCAGTGAAAGGCTTTGGGCAAGAGAAGAAAGCAGCAATAAGTGCTGGGTTAAAGAGCAGCTGATTTAAATCATCTTGTATTGTTGGATGCTGCTTTGGAAACTACAATCAGTTTGTGTCTAAAGATTTTTCTGATATGGAACACAGTCATCAGCTAGACAGAGTTTCTCTATTTTTTGAAGGTCTGCCTTGACACCCATCTTACAAACTTGTTTTGGAAAGCTTACATTAATTTTGCTGGTGAGTTATCAATGTTTGGAAAAAAATTATTATGCATTTCTGGTCCCTAAGGCAAAGCTTCCCTTGTTGGAATGTCAGGTGATATTAGTATGGTTTTCATCTTGAAAACCGACTGAAGGGTTGAGTGTCACCAACTGCTTTGCAAATTATTTTAAAAGGTGAGTTCTGCCTTCCCCTCCTCATACTCCCAAGTCTCTCTCATTCCTGATAAAGCAGACATTGTCTTTCCACTAGACCTGCAGAACAGTACTTTAATAGAAACAAGCTCAGAAAGTCTGGATCTGAAATTACAGACTTGCACGTTACAAAGAAGCCTGTTTTACTGCAAGCATTTGCAAACCAGTTCCATCTAATCTGCCAAGAAGCTGCTGATCTTACTGCCTCCTTTGACAGGCAGCAGCTCCCTGCAGGGCTGGTTCAGGCACGGGCCAGTGCTGCAGCTGCAGGGGCTGCACAGCTGAGGGGACACTGACAGAGCTGAGGGGACACTCACAGAGCTGAGGGCACACTTACAGTGCTCTCTGGGAGCTGTCACTGCAGACCTGGGGCTGCCTGGGATTCCTGTGGCAGCAGGAACTTGAAGGGAAGATTTTTCTTGCCATGTGGTGACTTGACACTAATGACATTTGTCTCCATGCTTGATTTCTTCTGCTTAACTGACTAACGGCATCCTTCATTTCCAAAACAGCCTCTCAATTCTCTGAGGATGTCATTCTGCTTTGGAGGATGTTGCTGGAGCATTCACCTTCCCCTGTGGGTAGTTCAGAGCAGGTTGGAGAAGGTGTGTAGGCACCTGAGGAGGGAGGAGAGCACAAAGGTGTCCCCTGTGCCACGTCCAGCAGACAAGCCCAGTTAGACACTTGTAGAATGGGCTGAGATTTGCTTGTTTAAAACTTCCCCTTCCCTGTGGGTGCCAACAGGCTGCAGTGGAGCCTGTGTGTTACCCACTGAGTGCAGGTGCCAGGTGCTGGGACAGCTTGCATGAGCCATGGTGACCTGGAGGGCTGCAATACCTGTGGGGCAAAGAGGCTGAGCAGCTCTTTTCAGCAGTGTGTTAACCTCTTCTGAATTAAACTGTGGCAGAGGCAGTCGTGGAGTACCACTGCATTCTTATCTTCTGTATGAAGTACAAATACCAAAGTTTGTATCAAGAAATAATTTTTCATGAGAAGAGTGTAGCCTTTAACTTGCAGAGGTCTTTCTACGAACTGAGATGGTGTTCTTATTGATTTTTCAAAGTAATCTTAATAAATTTGTTTCTTACCCTCAAAATTGTTTTTTCTTCCGCTTTAAGTATCATGGTAAAAAAAACTCTCATATTGCTACATTAACAGCAGAAATGTTCCCATGATGCAAATATCTGGTGATCTAATTCCACAATCCAGGGATTTTACTAAGCATATTTCTCTGTACAGTGATAAGCTGTCACTCTTTGGAAACTCTGTAAAAATCAAAACTGGCTTGCTTCGTAGATCTCTTTTATCTTATCACTGGGATTTTTTTTTTCATTGTAATTGTAAATTTCAGGTAATCTAAGATAAACTTTCTTTAAAGGGAATTGTTGGTGGTGTTGGTCCTCCTGGATTTCCAGGACTAAGAGTGAGTATACTTTTATTACTTACTTTGATATGGCTGCATTAGATCATTTGTCTTGTGTGTTTGTGAAATAATAAAAACAATTATGAAAATTCAGGGATTTAAATAGCTTTTGTTTTAGATAACCATGATTTTAAATAATATCACTCTACAAAATTGCTATCACGTTGGCAGCATGGAGCATTTCTATACTTGGGGTGGATTTGTATGCTTGTTTCTGATCCAGTGTGTTTGGGTTTTTTCTTTGAAATGACCAAGTTTGCTAGTTTATAGCACTAAAGCCAGTGTGTAAGGTGCAATGGTCTCAAACATTGTAATGACAACAGTCCTCATTGGCTCCTGAATATGGCTACCAAATTCAATTAATTTCCAAGAAAAATTACTTGATCGTATTTACAATATCATATTAATTTTTAAAATATAAATAGAATAAGGCTGTGATGCTCACTGTGGAGTTGCACACAGTAGTTGTATCCATCAGTTGTGCCAGAGAAGCTCTGTGAGTCCTACAGAAGGTGGGAAAGACTTTCATTCTGAGTAGTCTCACTTGCTTGTTTTTTTAAATTCATGTATTTACTCATAGAGGATCTCTGATTCTTGATCTTGTCTCAGTCATGTCTGGCTACACAGCCATGTTCTTAACAAGGGAGAAACAGCAAGTGTTTACACTTGAAAGCCATGGTTGTCTCCAGTGTTTGCTTTGTGGGTTTTTTTGATATCTGCAGATCTGAAACATTCTTGATAAGTTTGTACTTTACACTGATGGTCATCTTACTCTTCCTTTGAAACACAAGAGTTGAGTTCAATTGTTACTCTTTCTAATTATATGTTCATAACAAAAAAAGTTTCTGTAAGTCATCCCTTGCTGCCTGATTAAGATTGTTATGGCATTGCTATAGTGAAAACAAAAGCTGGGTCAAGAAGCCTCTGTAGCTTCCAGCCTTCCTCATGCAAATATGATTTTCTGTGTTCTTGTCAGTTGACACAGTCAGGCCAATTGATGCACTCATGAGCCTGGAGCTTGCACTCTTGAGAATTTGCTTAGAATTGTGGTTTGCTTTTCTCTTACAAGACTGTTTTTGGAATTTAATCTCAAAGACTTTGATAATTGTACAAATGTACTTGAGGTTTTTAAAAAAGCCTATTGAGTGTCACTTCCAAATAGATACTGTTACTGATTATTTGGACTAAAACTTAGCAGTTTAGCCCTACCTAGAGTTCATGAGCATAAATGTTTGTATGATCAGAGCTGCATTTGTCTTCTTGCTGAGTTGCAGTCACTTACAGAGAGATTTTCAATAGTTATTTTGAAATAGAGAAATCATTTTCAACAACCAGTTCAAAGCTTTTGCTACTTACGCATAACTGGAATATAAACATAATGAGAGCTATTTCTTGGGGAAAAAAACCAAACTTGGTGGCATGTTTAGATTTTGAACAGTATGAAATTAACAATTGTTTAGTGTGAGCTCCATTTGAGTGGCCTTCTCTTGTTTATTTGTGGGGCTCTCACACAGTTCCAGCAACAACACATTGGTTATTCTGGTTTCCTCTTTCTCAGTTTCCTCTTTCTCCAGAGCTGCTTCACAAGGGACCATTGCACTCTTCAGTCTGTAGCAGGATTTCACCGAGGCCCTGGGGGTTCCAGGTGGTCCCAGCATCCCCAGGCTGGTGCAGCCCTGCTCCTCTTTCTCCAAATGCTCTGTGCTCCCTGTGCTCTGCTTTCCCTTGTCCAGGCAGATGCTAATGCTCATCCAAAACCGAGTAAAGAGCCACAGTCCTCAATGTTTGCTTTAAAATACTTAGTCAACCATAACACATTATACTACTACAAGATGCAATATTCAACATGAGATTAAATATCTTTTTCTGGCAGAAACCAAGAGCATTAATTCAAGTAGCTTGTCCAGCCCAGCTGTGTGCAGTGTCAAGAGTTAGTTATATTTTTGTCTTTGTTCATGAGAACAATGGCAAAATGAGCAGCATCAGCAAGCTGAGTCCAGTAATTCCTTCCATCCATGATTTTTTTCAATATACAAAGCTGTTGCCAAGTTCAGAGTTCTGGCTGACTGAAGAGTCAGTCTTTCAAGAGTTAGCAAGGCTGTTGTAGGTGGAGAATGATTTAAAAGCCTGACAGATTGACTAATTCAACACTTTTTCAGTTTTATCCTTTTGTAGTTCCAGTTCTTTGCTGTTAATTAAGTAATTCAATGTATCTGAAGGCTGTGACAGGTGTTTAATGAACTTGAATGTTGTAAAGCTGTTTTAGAATTTCTTCCCATTGCTGTTGTAAGCTTAATTTCCCAGCTCAGTATCCCTTCCCTCCGTGATTTTCCAGTCAATGCTATTGTTAGCATAAATGTGCATTTAAACATTCAGTATCATTAATACATAAATGCCTTGCTGAACTAGAATTTGTAGTGCAACTCAGAGACAGCAACATAAACAATTTACTTGATCAGCTAGCATGACAGAATATATCATTGGAGCAGTCATGGGAAGCTAAAGCAATGCAGAGTGGCAATTTTCTTGTGAGCTCTACCAAGCACCATTAAGACACAAAGTGATTGGTCCTGCTTTTTCTTCATTGAGCCATCAGTCTGATGGTGGCTCAGAGGAATGTGGTTGCTAGCATTGCTGAAAGAGTCTCCAGAGAATAATGAATGTGTGCTCAACTGGAAATGCACAGATGTCCATGCCATCTTTTCCATATTGCTCTCAGCAGCAATGGCCACTGAATGTGCAGTACAAAAGAAATCTTCCTTAATTTGCATTGCCCAGTGCACTGTGATCTCTTGAATTTGTAATCTGATGGAGAAGAGGCAAGTTTTGTTTCTCATGTTTCTGCTGATGATGTTGGGAACTGCAAACGTGGGGGACTTATGATACCGACACCTTTTTTTTTTTTTTTCCCTAAGAAATTAACCTAAAAAATATTTTGGCTTCTCACTGTGGTGCAGAAAAATGCCACATTCTGTTAGGAGTCTTTAAGTTACTCCATTTCACCAAATGCAGTCACCTTTCTTGCTGTTTGATAGGGAGACATTGGGCCAGCAGGACCGAGTGGACCATCAGGAATTCCAGGGCCCACGGTATGGTATTGAATCATCCCACAGCCAGGTGCCTATGCTGCTTTCCAAATTATAGTCAAGCACTGGATTTATGTTTTCTTTATTTTAACAGGGCTTCCCAGGGAGTATGGGACAGCCTGGAATGAAAGGTGATAAGGTGATTTAAATATTTTCATTACCTTGGATATATATAGTTCTTTCAGGCGCCCTTCATTAAAATTTGAGCATAATGTACTTGGCAAAGCCTTCCCTTTTTCCTTTTGATTTATTTTGTCTTTTGACTTTTATTTTTTAAAATTATGTCAGACTCATGATCTGAGTCTGACAAAAGTTTAGACAAACTTTTTTTCTGAACAGAACACTAACTACTGAACATAATAATATCCAGGTCTGTGTCTATAGTTTTTCCTGGAAGAGGTATTTCAGTGCAACACCTTGCATTGTCAAAGATCTGTGTTAAGTAGTGAATATTGAATTGATCTTTCTCATTCTCTATTTCTGAAAACTACCCCATTTCAAGTCACATATGTCTGTATAAAATTATATGTTGTTTAGGGTGAAAATGGCCTTGCAGGAGAGCCAGGAGATCAAGGGTACCCAGGAGACAAGGTAAGTTCTAATTGCATTGTTTTACAAAATTATCCAATTTCAGCAACTTCATCTGGCTTATGAGTGTCTTAAAATGCAGTAGGTTACATAAAAGTAGAATGCAGTAGTAAAACTTTCTGGATATCACTGAATTAATGTATTTTTAAGAAATTCTGTGCTAATTAAAACTCAGTTATGGAAAGTGTGAACAAAGACAAGTAAAGGGCACAGGCAGAATTCTGGAGCTGTGTGTATAGAGATGCATCAAACAAGGATTACAGTGTGATCTCAGCCTTTCTAAGGAACTGTTGTAAAAGATATTTTTCCCCTGACCCTTGAGATTCATCTGCAGCTCACCTGGACCTGCTGTGGTTAGCAGCAGCCCACGGTCTGGCATGCTTAGTCACATCAAACTGAGATAAATAAGGATCTTCTTTCCTGTTTGGCTAGTACATCACAAGTCACTAAAATAGCACATCCTGTGAGAACTCTTTTGATGAAAGTTGAATGTTAGGAGATAGTTTTCAACCTGCAGAATTCTTTTGAAGCCTGTTTCAGGTGTCAAAATATAGAAATTTATTGCTTCCAACATATAACACAACAGTTCATTTTCATGTGTATTTAATAACTTTTTTTTCAGGGTTCTCTTGGTTTACCAGGACCCCCAGGGATCAGAGGAAAACCAGGACCTCCAGTAAGTTTAGACATCAAATTTTGCTCTCAGTATATCACTGTATGTTGTTGATACTTGATATTTTATACTACTCTTGGTATTTGACACTTCTGTGTGATTGTTATGTTTACAGTGCATGTAATCCCTTAGAAGTGACCTAGTTCAAAATGCACAAAGAATAAGGTCTAAGAAATAAGGCTTTTATTTCTAGTGACTGCTGTTAATGAGCAAGTCAAATCCTAAAATGTGAGACTTTATTACAACGATCAGTATATGTCACAAATTTTAATAGAGTGCTTAGGATATTATATATTCTGTGACAATCACTGTGTGGACATGTAGGTAATATTTGAAAAAAATCCACTGAGAGCTTTGGGAACTTCCAAATGCCCATTCTGGACATTTAAATAATATGTAGTTTTTATTGTGAAAACAGCTATATATTTAAAGGGGTTTTTATATGGTTCCTCCCAAATCTCCCAATTATCTCTGTCCTAAACTAATTAGAATTTTTTTGTGTGTGTGACTTCAAGAGAGATGAAGAACTGGTTTTAACAGTATCCAAAGTGAGGCAGGTATAAGATTTCCTATTTAGTGAAAAAGTAACCTCAACATTTCTTTTTGTTAATAAACATTTTTAAAATCTTCATAATCATCTGTTGTTAAAAATAAATTATCATCAGGAGTCTTAATTTGGATTTTTTTTCAAGGGGAAAATTGGAGAACCTGGACCCCATGGACCATTGGGTCCTCAGGGACCTGAGGTAAGAAAGTGCTTGCTAGCTGTAAATTGAATGTCAGTTCTAAATTATGAAAATAAGCGGTAAATGGGTTTGCTTATTAAAAGACTGTTTTCTTAGTTGAATTAGGAAAATCTTTTTATTCTGTCATATTTGATGCATTCTTTCTCCTTCATGAACTACAAAAGATTCCAGCTCATAAATTTTTCCTGCAAAATATTTATGTACAGGATCTTTGAATACGAAGTAGTTCTTTATTTGCTTACGTGATTAGGATTTGCTGTCTCTTGAATCCTGTTGTTATGGGATATACCTGGAATGAGACTTGACTAATTTCTCAGGAACACTTCCATTTGTAAATACTGAAACATGTTTATAAATGTGAATTTCCATTTTCCAGGCCTGGTTGCATATTTATCACTTACAAGAAACACAAAGAATAAACACCAATTACCTGGGAAGCATTGCCAAGCAGTTGAATCTAGAAGTGAAGTTTCCTAGACCTCCTTAGTGCTATGGAAGTCTACACAGAGGCTGTCAGTCTCCAAATTGTCCCATTTTGGTGCTTTTTTGCATTTATACCACAGGCTTTAAGGAAAAATCCTGTGGTCTGTATCAGGAAGACGTTTATACACAGACACATGTATTTGCTGGAGAGATGAAAGCAGAAATTTTGGATTGTTCTTTCTAATCAGCCTCCTGCAATCAATGTGTTTTTGGTTTTGTTTGGTTTGTGGTGGGAGTGCTTTGTTTGTTTGAGGGTTTTCCTTTTTTAAAAAAAAAATATGAATGGAAGACATATACTAGCAATGATCTTTCTTCTGCCTTTACTTGAGCATATCTCCTCAAACCAAGGCTCTATGTTCCTACCTCTCTTATTAGGCAAAAGCCCTTGCTGAGAGAAAACTCATTGGAGAACAGCATTGTAGCAGCACAAGGTGGTCTTGTTGGAATAATAAACCTCTCTGGTTTAGTCAAGGGTGCAGAGGACACAAAGCCTGTGCATGTTGCCACAGCTGCCACCTTCTGTGGCTCAGGATTTCAGATTTTTTGAGCCACTGTTAACAAAAGAGTCCCTTGCATGGTCTCTTTGCCCAGCTTCCAGCAAGGCAGACCTGAGGCAGGTTAATCCCAAATTGTTGTCTCCGGGCCTGTGTCCTGCTGCCTCTGCTCTTCATTGTTCCTTATTCCAGCACAGACCTGCTCCTCTTTTGTGTCTGGAGAAAAGATCATTGTTCTGGGCTGGTTACCCTCAGGGCAGGGATGGATGGGAATCTTTCTGTCTGAAAAGCTCACCATTTCCCCTTGCTCAGGAGTGCAGAATTACTTCATCATTAGAAGGCAAATAAAGTGCATGATGCTAGATAATTAAAACTTGAGTGACCAGATACTTTTTTTTTTGAGTAATTGTCTGCAAAATGGCAGGTTTAAAACTGCAAAGTAATGTTACTCTTAACTTCAGTCATGCAAGACAGGTCCAAATAAAGTAAAAGAGGTTTTTCCACCTTTTGACTTCGTAAAAATATGTTCACCATATGGCAAAATAGAAACAGAAGGGATGTAGGATAGCTGCTTACTGGGATTTTGGACAAATTGAAGATACTATAAGTTCTATAATAAAAGGAATTTAAAATAAGCAGCATAAAACTGAAGAGTATATGTTACCCTCCTGTTACATTGTCTTATCAAAATAAGTGAGTTGTTCCCAGAAGTTATTTAGAGACAACTGAATATATGAAGTATGAGCAAATAATGTAGATTTTTCCATAAGAAAAGCCTACTGTCATATGTCTGATCATGTCTCTTCTTCCAAAACCAGACAGCCAGCAGGTCAGACAGGGCTGCTTTCCTTGTTCCTGTTTCATTACCTGAATGGTCAGACTTCCTGTGACCCCACGTAGAAAACATGCATTATATTGTATATTAAATGTTTCCTTGATTTTTCTGGAAATAGAAGGATGTGATGAATTAGTGTCTTACAAGGACAGTACTTTGAATTTGGTATAGATGTGACAATCCATACCATATGCCTTCTGTGACATATTTTATTTTAAAAAACCCCAAAACCAAGTCTATATTGGGATTTGTTGGACTTTGCTGTGAGCAGGAGGAACAAGGCTGTGTCTGCCCAGTGGCAGGACCTCTCAGATTCTACTTCCAGCTACTTCTCTCTTCTTCTGTTCAGCATTTAAGTCAGTGGGATTTATAAATGTGCCCTGTCCCCATTTGTTTTGGGTACATGTGAAATAAGAAACTGAGCATCCTTTGATCTTTCCAGTTACACATTTGAGTGTTTCATTTCCAGTGTAAAGAATAAGTATTTCTATCCCTGATTTTCTTCCCTTGTAAACTGCTGGCACTACAGCAGCTGAAGTCTGTAATATCTTTGCACACAGCGGTGGGAGCAGGGCAGGCAGACTCTGATCATCCTCAAGGGGTTTTGTGGTTTAAATGCAGATCACCAGGGAATTGCTTCCTGAATTTTTCCTCTGCTGCTGTGCAGCCAAGGTGTCCCAAGTCAGAGTGGAGATAAGCCATCCCCCTACAGCCAGGGTCCATTTGAGACCTGCAGTGCTGGTGGCAGGAGCAGGCAGGGGCAGGGACAGAGCTCTCACTCTTTGGACAAGGATTGACTGCCAAGTGATTTTTTCAGTGCAGGAGTCCAGTAGAGTTGAGCCAAATTCTCTTCTGGGTATGTTTCTGCAGAGCCAGGGTCTGCCTGCTGCTCACTGGATGTACTCAGGGAACACTTTATGGAGTGTATTCTTCATCACTTCACACACCGGGCTGCTTTGTCATGCATCTGAAAATGAACCATCAAAATATGAAATTTCTGTAGAGCTTTGTTTTATTGGTATGACAACTGGAAAGTGCTGATCTGACTGTTTTAACCCACAGTGTCTCTGTTTACTGTGTACAATGAAGTATGCAGTGCTTGTTGTTAATGTGAATGAAATTAGATAAGTCTTTAACAGGCTTCCACATGTATTCAGAATATTTTATAGTTAAATTTTTCTCTAGGAATTGCATTTAATTATCCCCTCAAAATGAAGGTTATAGTTCCCTTCAGATGTGTCTTCAGAGTATTATAAATAGGTTTCATCAGAAGCAGAGTTAGTCATTGTCTTCAATGGAGCGTTTTTCATGTGTGCAGTATTTTGATCCGAAGTCATTAGGTTATTCCTTCAGGAAGGTGCTTGTATGGGACTCAGCTGGTGTGCTTCATACTCAAGGCAGTAGCTTTACAAAAGAAAAAAAAGCATTTAAATAACAATAAAGAGTCAAAAAGGCACACATTTTGTAAGTGAATCAGTGGCTGCTTTGAGGTGTTCATTTAACAAAAGTTTTATTTTTGGTGCATGTTTCACATGCATTACCACATGATTTTTTGAGTTTTTGCAATCAATGCCAAGTGTGCAGTCATAATATAGCTGTCTGTTTCAATATTGCATCAAATAACTTGCATGCAAATGATTTGTAGGAAATATAGAAATAAAGATAATTTAAAGGCTGAATTAGTTGCATGTTCTAGCATGTATCTGAGGAACTGTTCTTGTTGTAGAATTGCTTATACTCTCTACTTGCCTTTGCACAGAATCTTCATCTGGTCCTTTCCCAAAATTCTATGTCTGCATAACACATCCTTTCAGAAGAATAATAAACACTTATTGGAGAATTGTAGTTTTTTGCAGAAACCTTAATTTTGTGATTTGATTATAATAATTAGTAGGAATCTCCAATAAGGTATCTTGTTGAAGTTCAGTAGCTACATCCAGTCAGTCTTGCTTCTGAAAATTTATTCTAAATTCTCATTGAAATCAATTGCAACCTGTGGTTGAATGAACTCCTATTGGAGCAGGAAAACCTGGAACTGAAGGAACTGCTGCAGTCCCTGGATGGATTTTCCTTCCATGATGCCCTTCCACCAGTGCTTGTCCTGATCCCCTCGGGCAGCCAAGGGCATGAAGATGGGTGACCAGTGATGCTGGCAAATGTCATGTGAAAACAGTTTGAAGTGGGATTCTGCAAATGTGAGAGAATTTCCCATGGAAATGGAGTGTAGTGTCTCAATGTTTCTGATATTCTGCTTCCGTATTAGCAGCCACACAGAAAAACAAAAAAAAGCAAAATCTTTGGCAGAATGCTCATCTCTGGGGTGCTGAGATATGCCCTAATATAGTAACAATTGGTCATCTCTGCACATTTTTTAAAATCAAACATTATATAGATGAGAGCAATAATTATGTTAATTTTCTATTTAGATGTTCACTACAAAAAGCAACACTTCCACAGCAAGGTTAAAGCACATTTCTGTTAAGATAGTTGGCACTTCAGGTTTTGCTGATGCCACATTTCTTTTGATTAAATGAAGTGGATTCTAAAGTGCTTTTCTGGCAAAAGACCACATCTGTAGGAAGATTTTGAAAATAATTTGTATCCTACCAGCTGCTGGGCTTCTGGCTGATGGAAATTAAGACTCTGCATTTCCTTAGGAGAAGTCTTAATATTGAGGGCTGTTTTGTTTTGAATAGTCTCTGCTGAAATCTACATTGCAGCTGGAAACTATACATTAATCTCCTGGCCTTTCACTTATGGAAGAATAATGAATTTTTAATCTGGAGTAACTTCCCAGGGAGCTGGCTGCTGAATAACTCATGGAAATTTAGGTATTGCTAGCGATATATCCCACTTCACTATGAGGAATCTGAATGGCAAGCACCATTGCTGAGGTGTTTCAAGAGCTCCTTCTGTCAAGAGTTCATTCTTTTTCTGGAATTTTTTAAAGTGGCTGTTTGTGTCCTGGATTATTAATGTGAGAACATCTTAGAAGCAGTATTCTAATACTGCCATAGCATCTGCCTTTTCTTCATGGTTGTGCTCAAGAAGAAAAGTCTTAATCCATTTTCACAGAAAAAATAAAAATTTTGAGGATTTAAAAATTTTAAATGCATTCTTTAGTGTTGATGTTCTCAGGCCAGTAACACTCTTGTATCCTAAGACTTTGCCTGACATGAAAAGATTTCAAACTGCCATATTTATTCTACCTGCAATGGCACTTCTTCACATCTACATCTCATAGTTCTTACTGAATTCCCTCTAGAAATAAAGAAATAAAAAATAAAGTAGATCTATTCCTTTACAGAAGCATTAGGATCTTTCTAAATTAACATTTTTCTAGGCAGATTGTTTTCTGGAACGTTCATTGCCAAGAGGAAATTGTCTGTATCAGCATTTAGCACTTGTTCACACATTAGAATCATGAAGATGTACAGATATATTAAACAACTCACCCCTTGGTAACTACTTATGGTCTATAATGAGTAAATTTAAAATTGAAGAAGGACAAGCTAAAAAATTCCAAGGAATTGACCTAACTCTTCAATATATTTCAGTAGGTATTGGTGGCCAGTATTAAAAAAAAAAAAACACCTCCTCTTTTGAACTGCATAGAAATCAAGGGTGGTACAAGTGAGTGTTTTCGGTGTGAGTCTCAGTGCCTTGGTCACATGTGAATAATATTCTCTGTGCCACCTAGAGGCATGTTGGAATTGTTGCACAGCTCTGCTTACAATTGCTGCTTTATGGCAAAAGAAAGGGAAACCACTGTGATGTATTGTGAAATGTTGAGTGCTAGAGTTGCCCATCTTCTGAAAACTCAGACCATTTTTACTCTTTAGTGGCTAAACCTGATTAAAAAAATTTCTTCTGAGTATGTGCTTTTTATTTCCATTATTGGAAAAGGTATGCACACATTTTAATCTGTAATTATTTTCTCTTAATGAAGAAGGAAACTTGTTTTTTCTAGTTGTAGACCATGGGTTTGCTTTGATGTAGTAATAAATATTTTGCTCAGAGGAGGTGGCAGTTTTGCTGTTTTCAGATGGTCAAACTTTAATGAAAAGTGAAAGTTTATTAAAAAAGCAAAATCAAATGCTATCTTGGCAGGGGACTGAATGAGCAGTGTGCTAACTAAAGGGTCAATTACCAACACTTTATTTTATCCTACAAATGTAAGGATCATGTATCATCTCTGGATATTTATGAAATTTAACTCACTACTGTATTGGATAAAGGTTATCTGAACCATTTTTTTCCTTTAAATATACTCATTTCTTCTAAAGCAATCTAGCTGTAGCTGAATTCCTGGCACACAGAGGCCTCCTCATGGTGTCCCAACTCAATGCCTGCTGGCCAGGTGGTTTGCAGTGATAATTTTAGTAGATTCCTTTTCTGTGCAGATTTGCCTTTTCTTTACTAACAGCTTGACCTATAGAGTCTATTTCACAAAGACCTGCTCTGAATAACGCTGCATGCTGATGACCTTCAGGTAGTGCCAGCCAGACCTGGATTATCACCTGCTGATTTGGAGGCAAAAAGTTCTTACCTTTTTCTTAATCTTGCAGTGATCTCATCCTTAATGTGTGGCCACAGATTAAAGGGGCTTCAGCTGCTCTCTAAACTTTATTGAAAAAATAGTTGAATTAATAAGTGCAGGACCTGGTGCAGGCTGCTTTGTGGTGATTTTTGTGCCTCCAAACCAGTCCAATGGTTTAATTTCAAACATTGCTTAGCGGATAACAAGTCTTATGCTAAGAGAAATTAAATCCATGCTGACATCTGCTAAATTGAGTTTAATGAAAACTGCCTAAAATCTGTCATTTGTCCAAGTCCTTTCAAGGAAACATAATGGATTTTGACATTTTTTGGGATGGTAGAACAAATTTATTTCTTGTCTGTGTGATTCAGGTTTATTAAATGAATGAACAGAATCAAAACAAGTACATTGAAAACATTCCTACTCTGCAAATCATTCAACTGTATGATTTCTTTAGGGTTTTCCTGGAGATATTGGTGTACCTGGATTAAATGGCCCTGAAGGTCCTAAGGTAAGATTATATGAAAACCCATTAAAAATAACAGTAAATAGTGTTAATCTCTGAGGAAAAGGCTCTGAGAGATGGACACTGGCATTATGAGAAGATAATCTCACTTGCCAGAATGCAGGTACTTTGCCTCAGGTATATATATGAGGAAGTTATTTGAATGCTTAATTCTGTCTGCACAGTTGTGAGAATAATTACTGTGTTAAGTGGAAGCAGGTAATGGCAAAATAAGTTTGAGAAAATGCTATGTAGCTAGAAAGTTTCATATATTTCACCTGTATTTTAATAGAATGCATGCCAAATGTATGCAGATTGTTGTATTACTCAGGTTCCACCTGTACTAAAAATTGTTTTTAATAATTTTTAAAAGAAATGGTAGTTGAAGATGGAAAACATGCAAAGTTCATGCGCCAGATTAAATGATGGATAAAATAATAGATATAACAATAAAGGATAACATTTATCTACAAAACTGTGTCAGAATAATTTAGCTTTTGCTCGTTTGTAGACTAAGATTTTAGACTCAACTTAGGAATAATTCACATGGATAGAGTTTTCAATGAAGCTTTGAATAAAAGCAGATATAGGAAATTTTTGTTGAATTGGAAATGGTAGAGACCAATACAAAAAGTGCAGGTGGCTCAGAAATTAACCCAGAGGAAAATGATTGAATAATATCTAAAGATTGGCTACTTGTTGAAAGGCAAGTACCAGTGAAGTTCCTCGCTCATCAGCCTTGGGACTATTCTTACATTGTATTTTCTGTGATAAATAGGCAGTTATCAGTTATTTCAGATTGATTCATGCAAGGACTAAAACAATAAATCCTATTATAAACTTATAATAAACAAAGACATGTCCAGATCTCTCTGAAATAAGAGCACAATAATGCAGTTGGAAACTGTGAAATTGTAGAACACATGAGGCAAGATGTCTCATTAATGCCACTGCTCAAAGTGTGAGAAGCCTTTATCTCTGTAGTACATTACTGGGCATTTTTATCCCAGAAGGACTCCATCAAGTGAGAATAGCGCCAGAAGTAATACCTGAATGGCTTTATTTTGAGAGACAGTTTGCTTATTAGACCAAAATGATGGCCTTTTTTGACCTTTAAGTGAACCAGAGGGCAGAAACTGGTGAAGCAAAAGAACTGTGCAAGACCAACAATGTCATTTATCCAAGGACAAATCATACAGGTTGTCTATGAATAAGCAGACATGGAAATTACATTTTCTATCAACAGAGTTGTGAAATTCTGTAGCAGACTACTCAAGAAAACACAGGATGGGGAGCAATAAATAGTTTAAAGATATGGTCTTATTTTACTCAGAAGATGTAATACCTCCATGCCTAAGGTGATCATTCTTAAGAACCTCTCAAATAATCCAGATGCTGAAGCCAGAGCCAGTATTTTCTGCATCTCTTATCATTCAACCATGTCAAGAGCCTTTTACTAAAACAGACATGAATTGACTAGGAAGGCTGAGAGCCAGTTATCTGATGGGGCAAATTGAGGAAAACTTAGAGGGTTTCTAGAGGGTGTCCACCTTCAGTTCTGATTTATTGCTAACTTGTTTATATGCATGTGTGTATAATGTGAGCAGCCTTGTATGAATGTGTTTGTCCAACCATTGCAGTGGCATTTGCTCTTGTATTTCTGAGTTACCAGGGTAACTCAGAAAAAAAAAAAAAAACAACCCTGTGGTGATGAAAGGCTCTGTCTAGGGAAAATACCAGAAGAGAAATACAGCAATTCTTGAACTGCAGTTCGGATTTAGTTGTCCAAGGTTATACATGAATGACATAACAGATCTAATCCCTGCTGCTCAGTTTCTTCAGTGAGATCCTATTGTTGCACATTATATCTTTTGTTAAGGACTTTTTGTTAGAATTCTGTGGATCTTCAATACGTACATTAGTGTTTTGTTGCCTTTTCACAGATTCCAGGGAAATAAGTTACTAAGAGGTGGACTGCAAAGTTTGAGACTCCATGTTCCTTTGTTACAGAAATTACACAACTGAACCAGATTTGGTGCTCTGCAGCACATTTGACATTAGAGACAAAAGGCTTAGACAGCCTGCCCTAGTCAGGGAGAACTGATGGCTTACATTTGAAAGGAGGGATTACCAAACTGGAAAAACTCTTCTACTGCTCCCAGTACTGAGGGAGAAGGTCTGCATAACTTTGGAATTGTTTGGTTTTTGGGATTCCCAGCTGCCTTGAGTTGACTGCAGTTCTAAAATTTTCCTCCAGCTTTTATTTTTAGAAAACTCTTCTCACTATGCTGCTATTTTCCTCGTGTTTTTGTTTATGCTTCCTCAGAAGCAATACCCCTTTTAAAACCCAAGAAAGCAGGATAAACTTTATTTTTTAGCAGTTGGTGTGGGATAAATACAACTTCTTGGAAGTTTAAGCTCTCTTGAGTGTGATCAGCTGTCTCTAAATGCCAGTAGAAGTTCTGGATTGGAAATTTCCCCCCAAATTAGTGAAATATCATCAAATCTGATCTCTCTAAGTCAATGCTCAAAGGATTTGAACAGAAAATTACTAAGAAAATTACTAAGCTTAGAAACAATATTTTAGAAGATGTTTGATCTCGAGCCACCACTTATTAAAAAAATGACAAAACACACTTTTTTTAAAAAAAGGAGTATAAGGATATTTTTAAGAAGTTCTGAAATAACTTTGTTCCCCATGCTATCCTTTGCAAGTGTTTATGCTCTCTAACCAAGAAAAGTGAGAGGAAAAGATGGTCAGGATATGCTGACTACCACTGTAGTTTTTCCAGCAGTGTGTGTTGTACCATGGAAGAAGCTAAGAGCTTCCTTCCCCTGTTAACTTATGTTTATTTGTATAACACGTTTTAATGAAGTGATTATTAGGAGTTTCACCTCTTCTGGAAGGGATGGTCAACTAGGAAGTTATATATGAGAAATATAGGATACCCCATTTGCTGACTCCTGTTTTATTCCCAGACACTTTGGCACATATGTAATGATTCCCTTCATTTTCTGTTTTTGCCTGAAACACCAAGGAGGAGATGGAAATGTCATTTAGTATTAATATCCAGTTTACAGTGTGGAAATTATTCCTGGATTCAGTGAAGTGCAGTGTAAGGTTGCTACAGTAGCAGTGCTGCTGCCATTTCCGCTGTGCAGTTACATTGCCCTGAAATCCTTATCTCCTCATGGGCTTTGCTGTCAGAATAAAACAATGAGAAAATGTCATTTCTAACCACAGAAGAATATTGTTTATGTAGTGCTGCTGAAAGCCCTCCTGTCCCTTCTGTGGTGGTATGTCAACCAGCACCACCCCAGCCCTTCCCAGATGGGCTCCTCAGTGACACTCGACCTTGAGATGGCCTGTTCCATTTTTCTCTCCATTTTACTTTGCCTGCTGAGTAAATTGTTACTGGACCAGTGCCTGGACCAATGTCTAGACTTCAGCTTCATTAGTGCACAGTTAATAAGGCTTACACTTTCCTACCATTGCTTTCTTCAGAGGATAATCATATCTCTCCTAAAGGGCAGTTTCTTTGTTCTTGTTGCTTTATCTGATATTATTAAGCTTAAGTTTCCCAGAACATTAATATGTTTACACTTTTTTTTTGTACTATGCCAGGTCAAGTGTTTTTCCCAATTATTCCATTGCCCAAGGTTTTTGATACACTGCTAGCTGCACAGTCTTTTTAACAAAGTTTTGAAAATGTTGGTGTGAGCAGTCATAAAAACTCTGAGCTGGCAGTGCTTAAGGTGCTTTATCTCTGGGTAGCTGATTATAATCCTAATAAAGAAGTAAGGGCTGAAAATCACAAGTAGTTTTGGATAAGCTAGTGGTCTAAATTAGTTTTGTAGTTTCTTTCCATTGCAATGTTGTCAACACATGTTATTCTAAAGACTACCCTAATACAAGAGCTGCACATTGATGATGCTTTAATCTTTTTATGGTAGTGTGCTTTACCTCTTCAAAAAGAGAGGAATTGTTCCATCATGTTTAAATATTTTCTTATTTCCTTCCACAATATGAAAAGAATAATGCTTCAGCTAAGTCTATGTAGAAGTTTTAATGTTGCTTGGTTTTCTGCATCTTTGCTTCACTTTCTATGGGAAATACTATGAACAGTGGTAAGAGATCAGATCTGCTACCTCAGTTTTGGGTTTTAGTCCAGATTTGTAAGAGGAGAGAAACTAGACCAGCATGATTGTCAGTTGATGCAAGCTCTCTCTGTGTTTGTTTGGATGTTTAGGGAGCTCTGGGTGACCGAGGGCTTCCAGGGCCACAAGGTCCCAAAGGAGTTGAGGTAAGATGAAAAAATTACAAAATTAAGAGATTACGTTTCAAAGTTGTGAGGGGTTAAGAGGGTTAGACAACAATGGTTAGGTGTGTATAGTGTTGTCATGCAAAATTTGAAGTTTCTTTTGTTTATTGGCAAAGTGTTTTAAAGAGTTTTTAGCAGCCTTATGGGGCTGTGCATCCATTATGTGGTTTATTTTAATTTCAGTGAAATCTCAGATAATCTATGTCCAGAGCTGGATGTGGTTATTTTAGTTAACCGAGGAGATGGGAGGGAAGGGGTTTAGCAGTATGAACATAGAAAACATACACCAATTTAATTACAATGTCCTAGATACTCTTAAGTAAACTCTTAGACCCCTGTCAACTGAAAGGGGAGAAAGGCGGTTCTTCATCCTATAGATTGATTAATCAAGTATTCTTAATTCATCATCATAAAAATAAAAGCTTATATCTTGTATGCTAAAATAAATAACTTCCAATAATTAAATTAATTATTAAATAAATTAATAATTAAAATAATTTAGTTGGTGATTCTGAAGGTAGACCTCTAGACTTCTAAGTAGCTGAATGATGGGCTTCTGTGACATACTGAGTGAGTAAAAGCTAACAGAGGTAAAATGATCTCTTCCCAGGTGTTTCTATCAGACTTGGACTCAGACAAACATATGAAACTTAGGATGGTATAATAAATACAAACAGTTATCTGCAGGATTTATTTTTTAAAACTAGACTTGTGATCAAGATGAATGAAGTTCTGATTTCCTCTAGGGAGAAGTAGGACCAGCTGGACCTATTGGAGGAGTTGGCCCAAGAGTAAGTATAAGTGATTTTGGTAGGGCAGGCTGTTTTTCGGTGGGAATACTGCTTTGAGATGTAACTTTACTGTGAGAAGTGATAAAATGGCATCTCCTGAATGAATGTGTGTTTTTGCTCAGAACATGCTCAAAGCACAGCTGGGAGGGGAAATGATTTTCCATACAAAGGGTGTGAAAGGAAAGCACTGCTGTAGTGCACAAACTATAATGCTGCCCTGACACCCATGAAACTGCCATGCACTCCCTAGAGACTAAACCAGCTGATATATCAAAATATTTCAACTGGGGAAGAACCCAGCTCACAGGGAGAAATATAAAAGATGTACGCTTTAAGAAATCTACTAGAAACTTGGCAAATAATTACTGAAAACAATAAAGTTGGAATGTCACAATGCTGTTTATGCAGACATGTTTTAAAAGAAGTTTAAAACTATCATCCAATTTTTTTGTTAGTTATGAAAATATACTGTTGTCAGGGAGTATTTCAGTGAACTTGAAGCTTATTTTTAGAAACTTTCTGCACTAAAATGGATACTAGGGATTACAGGAATGTCTCTAAGTTTATTGACTGCAATTTGATCTTCTGCCTTTACATGATTTGATTATGTGTGGTAATCACTGACTTGGCTTTCGTTCTGGATGACATCCCATTTCTTGAATGAGTTTGAGAGTCTTTTCCACTGTTTTTGGCCTTTAGAGTGGATGTATGCCTATGTCATTTTTCCTGTTCAGTAGCTAGTCAAAGATCGGAATTTGCTTTCTGTTAAAAATTATATTAAAGTATTTATTTGCCACATAGATTAGGTGTTAAGACGAACAAACCCATACCAAAGCAAAAAAAAAAAAAAGGCAAAAAAACAAACACAAAACCCTCCCACAAAAGCCTCTTTGTTTTTCAGTTGAGGAAAACATGCAAAAAATTAAACAGAATTTCAAAACACTCTGTAACTTAGCTCAATATTGAGTTTAATCTGAGCTTCTGCCGAGAGCCTCATGGAAATTTTTATTTTGGCTGCATCATCCTTTGAGTCTCCTCCTTGGGCAGGGCTTCATGGCTGGACAGCAGCTCCCATGTTGTGCTGTGGCAATTGGAAAAGAAGATGCTGTAGTGGGTGACTCATGGGCAATGAGACACCTTCACATCCTCCACATCACCAGGCCACCATCAGCTGGTGTCAGAGTGACCCAAGAGGAAAAATTTCTGTGTAACCTAGCAAACTGAAATATTTTTTATCTATTTTGGGTCAATTTGACCTAAATTATTTAGGTTTTTATTTCTCTCAGTGGGAAATGTGCACACCATTGGCATGTCTCTGGTTTCTCTCTCACATGAGTTGTTGAGAGCAGAGTTTGTGCATCTGAAGTGAGCCACAGGGTTGCTGTCTCCAGACATTTTGAGCAGCTTGCTGGCTAACATCTCCTCCTGAAATGAGAGATAGGGGAAAAGGGAATTTTGTTTGATGGGCAGCTCTGCCTGCTTTTCCTCCTTGTCCAGGGGCCCACAGGCTGTTGCCTGGGTTCCATGGCTCCTCTTGGCTCCAGCTGTTGTACAGCTCCAGGCCAGCTGCTTTGTGCTGCTGCTCTGCCCTCTGCTCCCACCCCTGCTGCCCCCTCTGCTCATCCCTGGTGCTTCACTCCCACGTGTAACACACACTGTGTGATTGTGTCAGTGACAGTCACAGCCCTGACTTAAATCTCACATGGCAGCAGGACTGAGTCAATAAGCTGCTGAACACATCTGTCTTTTTTAATTATGCTTCCCTGACTGCAGTTTGATGTTCATTTGATATTCATACCTTTACTTCCATTTCCCACGAAAGGAGTTTTAAAAAGTGAATGTTAGATTTGAAAGTAAACACTCTCACAAGTGTGCTGTCACTCCCTAATTAAATGACCATGGGGGCAGAGGAGGTCCTGAGAGGGACCTGAAGGAGTGGTCTGGCCAGGGCACCATCAGCTGTCAGCTCTGTCTTTAGCTACAGATGAGTTTAACTTGTGTTCTGCAGCCTCCAGGAGTGGGATTTCTTCATTCTTCCCATCAATCTGCTTCAGTTGTTTGTCTGGTTTACAGACCTTTTTGCTAATGTCTAGATGTTCTATCTGAAAGTCTTGCCTGGTTTTTTTTCTCTCTACAACTTTGCTTCCTGCCCCGCAGACTTTATTTGTGGACATGGTTAAATAGGTTAGTCCTCTTTTCAGCTACTGTTACCTTCATTTTCTGGGGCTTGTCTGAAGTAGGTACAGTATACTTGTAGGTGATATATTGTAAAACTTTTATTATTCTCATGAAAAAACAATGGAGCAGGTTTCTAGTGCTTCTGGAATCCTCATCTCTTTACAATTTCAGGTCAAAATATCCAATCCCTAGTTCAGATTTAGGCATGTGCCAAGCTGGCAGCTGTAAAATTTCACCTCATTTTTCTCCCTCCTCCCTCCCCTGCCCTTGTTTCTAACATTTGCTTTAAAAAACTTGAAAGAGACCAAAACCCCTGGGGCCCACCTGACCAATGCTGCCATTAAAATAGATCATCTTCTGCTGGAACAAAGTGACTATGAACCTGCATAGGGGTTCTCAGTCCCAGCTCAAAAAAGAATTTCCATGTGTCTAAAGCAACTGGACACAAAAGTGAGGATGTTCCCCTGCTTACTTAGGATATATCTCAGTTCCAAAGACCTCAGTCTGCTTCAGCTTTGGAAGAGGTGTTTGAGCTGAATCTGATCACATCATTTGATCTTTCATTCATTCCTTTCCAAACCTTCCCACCCATTCTATTCCAAAGTCAAGTATTACATTCTCTTAAATTAATTCTTCTTCATAAAAAAAAGCTAATTTTTTTGGTGCATGCTTATTTGTCCTGTGAAAATACAGAAGTTGTCATACTAAAGATGTGACTGTGTTTATTCAGTTTCCTCCCACTTAACCCTCTCTTTCAAAGGCTATCCAAATATTAACACTGGAACTCAGTGTAGCTCAGCTCAGTCAATGCAAGCATTGGCACTTTTTTTTTTTTGGTATCTTCATTGCTGGAAAAGAAAATGCCTTTAAGAGAGTAGAGATTGTTTTAAACCAGAAAGTAAAAAAGAAATGTTACAAGTTGATTCCTTTCTGATCTACATATAATAAACAGAAGCTGGAATTTATATAGTCATGAGGTGAGCAGTTTCTCCTGATTATAGTGGAAACTCTTGATTATAGTGGAAAATGTTCTCAAATCTGCCCCAGACCCCCAGTGCAGTATTTTCTGGAAGTGCCTTCCTATGGGCTGAAGGCATGTGAGAAGCTTATGGAGGGACTGAAATAGAGTGATAGTGAGAGATATTTATATTAATAAATAAACACACCTGTACCTACCAGTTGTGAGGTGAAAGGAAGCACAGTTGGTTGCTGTTTCCTGAAGGAGAAGGGTAGAACTTTCAGTTAAAATGTTAGGAAACAGACATTTCCTTTGGGATTACCCTGCCCTGGAAGAGTCATTTTCTCAGGGGTTTGCAAGCAGAAAAGCAGCCGTCCCTAGTTTAATTTAACCTTCTGTCAGTGACTTTTCCTCCATGTGTAAATGTATTGTATTTCTGTTTAAAGCCAAATCCATGTGTTTCAGATTGCTTTACCAGTTAAATCCACTTGTTCCACTTTCTGATCACCTTCCATCTGTTCTATATCCTTTGCAGCTAGTACATAGCTGGGGAATGACAGCCAAGAAACCTTTACAAGCTGTAACTCCAGTTCAGCTCTCATAAGACTTAAAATTATCAAGGTAGTTCATAGGGACCATTAGTTTTCTTTTGATGAACTTCACTTAAAACATTTTTATGTTAAAGTCTTGCTGTACAGATAGACCTTAAGTTTCTTTACAACAAAGTAGTTAAACAGCATGTAGTGACCTGCAGAAACCCATCACTTTTTCTTTATTAAGCCTTGTGGAAAGACATGACTTGCTTGATCTGGTTCTCTCAGAACTTCTCTTCATGGTCTTTTCTCCCTGCATTCCTGGCTGTACCATATTTTAGTCCATTGGCAAAATCAAAAAAATGTTCCTAAAGTGATTTTATTTGTTGGAACTTGTTGGGCAAAATGCTCAGGCAGGCAAGAGAATGAGAGTGATAGAAAGGGAATAATATGAGAAGTCATGGAACATGCTAAGACAATGCAATTTTAAGCCATATAAAGAGTTTCTCAGATGCCCAGAAACTAACACACACATACTCTGAAAGAAAGGAACAGATCAGCAGAAGCAAAAGAGCCGAATGAAAACATCTCTTTTTAAGAAACATTTTATTATCTGTTGCTTTAGTTCTCTTTTGTCAGGACAGCTTATGTGGAATGGAAAAATCTTAATATGGACTCTGGCAATTCCTATTATTCAATTTGCTGGAACAGCCACTGATAATTTCTTTTTAGCACAAGTCTGCATGGTTTTGATACTGAATCATTAAAATGTTGAATTAATTTTCTTTCTCCAATTGTCAGCCTCCAGCAATCTCGTCAGCAACTTGCTCAAGAGCCAGGTCCAGTCCCCTGGACCTTTATTTGCTTTATAGGACCTTTTCCTCAGAGCAGATGGGGAAAGTTTTATTGGGCTGAGCTGTGCTGTCCACATAGCAAATGGTCAGACCATGTTTTTTGTTGTAGAGGAAGTAAAGTGGAGACATAATTAAGTTATAAACATCTAACTGAAAACTAAGGGAGAAAGCTGGTTTGTGTGCCTTTGTGAGTCTGTGTGAGTGACAACAGAGGGAGAGATTGGATGCATGTTGCAAAGTGCTTCGAAGATCCTGACACTTTGTGGCCCCCTACTCTGATTGATGCTGCTGGATTTCTTCTGGCTAACAGTGTTATTACCACAATATCATAGCAACAAGATCTGTCAGCAGCAGAATGCTAGTGGAGAGAAATGAGGCTCAAAATCATCAGTTTTCTGAATAAAGAGGAGGCAGTGTTTGAGTTGATTTTATCATGTTGAGGAAGGACAGTTATGACACCAGTCCCTGAAGTCTAAACAACAAATTTTATTAGTGCTGAGTCCCTATTCTGCTGGAATGAACCAGGAGAGAATGTTGGTTTTTTGTTTTTTTGTTTTTTTGTTTTTTTGTTTTTTTGTTTTTTTTTTTTTGTCTCCCTAATATGTTTTTTCAAAGTGAAATTGAAATGTGTTTCAATCTTGGATTGTCACAGTTTTACCTCAGTGTTAAAATCCCGTTTACTGTTCCAGTATTTGATGGAATATTAAACTGTATTTTCAGACAAAGATTTCTAAATACACTTGCTTAAAATTTTTGTATTGAATATTGCCAAACTGTACATTTTTAGCGCATGTATTTTGATAAATAGGTAAACTGGGATGAAATTATCTTTTTGGAATAAAATATTTACAGTATTTTATTCTAATTCTTATTTTAGGGAAAGCCAGGACAGAAAGGTTATGTAGGTGATCCTGGACCAGAAGGTTTAAAGGTAAGTGACGATATTATGTATGATAGATACAAATAGAATGTTTTTGGAATAGAGTTATACACAGCTATTTACAGTGACACAGCAGTGAAAGGATATCAGCACACATGCCTCCAAAGAATATCAACATGTATCATATTGATGATTCTGCTTTCTTGCAAGATCCCATTTTGGAAGAGGAGAAAATTGTGCAGCTCTAGGAGACAGGGATATGTGAGCAAAGACTACACCTGCTAAAATGCAATCAAACAGCCTGGGAATGTGACTGGGGGGCAACAAGGGACTCAGGGCAGTTCCTACCCTGGCAGGATTTTGGAAGTGTGAATGGGGATGAGATGAAGTGCTGCAGCTCAAAAGAGGAGCTTGTGGCAGCAGAAGTTCCCAGTGCTAATCTGCATCAACAGTACACAAGTAACTGTTCATCGGCTATTAGATAACTGAGATTATAGTCACAGCCAGGTGATCAATAGTGCTTATACACCCAGCTTCCACCTGTGAAATACACAGCAAAATGTTCCAGTTATGCAACGGTATGATTTTGGAGAACAGAATTAATTAATACTTAATGATGGTTTCAAGATTTTGGGGGAAGGAGAGAAATTTGTTAAAATGACATTCAAATGTCAATTTTCCTAATATTTCATAACAAAATTACAGTTACCAATAAAGTGCACAGGCAACATTTACCTTTGAACCAGTAGTGAAATAGTGAAGGTAATTTGCTGAAGGAAAGATTTAAATAAAAATAGAATAATTAATTTACAGTATTTGCTGACCCAATGTGTTTTGTCAGCACTTAATTGTTAGTTGCCTTTTTTTCTTGCAGGCAAATCCTGACTACATTAGGACATCATTTTACCAGATCAAAATTAGCCACTGACAAAATTTGTTTTGGCTACTTAATTTTAGCTTTTAAGGTTTTAATTGGCAGATGTGATTTAGAAAATAAAGAGGCTCCTAGGAAAACAGAGGACTTTAATACACACATATGAAAGAAATTACTTTTATAGTGAACTACATAATCTGTTTTCTACATTTAACAGGGAGAACAAGGAGACCAAGGAAACCTTGGAAAAACTGGTGAAGCAGTAAGCTTGAATTCTCTTTCTGGTTTAATTTTTAATTCTGTTTTATTTGAGAGCAAATAATTTGTTGCAGACATTGTCTGATGAAGTTTGCTGTATTCAAAGCTGTAGTATGTCAGTTATACCTTTGTAGTCCTTAAGGTTAGTATTATTTAAAGAAATTTCCCATTTTAAGTATTTTCCAGAATTAATTCTGCTTTTCTCCCAATATGTTGTGTGAATGTTGCAGGTGGTTGTAGGGGTTTCCCAAGGCACGTCTGTGTAAGTGAACAAGGGATCCTTTTCCAGTTAAATCATTTGAGAGGCTCCATTTAGCCTGAGATGGATTTTGCAGGCTTGTTCTATCTATGCTCCATAAAATCTCAGAGCTCAAGGTGATCTTGTGGTGACACGTAGTGCATCCACTTCTGCCTAGGCAGGATCTGTTGTCTTTACATAATTTCTGACAAATATTTGTATAACCAGTTATTAAAAAGCTCCAAGACCAGGGCTTCTCTATTTTTAAAAAAGTTCTTCCAGTTGTGTAACCTGATTCCTTTCTGCTGGAAACAGCATTTTACATATGGTGGTTGTTATTCTGTGCCTCTTTCATTCTTTCTTTTCAGACTTAACAGTCCCAATTCAATTAGCTTGTCATGTTTTCGAGTTAATTTAAGTCACATTCTAACTCCCCTGTAATCTGTTTCCAATTCTTCCAAACATCTATGACTCCAGCCTAAAACTGCTAAGAATACTGAGAGAAAGGAAACATTGCCTCTTACAAGCCTGTATCTTGCATAGATGTGCTCACTTTTACAGTGTGTTGTTATTCAGTTTGAGATCCACAGTCTCCTATCCTTCATTTTTTTAAAGGTCTTACCTCTCTCAGTTCTTCCACTGTAGGTGCTTTTTTAGATCATAATGGTCACTGAAACATACCACTTAGGAATTCTCTCTGCCTCATTTCATCCCCTGCCCTTTTGTATTTTTAACTTT
The DNA here is from genome assembly GCA_013397375.1 of Toxostoma redivivum. Lineage (NCBI taxonomy): Eukaryota > Metazoa > Chordata > Aves > Passeriformes > Mimidae > Toxostoma > Toxostoma redivivum. The sequence continues at coordinate 197,681 of VXBI01005881.1, read as the reverse complement.
TGTCTGGGATTTATGAGCAAATGTGAGCTTGTTGGTCCATGCTTGAGTTACCCAAGTGTTATGTATAACATAATTAGATTGATTTTATTTCTAGAGTTAACATATGCTAAGGAGAGATAGCACACACTAGTTTGGGCTTGGTGCTGTGCTGCTCACACAAACTCTGTTCACCTTAGCTGGTATTCAGAGTTAGCTCCCCATTGTCTGCAAAATACCGAGCAGATGTACCTGAGGCAACTCATCCAGTGGTTGGTGACTGCAGAAATTTCATAAACTGCTTGTTGGTCAAGTCCAGCCCCACTGTGCACTCTGGAGATTGTGCTCTGGGGAAGGGGACTGAGCAGCTGGACTCTCAGTCAGTTAAAAGTGTCTGCTGGCACAGGAACCAACAGTGCCATGCAATGCCACAAGGTCCCCTTGAAAGTCATCTAGCATATCTCAAAGTGTAGCTTTTATTACATGTGCTGCTGTTCTTCAGCCTGTCACATGTTAGGGAAAACTGATAGCATTTACTATGTTGTACAGTGCCACATGCATCAAAGCCCTCAACAAAAGACAAAGATAGGTTCAATCTTAAGTCATTGCATCAATAATAGTACATGAAACAGTCACAAAGCTATTACTTAACCTTAACGTTCTGGATTTGGCATAGAATTTTTTTTGCTCCTAAGTGAACTTGAATTCAGTGGACAAATTTTCCACAACTCAGGTATTTTGTATGAACATAATGTCTTTCACCAGTAAAAGACCTCCATTCTATGTAGTAATTACTAACTCAAATATATAATCAATGATGGCTTGTTGCAGTGATGTTGAGTAAAAGAATCACACCAGCTACCTAACTGTAATCAGGGTCAAACTGCAAGAATTAAATAATACTTTCTATGCCAAACCAAGGAGATGTTGCAGCCCTGTTACAGTGTTATAAAGAAAGATAATTATGGCCCATCATTAATTATCATTTCCCACATGCAGTATTTGGAGAATTTGCATGTGATGCAGGATGGTACATGATACCTGAAAACCAAAATAGTTTCTAAGGTATTGATAAATATTCCTTATTTTTACCTGTGGATTGTAGAATATCTGCTGATTTTTGTGCATGCATCTTATCAAATGAGTTTCATAGGCCCTTGATGTGTTGTTTGCAGTATCTGGCAGCAGAGGACCAGTGCCCATTCCATGATCTTTAGGGGGATAATCTTTTGTTGTCATTGAGGCCAGTGGTGAAACACCAAGAGGAGACACAAGAAACTCTTAGACTTTCCAAAACCCCTTTCCTTCACTTTATTCCCCACTGCAATCTGTAACAGTTAAACTTTTCCAAAAAGAATTGAGAAGTTTCTCATATGCATAAAATGCTTTTCCAGACATGAGTCCTGATGCAAAATATTAACTTCTGTATGCATTGGATGCAGATTTTGCTTCCAGCTTCTCAACAGCTTCTGTTTGTAACAAGTAATTTCTCTTTCCCTTGGCATGCACATTGAGTATGGACTTCTTAATTCTCAGATAAATCCACTCCCTGCTGTTCAGTATTGGCTCTGGTGGCATGAGGACATCTCTGGAATCATACATGCCACACACAAAACAAAAAAAAAGTTTGAAAAACAAAGTACAAGAGCAAAGTACAAGTGCTACCAACCGCTGGGACAGAATTTGAGATGGAGTCAAAAAAAGCCATGGAGTAAGACATGTCCTTACTGATGCCTTGTGGAGTTTGTGTGCTACCAGGTGCTTGGTGACACTAAATACAAAGAACTGTTTTGCTGCAGTAAAAAATGTGCAACTACTGTACAGTTTATTAATAGTAAAGGCAAAGGGAAAAAGAAGTTGCTAAAAAGTTGATAATAAGCCCAGTGTCTAAAAAATTCTGTGTATTTCTGTGTATTTGGTTTCTCCCTTCTGCACCACAACCTCACCAGCTTCCCTTTTTGGCTTAACTATGGTTTTATGTTCATTCATTATCTCTATGGACAGACTTTTTCAAATTACAGGATATAACACATATTTTTAACTGATGGTTAAAGTATACTATCCTGTTTTTTAGCAATGGGGAATCCATCACAGCATTCCAGTTTTCCAAATGATAACTAGTGCATTTCCTGAATAAGCTGTCTAAAGGAGCAGTTTTGCAATAATAAATCCTGAATAATAAATGCTGAATTCATAAATAGCAGATTATGCCATGACCACATGTGCCTGTCTGCTATTGATACCAAAGTGTTGTACCAATATTTTTCTTCTGTTTCTTTCAATTTTCTTACTTCCCCTTGTATCATTTAGCTCCTGTCATTCCTTATAATATCTGCCACTGCTGTTTGAGGTGCCAAAATAGTTATTCCTTTTCTGTGGCAGCTTTCCCAGGTCCTGCTTAATACCTGCTTAGAAAAGTACAGATGACAACTCTGCACAAGCAGGGAAATTTCAACAGCAGGAAAATGGACTATAACACTTGTTTTTTCAGCCTAGTAAGGTGGAATATATGCTGAAATAAAGCTCTGTCAATAGGCTAGGTCACAGTATCCAACATTTCGTAGTCACATGAAGCTGCTGATTCTTCAGAACACATTTCTGCCAAAATATTTCTGGATGCTTGTCCACTGTGGAAACAGAGTAGACTAAATTTATAAAATGTTTGCTGTGCTTGTAAGCTTAAATGACATACATTTAAGAGCAGATCAGGAATGTGCTTAAAGCCAGACTTCAGACACTGTTCCTTAACCAAGTCCTACAACAAAAACTGTTTTTCTGGCTGCAGCACATGTTGTGTTTGTGTAGAGGGGAAGGGAGGCAGATGCAGGCTGTGCTTGGTCCAGCAGAGCCCTGAGCTGGGGTAGAGTCCAGCAGCTATTCCTTGCTGCAGGATATTTGGTTAAACTGCAGGACCATCAGGTCTGATTGAAGAGGGATTGGTTAAGATAGTGAGAAACAATTGAACAGCAGACAGAGCAAATGTACACTGCTGATGAGACAAAACCTTGTGGAAGCTATGCCAAAGGAAACAACCCCTTCAGCTACCGAGAAAATTCCCCTTACATTTTGGGGAAGGAAAATCTGACTTTGCTGACATGTGAAACTGGATTTTTTTATGCTTGGATAAGATGCTGTTCAGTGATGGAGAGAAAATATTTGAAACTGACTTCAAGCATCTCATACAAATGATCTGTTTGTTAAAATGTCAGGGATGATTTAAGAAAATGATTTATTGAATTATTCAGAACTCATCTGAACTTCAAACAGTTGTTTTCCAGGATTGTTTTAGTGTTTGATAATGCTATCGTTTATCCAGGCTGCGCCACTCTGAATGACTAAGTGCAAATTAATTCCTATTTTTCCTTGCCACCTCTGTTAAAGAAATTCAGCCTGTACAGTTTTGAATTAGAAATCCTTGACATTTATACACACATTGAGACAGAGTACAAGGGTAGAACTGTCAGCTCTAGTATGTGCAACTGGTGTCAAAAGGCAGAGTTCATGAACACAAATCCTGGAAAAATAATCTTCAGAAATTACATGTCAGCAAATTTCTCTGGTTGCACATAGTTTTTGAAACAACAGAAGGGAATCAAGCTGAAATAAAAAGCGTTTTGCCATGAAAAAATAACCTTAAAATACAGCAAAGGAAAGCCAGTGATATTCAGGCTGTCGATGGCAACTCCAGAGCAGACTGCAAATGATCAGTCTGCAGGTGTCTGTGACTGGCAATAAAATACTGCAGTCAGGCCACGTGCCTTGTAGCTGAGCTGCTTTTGGGAAGAATTATCATAAAGCAATTACCACATCTTTCAGAGAGGTAGAAATTAGCTGGATTAGGCACCATGGATGCATAATTCAGGGAGAATGGAAACTGCAATTTCTTCTGCTTGAAGAAAAGATTAAGTGAACTTTAACTGATGCGTTCAGGATGCTCAACAGAAGGAGTTGTTTGAATTATCCTGAAAAGTCTGGGCTTTAGGGATATACAAAAGAGAATTTTAAACCATAAGCCAAAAGATAAGTCAGTTGAGGAAAGCCATTTTTTTGAAAGTCTGGTGAATGCAGGGGACATTGCCAAGGGCTTCCAAAGAAGGAACTGCTTCAGCTGCTTTCAAAAAGCAGTTGGATAGAGATTATTGTAAGTTCTATGGAGGACTTAACAGTGAATGGAAATAGAGATACTTGGTCTTATGTTGTGCTTCTTGTTTTTACCCGGTGTGACCTGACATACTGCAGTTCCTGCTGAGAGGGGTGGAGGAGGAGGTTACAGTATCTAGAGGTTAGCTTTATCAAGCTGATGCTCATTTTTTTTGAAGGATTTTTTGGTAGTGGTTCTCTTTTATCGTTTGGTTTCAGCTAGAGGAATAGTACCTGCACATGGTATCTGCAGTTTAGCCTCCAGGGTTTTGTCAGGGAGCACATCCTGCCCCACTTTGTCAGGCAGCTTCCCTTAAATGCAAGAATTCCTCCACAAGTGCTACCAAACTGAATTACCCTACTATACACTGGTGTTACTGGAAGAAAATTTAACCCATTTTTATTCTTTAAAACTGTTGTACATTAAGTGATTGGTGCCAGTACCTTTTGCCTTTCAAATATTCAAATAGTAGAATTTTTCAGTCCTTCAAAGAATTGAGTGAATATCAGCTGCAAGGTACAAATATGGTGCATCTCTGCTCTTATTCACTTCCTTCATTGGCTGTAGCAAATCAGATTTTCACTCAGATTATCACCTCTCCTTGATTACCAAGTAACTTTCTCAACAGTCAGAAAATTAATAGAAAAATGTTATTGTGACAAGATATTATTTTAAGTTTCATATGTCATCTCATTAAATGAATGTTGAATAAAAGTATTTGGGAATGCTGAACTGTAAATGAAATAGCGCTGGATTGGAAAATTGTCAATTATCACAGAAAAACACATTAAAGTACAAGCTGGCAGGTAACTGCTGCCATGGGGAATGTTTGGAAGCAGCTGTATATTCATTTCTCACTACCAGGTTTTTCAATGGATTGCTCCATACTTGGGTTTGCATTAAGTGTACAATGTGTTTTCAATTATCCAACTACAGTCCAGTTTCTAACACGGAGCATATGCCCTGGCAAGATGTTTTTGTCTTTCTCAGGCATGTGTTAGTTTTGAGATCTGGTCTCTGATTCATTTTCCACAAAATGCTCCTGTCAAGAAGGTTTCTGAAATGCTGTTATTATGCTGTTATTGTCATTGGAGACTTTTACACAAGTCCTTGTAAATGAAAGTTGATGACTATTTTTTTAATAAGTTGCTGATTTCTTTTTTTTAATCACTTCAGGATTTTTGCTTCACTTTTTTGTTTTCTAATACATTCAATTTTATATTTGGAATCCACCACTGCTCCCCAGAGGATTGAAGGGATGCTGGAGGACATTGATTCAACAGATCTGCTTTGGACTCTATTCATTTTCTTACATAAGATGGAGAGAGAGTTGAAACCTCAATCCAGTCCTAGTAGCTGGTCTTTATAACAAGCCGGATCAAATCTGGGATTTTAAGAGCCACACGAGCTTACAGAAAGTCTGTAGGGAATGATGTAGGGAAAACAACACTTTATGGCTAATATGTTGACAGAACAAGATGTTCTACTTTCTTTTCACTGAATGCTAATAATTGTTTGAAAATTAAAAATTATATTCCTAAGTAAGTCTTTTGGCTCTCTTGCCTGTGTGCATACCAGCCCTAGCATTTTCTCAGTCTCAGATACTTGACCTCTGTTTTGAATAGAGAGGTGGAAGAGCATCTGGTTAACCTCTCATGAATTTTTTTCCCTACTTACCCTCTGAATTCCCTGTTGCTTTTGGCATTTCACTGGCTTCACTTCTAGTCATCTTGACTATTGTTTTGCTTTCCATAGATATCCAGTTCCAGGTATGCCAAGCTTCTTTTACATCTTTTGTATCAACCTTCTTAGTGGTTTTGCTGCAAATTCTCTTAACTACTTTTGAGGAATAGCCAATCTATTTAATAGCCAGCTTCTGTCCTCGCTCTGGAGGGTGCCATAGGCTTGCCCTAATGTGCTAGGGAATTCAGCAGCACATTCATAGTCACCTCTTCCAGTCATTCCTGCTCTTTCAGCCAGAGCAAAAAGCTGGGAAGACAGTACTTCTGAATTGAAAAGAGAACTTGATCAGAGGCTGTATTTGAAATGGTTCACTGCTGGGGCAAGGCACAGCTCCCCATCTTTCTGATCAGCATCTTCTCTCCTGTAAACAGTGTGGCACTGGGTGGGAGATCAGGAGTGTCTCTGTGGAAAGAGAATAGGTCTGAGTTTCACCTTGGCTCTAATTATGTCTTCTGTTCTTTCTAGAATCAGGGACTCAAAGTGATTAGTCTTTAGCATTTGAAACTGTACCTCCACACCTCTTACCTTGATAAGCAAGAGTACAGGGTACTTCTTTGTCTCACAGATTTCTGCCTGGTACTGAGGTCTGCTGTTGGCTCTGACTGGGAGCTCTTGCTCTCAGAGTTCAGCACAAAAGTCCCTCCTTGCTGCCAGTGACGTCTGGGCCATTGCCCCAGTGCCAATATCACCAGGACCCATCTTTGGCTGCTGCCAAGGCAAGGGACAGCTCAGTTCTGACATATAATACACAGGTTCCCACACATAATATATCAGTCCTATGGCCATAGAAATGCCTGCTTATCTCTTAAGTTCCTTCCATGAAGTGAATTGTGCCAGTATTGTCAGCCTCAAAGGTAGCTGTGCCACTGGCTGCTTGCCATATGTTTAAACTGTGGGATTTCCAGCGTAGCTAGCAGTCCAAGAGTACAAGTAATCATAAAATCTGTACTTATTTTGCACCTGTTCTGTTAAAGTACTTGAGTCTGAACTGTATTCAAACTACACAGATAAAGGCTGCATTTTTCTTTTTTTAATATAATGCCTTTTCTTTTTACATTGTACTTCAATGCCAGAGTAGTGCTACTAATGTTAGTCCCTTCCTACACATATAAAGATGGCAATGCCAATGTGTGAATTGACATAACTTTCTTTTCTTTTTTTTTTCCTTCCTTTTTAAAGTGTTTCAGACATTGTACAGTCATGTATTGTATCACTACTGGGAGCTTCCACATTTCTGCCATGTTCCAGGAGCAGTCATGCAACGTACTCTGGGCACTTAGTGCTTTTTCTTCAAGCTCAATGTGTCATGTTTTTCTGTTAGAACCTTGTGCTATAATTTCTTTTTCTTTTAGGTTTCATAATAAAGTGCGTGTTGTAAGCACTGGAAATAAGGTTTTTAAAAGTACTTCCTCTCATGTTTCCCATCCCATATGGTCGTACTTGTTCTATCCAGTGCAAATTTGTGAGAGAGCCTCAGGAGAGAATTATTTCATTTTTGAATGCCTGAAAGGCTCTGATCCTTTGACTTCAAAGGCATTTGGGACTACTGCTTTTGAAGGGAAAATTCTGACAACGCCTGATCCAATATAAATTTTGTTTTGACTGCATTTTACTTTGTTCTACTGAATTTATTCCCTTTGAAATTTGTGGTCAGACTGAAGCACTAGTAGAGCAATTATCACCTTTATTTGTCTGTTTGTAAAGCTTTCAGCAGCGCAAGGTTGAGCTCAGTGGCAGATCTAAGTTGCTGGGTGGTATTGTGATGACATGACTGCAGTTTCCCCTCTGGCAGCAGCTGTTTGCAGTTGGTGTGCTGGGATGCTGGGTTCTTCTGCCTGGACTGGGGGCCAGGTTAACTCCTGCGCCCCTCTCTTTCCCAGGGGTGCACTCAGACAGACTTGGGGTTCTTTCTCTGTGATGGAGAAATGGGCCCTGCTGTGTTTCTGGAGAGCTGCTGACCATGCAAGTAAAAGTCTGATTTCTTTTTATACAGGGGTCAGCTGGCTTACCTGGAGAAGCTGGGCCATCTGGAAGCCTTGGTGAAAAGGTACAATAATGTATCTGACTACTCAGCAGCTTTGAAAACCATTGGGGTGATAAAATACTGGTGAGAGATCATTTACTGACCACTATCAGAGCTAATATTTCTGTAGCTATTTCAGAGCATGGGCAGGTAATAACTGGTAATCCAAATGTTCTTATTTGAGGTGTGTATCTGATAGCCTTGATTTTACTTCACAGTTCATTTAGAGTTGACAGATCTGATAACTTATATCACTTAACTCTACTGCTATTATTTCAGAGAAATTGGCATAAATTATACTTGTTTATACAGTACTCACTGGTTTTCCACTACTACTACATAATGAAGACAAAAGTAGAGAGGTAAAACTTGGCTGTATACATTAACTGAATAAAAAAGACAAGACTGAGTTTTGTCTAGTGTGCAGTAACAGTTGTGTTTGTGAAAGCAAAGTCTGGCAGACTCAACATGACTAGAACAGTATAAATAGCTTAACTGTATTTGACATGGTTTTATTTAGGTGAAGTATTTTAAAACTGAAAAACAGGAAACTATTACTGGACTGCATTTCAGCTTCAATTATGATAAAAACATAATTGTTTGTCAGAATAGTGCAGCAACATTTTTATTTCTTTCCTATAGGGCTGAATTATTTCACCTAGACTGTTGTCTGCTATTTAGATATTTTATTGAGAAAGTCTTAATCTACTATTAGGAATTCCTTTAAAATCTGATTTTAATTTATTTAATCTATGAAAGGAAATACATCAGTGGAAAGCCCTGCTTTAGATTTAGACAAATCTCATATGGTTTTAGTCATTATATCATCTTAGAATTTCATGTCAAAGGATTCTTGTTCTTTACAATTACACTTGTCCAACAAAGATTACCTTGTGATAGTGCTGCTAGTTTAGCTAGGAGGTGAAAGGCAGTAAAGGCTAATTAAATTTATCATCAGCAAATGGAAGGAAACTTCTTCATGGTGCAGTAATTGTCACTGCTATGCTGTTTCTGTACAATTTATTGTCTTCCTCTCTTATGGATTCAGTAGTGCAAGGTGAACATGCTATGCAGATTTAACTTATAAATGTGTTTCAAGCATAATTACAGTATGCAATATAAAATATAGTTGTTATTACTATGTCATATGCACTATTTGTAATAAAAGTGTAATCTTCTGAGGATAATCTACAGCTAAGTCTGATATTTGGGCTGGATGTCACACAAATGAAAGGTGAAAAGTTATGGAAGACCAGAAAGAGAACCCTCCTGCTTCCCCTACTTAAGTTGCTTCAGCAGCTCTTGAAGGGCTGGCCTTCCTTTTAGAGCTCTGCTTTCCTAGCACATACTGAAGAAAAGAAGAAGAGAGAAACAAAATTTTCTTGTTTCTTTGTTTACTTTCCTGAATTTTATGCATGAAGAAACATACTATAAATATGATGCAACCAACCAAGAGAAAACAGATCTAGCAGCAGTTCTCAGAGGCTGATGTAGTCAATCCTCTTGTTCAGTCTTCTAGGAAAAGAGAAGACAGAGAAACTCAGTTTTATTATTTTTTCAAAAGGTGGATAGGCTTGTAGGAGTAAGGAATGCAGGAATTTTAAAAAAAAAGTTTAAAAAGGGTCTCTGCCCTGTTTCTGAAGGGCAGTCTCTCAATCAATACTGTGATGCACTGCCAGGTATGCTTAGTGGGCATGGAAAAAGGGGAAGAATATTCAGTGTTCTTTTCTCTTTCTTCTACTTTTTTTTGTTGTTGAAGGGAGAGCGAGGCAGTCCAGGACCTGTAGGTCCTCCTGGAGAAAAAGGTGTCATGGTAAGTTACAAGTAATGTAGAATCCACAATTATGTTACTTATAAAGGTACTATAGTCTCCAAAACAGTAATAAATTCTCATCCTTCTGGCTGTGCAGACCTTATGGGAGAGTAGTATTTATAATGCATAGCTCCGACAAAGTTTCATTTTATAGCTTTATCCCCTCTGTAGCAGTGATACTGCAAAGTGATCTGCTGAATGAAACAGCAGACCAAGTTCATTTTTGAGAAATGGCTCTAAGCAGCCTTAATAAATTAAAGGGAGGGAAAATAAAATAAACATTTCCTGTGTAAACTGAGGTAACCCACGTTATTCTTGTAGCTGGACTAGTAACTAACATCACGTGTAGCTCCACTGTCCAGCACTTCCCAAACAGCTCCTGGTGCCACTCCTGTGCGAGGGCTGGCTTCTGACAACTCCACTTGTCCTAAAGCAGGACACAGCACTTCATGCAGCCCAGAGGCCGTGGAAGAGTGTTGGGGTACAGAGGTGACAGACCACACACATGAGCCGTGGCCAGGTTCTTGCTGAAGTTCTCTAGGAAACCTGCTCAAGGCTTGGCTGTGTGTTTGTGAGCACTGTGAAAACTCCAGCGTGTACAGAGAGCACTTAAAGGTTTAACTGCAAGGAGGTGACGGGGGTTCATGTGTAAGGTGCTGCACCCTCCTGCACTCTGCTGCATCCTGGTGCATCCTGCTGCACCATGCTGCTCCCTACTGCACCCTCCTGCACACTGCTGCATTCTTCTTGCACCCTGCTGCATCTTGCTGCAGCCTGCAGCCTCTGGTGCTGGTGTGGTTGGCAGGGCTGAAATCTCCATGGCATTACACAGAAACTGCAGATGTGGGCCCAGGCATGGTGCACTGGGTGGTGTTCTGCCATGGATAAGGATATTATGAATTTGCAGTAATTACTCTTTGGGCATCCATTAGCAAGGAAGAGATCAAGTATCCTGAGGCTACAGACCAGCTAAATGATCCATGCAGAGCCAATGACTTTTGAAGCTTTCTGTCCTTCATTAAATCCCTCTAATCTAGATTTACCTTCAACCAGCTGCTTTTGAGCCAGGAAAAAATTCTTATTAGGGAAATTAATAAACAAGGATTTATTAATATAGTATCCAGCCTTATCAACTACTTTTCTTGGACTGTTATTAATGCTTAATGCCATAGGTAAATCCAGTGAAGTCATAGCAGAGAGAACCTTTCCCAGTAGTAGGTCATTGCAGTCCTCAGACAAGAGTTGTTCTTGGCATTTGGTCTTGGCCAGGTCTGCCCACACCAGGATGTGTCCACTTTCTGTTCCCACTGTCACAGCCTTCTTGACAGAAGTTTGAAATTCATTTAGAATTCAGCATCTTTTGTTTCAGTACATCTCTACCAGCCTGTGTGTGGGAAAGCTTCCTGGGCGGCTTTAATGGTTACTAGGCTATATCCAATTAAGCGCTTAGTTTTTAAATAAAAATTAAATATTTTGTTAACTTACCTCCAGTTCTTCAGGTAAGTAACTGGATTTATTACTGTTGCTATAATAACAATTTCGATAAAGCTGTTCTGTATTTTCTATGTTTATTTTAATTCTAGGGCTATCCAGGACCTCCAGGAGGCCCTGGACCTGTGGGGCCACAAGGATTACCTGTAGGTATAGGGGAGTGCTTTGGTTTGACATAAAATGAACTATTTTCCAATTGTCTTTTTGCTTTGCTAAAGCTAAGAATGGTTTCTAGTTTGAACTGCAATCTATAAAACTATCATGAAAATGTACCCATCCAGACAGAATCTGTTCACTTGCTCTTTGCCAGGTTGATCTGTGAGAGATAGGAAAAGTAATTATATGATTTACTCATCCATTTAAAAGTCTCTCCATTGAGACAAGTAGGGAAATAGAATTTTGCAAGGATGGTTAATAATTGCATAATATTTTAAAAATTAATTGGTGCCTAATATAGTTTAAATATATCCATTATGTGTTTAGTTTCATCGTTAATAAATATAAATTCTATTCTCATCTGCTGTGTATAATTGTTATAATTTTTCTACCATGGGTCGTCAATACAGATAAAAACTGAACCTTTTATCAGAAAATATTCATGCTTTTTAAAGTAATGCTGCTGAAATACAAGTATCTTTTAAAAATTTTGGGGTAATAGACAGAAGTAATCTATCCAAAAGTCACATCAATGTTTTGAAAGAATAATGTTACATAGAGTCTGTTAATTAGATTTTTCTACATAAATTGTACAAACTTGATTAATTGAATTTGAACTCTGAGTGAAAGTGATTGGTTTGCATTTCTTGCATTGATTGTTGCTCAAGGTGCATAAGCTTTGTAATTTTCAGGAATTTGTGTTTACAAGACAATGAATAATAAGTTTGTTTGACATGTAGGGACCTTCAGGGGCACGAGGACCATTAGGGCCACAGGGACCTAAGGGAAGAAGAGTAAGTACAATTGCTCCTTCATGTTACTTAGAGCAGAGAGTAGTGTGTTGCAAATACGAATTTGAAATATAACCCATTTGTAGCTGCTCCCTTTGCCCTCTGGACTCAACTCATTTGTACTGAAATCAGATAGATTATATTTGTATTCCCATGTAGGAAACAATATGAATCTTCATTTCTCCTCACAGTGAAATGGGCTTTTCCATTGGTTTCAGCTGAGAGCAAAACTAGAAGCAAGATGGCACTTGACTGTTTTCTGTACACATAAACATGCAAAAGTTGTCATTTATAACTATTACTGGACTATTTCGATGTTTTAAGGACTATTTTCTTTACCTGCATTTAGTTCTTTGGAAATACAATCAAAATCTCTCAAACACAGTTTTGAGGGAGGAAGAAGTGTAATCAGAAGATACTGTGTGCTGCAGTCTTGAACCTCCACTTGTTAGATTGTCGTTTCCATTTCACTTTTATCAGGGAAATGGGAACCATTTTTTCACTGTATATAAAGCACTCATCCAAAGCCCACATTAGTGAAGTGTCTCTCACCTTACCCTCCAGTTTGACAGCATGCCCAGGATTCCTAAGAGACTTGTACACCTCATGCCAGTGGCTGGATGAGTGTGTCTTCACAGCTCCATTTATTCCTGATAAATATGTCTCTAAGATTTTAGCAGCACATCATAGAGTACAGTGCTTATAACTAAAGATCACTCAAAAATAAATCCCAAGTATCCCAAGCTCTGTGAAAGTCCCATTTTGGACTTTCAAAAATTCGATTTTGGAATTGTGGTTTATGCCTTTGCCTCCGCCCAGCATGATTGGCAATGTCTCACGAAAGAGGGTCTCAGAACAGATCCTCAGGCTCTGAGAACAAACTCCCATGGAAGCCACTGAGAATTTTGTCTGCTCTCAAGATCAAAATATCAGCCCAAAAGTGGAATCTCACATAATGAAAATATCTGGAACCTGGGGTTTGTCATCAGTAAATTCAGAAAGAGAAGTGTCAGAGCCCTGAACTCTGTGTGCAAGGGTGCAAGGGCTCAGAAAATGCATTCCATAGTCAGATACAGAAGTTAAATGGAAGCATATGGAAACTTCCCTTCCTTGTGCATGGAAACAAGAATGTCTCCTGTCTTCACAGCTGCAGTCTGTGGGAAGTCTTAGAAACACTGACCCTCTACTTGTGCACTGTCACAGAATAGAATTCCTTCACTTCATAAATTCTGGACCTTTCAGCAATAATTTTGCATCCCAGATTACCCAGCAGCTTACTTCTTTCTGAGAGTATGCAGCTGTTCAGTGTCCAGCACACCCAGCAGCTCTGGCCAGCTAAGGCAGGCTGTCTAGAAGCCTAAGGAGTATCTCACTCCTGGGGGATTGCAGGGAACATGTCCCTGAACACAGCACTAGCACAGAGCTTCCTCAGCTCATGCTTGAGACTTGATGCCCTTGGCTAGAATCATTGGAAGGTTTATTACACTTTATTTTTTTTAGTGTTGGTCTCATGAAAACACAGAGGAAGAGCATCATTTTGTAGATACTTCAATGATAGAATGACACTGAGGGTGAGAGTATCAATATGTAAGAGAAAGAATTTCTTTCCAGGACCAGAGGAAAGAAATGCATTAGTCTGGAAGCCTGGCAGTGTAAGCAGCCATGAAGTCATTGTTGCATGATCATTCCTTGTCTTTGTTTGCCAGTGTGTGAATTAAACTACAATGTCAGAGACTGCTTTCAGTTCATACCATAATCTTGGACTAATACCACTGGAGCTCCTAGTTTGAGAGGAAGACATTCTGTATCATTAGACTCATTTCAGAAGTGAGAACTAAGCAAAATTCCCAACAGGTGCTAAAATTCTTAGCATTTAGTATTCTTCAGATTGGCATTTGGTGTTTTAAAGCTCAAAAGAAGTAATTTTTCTGCTTTTACTTTCCTGGAATGCAGATCATGAAATTTTGACTTGAAAATGCAGATAAATGACAGAGTGGACTGCTCTAAATTTGGGGTCAGGCAGCAGCAACTTGTGTCTCTAGCAGCCAGAGGGTTGTCCCTGGTTTAGTGGTGTCTGTACTGCCATGAAGAACCTCAGCTTCCTGAGGACATCTGTGCTTTGTTTTAATGAGTGATATCTTTTGTATTTCTCACAGCAGGGAATAATATGGAACTTAGCAAATTGCGTGCACCTGTGAAACAAGCATCCAGTGTGCTTGGTGGTGCATCAATAGCTGAATGTATTTATCTCTCTTAATTGTTTGAAGGAAGTGAGACTAAATTGTTGTAGTTTTCTAATATCCTTCCATGTCAGCCTCCAAAAAAGAGAAGTAGCTATATATTATAATTGTGTTATTTTCGCTCTTCTGGTATTTGGGAGACAGGGCGAGAAAGAATAAAAATAGTTAATTTGTGCTTTTTACCTTCTTAGATGAACTTTTTTCAGATAATAATCCTAGAGTTTTCAGTGTAAAATGTTCCGTTTTAGAAACAGAGCTGAACCCATGCCAAAGAAAAAAGTAGTAGCAATTGTTTGACAGCCTCACTCCCCAGATCTGTTGTAATCTAATTTAAATAACAGCAGGCAAATCAAATATATCTCTCATTCTGTACTAGCTATAGTAAGAAATTGCACAATCCAATTCATCTGTGCCAATAAGGAGTCACACCATACAATTTATAGGAATGTTATTATGTGCTTTTGTCAGGATATTAAATTGCCTTTCCCTTGGATTCCTGCCCTTTGTTCTGTGGCTGGCTAAAGGAAGGCATGGCCCAGAGGATCCTGTTGCTTTCTGTTACTTTGTTTTCAATTCAAAGTTACACAGTAGAAGGTTGGTGTTTTAAATGGAAGACTTTTTTGCTTAACTATTAGTGATCAGATCAGCTGTCATGGTCTGCCAAGGTGAACTCTATTGAAATGGAGATGTGTGTGAATGCCAGAAAGGTTTTGGTGTGTTATGTGCATAACACAGACTGAGAATCCTTTGCAGTCTCCTGTTTCTCAAACTGTAAGCTATGATCCTCTTTCTGATTAAAGTTATGTCAGAAGTGTTGAAAGAATTTTTCTGGTAATTTTTAATGATGGAAGATAAAACCTAGAAAGACATTTCCTTATTACACAAATCTGTAAAATGAAAACATGTCCTTTTCCTTCCTTGAGTATTGCATCTTGAGATTCTGTCTTCTGGTCAGCCCTGTGGAGAATGCACAAAGAGAAATAACAGGTCACATATCTAAAAAGTCTGAGAAAATCTAAAAGTATCCTGCAGTTCCTTAACTTTACACTCTCAATTTCACCCTTCCTTGTGTTGCATAAGTGGTTCCTCCATCAGTTTTCCTTGAGTTTCTGTCCCTTCTACCCCCACAGCTGAATGTTCTGTCCTCACTCCATCTCAGTTTCCTCTTGTCCCTTCTCCTCCTGTTCTTTCAGACTTTTCAGATCAGGGGACAATAAACTTGCTAAATCTGCCTTGAATCTTCATCACAACCGATTTTGTGTGTGTTACAGATAGCAGTTGCAGAAAAAAATGAAGAGTAGTAACCTGAAATTAATTTGATCAAGATGTTTAGCTTTCTTTTGAATTATGCTACATAGTAATGCAACAATTGAGTTACCCAATTACATAATCTTAACATAAGTCCCAATATACATGTTTTTATAAAAGCCTCCTTCACCTTTGAAAACACCACTAGTGTTTTGTTTCTGATCTCTGAGCACATTGAAGTCATAGTTTTTTTTCCATAGACTTCAGTATTGTTTGGTTTGGGACCTTTCACACTGAGTGCCATGTGGCAGCTCAGTGTCATCTTCTGTAGCCTCTCTAGCCCAAAAAAGTGCCTGTAGTTCCTCAGTCCTGGCTTACACCAAAACAAAAAAGGTGGCCAGACTAGCCCAAGGATTGCCTCACAAGACTGCAGAGTCCCAAACTGCAGAATATCTTACACAGCTCTCCCTGCCTGCCCTTTTTCCTTTTCCTATGGTTTTGGTGTTCCTTTGTGCTGGCCAGGAGTAGCAGTGCTGAAATGATGACAGATGAGTTCTCTTGGGGTGTTTCTGGCTTTGCCAAGGGTTGTAGTTACATATCAGCTCACAGGAAAGGCCAGTTCCTGAGAGGTTTTCATTTCAGGAGAAAAGCCTAAGTGATTCTGGATGCACACTATTCCTGAGTTACCAGTCAGCCGTTTTCACTTTTGCTCCAGAGAAAAGTGTATGGGTGCTCACCACATGTTCCAAGAGAGGTTTTGATATGGATCAGTAAGTCCAAGTCAGAGAGAACAAATTCTGGTATGTTTTTTCTCAAAATATTCAAGAGAGATATAGAAGTCACAGATATTTTTTCAGGGAAAGTAAACTAAATTAACTCAGATGTGCTTCCAACAAAGTCATTTTACAAGCCCCTATTATTATAATTTAGAACAGTCTTACAACTGAAAATCAGTCATGATTTGATGTCCTTCACTATAAACCATGACCCAAGATGTAACAACTCAGAAATTCACCATAGAAATGGAGATTTTTTTCCTCTAGGCACTGCCAGAGTAGTGTAACTCCCTCTGATGCCAGCCCAGCCCAAATGCCACCAGGAAAGTTGTTATGTCTCATCCTCCCAATACATCCTGCTGTAAAGGGCTAGTCTTCATACTAATCTAGCTCTTCCTTTGAAGTGGTCATTAGTTTTAAGTTGTTATTAACTGATTTTAATTTAATGTTCCATACCTAAACAGTCATGGTTTTTAAAATTATGGAAATAACCTCCTAGATCAGCATGGATAAAATATTCTTTTTCATTTTGTTCATGACCTATTTAAGGATTTTTCATTTGCTTGTAAGCTAATGGATTTAGATTTCCACTCTTAAATAATAGAACTCTGAATATTTTGGCAATAGGTATTTGCTATATTATGTTACAATAATATAACAGGTTATCTTTTTTCATCTATTGCTTATAAAAATCAATTTACTAAAACATTTTAGTCTAACAGTAGCGCACAATAATTCACCATTATAAATTGCTTCTAATTTTGTCTCAAACTGGTTTACTAGTGGAAGAACTTTATCTGCTTTTTTTAGAGTCTTACTCACAAGATTGATTTTTGCATATACTTCTTATAATGTGCTCAAAAGCAAGCACTTTGTATATACAGTGGTCATCTAAATCCATCTAAGTACATGTCTGTTGCATGAGTACAAGGTGGATGAAAAAAAGAGCAGAAAATATCAGCCTGCCCTCTGGGTCCAACAGAGACACTGAATGCTTTGTTTACATACTTTTAAAAAAATCTTTCTTCTTAAATTCATAATTCAACAAACCAGAAACTTATTTTATTCTTTGAAGCTTTGTTTCACACTTGAAACACAATAAAAATTGGTTTTCATGTTAACAAAATGTTTCCCCTCTCCTAAAGCTTGTGCAACATCTCCTTAATGGCAACCAAAAATAATGCATAATTAGTATTCCAAATCACTTGTTCAATATTCAGGGGCCAAGAGGTCTCGATGGTCCTCCAGGAGAGCTGGGAACAGAAGGTATTAAGGTGAGTGTTTGCATTGCTCAGTATTATATAAAACACTGAGGTAGACCATAACAGATAAAAGAAAACAAACAAAAAAACCCCAGACTATCATGGCAAAAGCCACAGAGCTCCATTTAATCCAAGAGATTTGCAAATTTCTGCCTTTCCAGGTACTCTGAGCACATCTAAGCCTGAACCTGCATTTTCTGTAGTTAGCCAGCATTTAAACTCACAGTAACTGTATGCAGCTTATCAAGCAAATGCATGTAGAATTCACACATTGTTTGTTATTTATCAGGGAGAAAGAGGTGATCCAGGAAAGAAAGGAGTTCCTGGGCTCATTGTAAGTATTGGAGCCAGTCTTTGTAGTAAGCTACAATAACGGATTTCTGAGCTGTGTTTGGAAATTACTTGAAGCCAGCATTGTCTTTTGATATTTCTCTTTAACCAGGGTAAAGCTGGAAACCCAGGAGAAAGAGGAGATCAGGGTGCACTCGTGAGTATGAAATTCACTAGTACTTCTACCAAAAAAAATCCAGAAAATCTCATACTTTGTTTGACACTTGGGTGTGAGGAAGTTCATTTATTTCAGAGAAGCTGGAAAACTCTGAGTTTGCATTTATTAATACAAAGATCCAGGGACAGAGGTACAACTTCTAGGTTGAAAGTTTTAGTGACAAAGAATAATAATTCTTTGATAGATTTTGGGGTAGGTGTGTGTTATCAATGTGGGGATAAATGTAGAAATGTATTAAATGAATATCATGTATAGGAGAAAATTCCTTCTTTTAGTGCTTTTTTGAATGGAAATCTAATGTGTTCTGTTTGAGGCTTTTTTTACAAAGCAAGTTATCTTTCAGTCCAAATTGTACTGGATTTTCAACAAAGAGGGAAACAGAAAATCAAAAATAAAGCAGTAATGATGGTGAATTGGTTCTGCAGTTGAAACTCAAAATGTTGGTTGTCACCATACTTCTCTTGCCTTTTCTGCTCTGATTTAGGACCTTGTTGCTTCTCACCTTTGACACAAGGGGTTTTCATTTCCTCTTCATTCACTAGAACTTTTAGATGTATTCATGTACACAGAAATTAATGAAACAAAACCTCATAAGGCTGAAAGGATGTGTAATAGCACATTTATTGCAAAGTGCAGGATACTCCTACAGCTACAGTTTCTAGAAGACAGTGTGAAATAGAAATGCTACAAGAAAGGTTGCGTAGAGAGAAAAGCATGCTCTGAACCTTACTGGTTGTCTAAAATACAGCTTGTAGGGCAGTTTGGACATACAGGCAGCACATGGTTCTAAAGAGAATTACAGGGAGCTGGTAAATGGTGGTTCAGCTGGTTCATTTGTGTGTAAAACAAACTAAGAGAGGATTTCTTCAGGACTCCCTTACCTGCTGCAGAAGTTGGTGATATGTCAATGCACATCAACCAGGAAAAAAGACTGCACATATTTCTCGGGTGTTTCTGTGTTAGTTAATGTGTGAGCAAAAACAAGAGAGGAAGTGGTGTTCTCAGAATATGAAGGAGCTTCCTTCAAATTATTTAATTTTATTTTAATCTTCCAGGGTTTGCTTGGGCCTCCAGGAGCCCCAGGAGACAGGGGACCAATGGGAGAGCCAGTAAGTTGATCCTTATGCCTGCTTCAAAGATTTTCCAAGGATTATAGAAGCTCCCTGACAACTCAAGCTCCATTTTACTAAGATTCAGTATTGCCAGCTGTGGTTAGGTAGGAATTGTGGGGTGGTTGTTCCAAGACTGCAGAGCTGGAGTTTGCTTCCCTTGCTTAGTGTAACTTGTTTATGGGGAGACCTGTTAATCTTGTTGAAGCTCTGTAGTAAGGACTGCACAACCTAAGAGAGCATAACAGAACATGAACCACAATCTTGTGGGGCTTTGCACCACATTGAGGTAGATATCTGTGTTATGTATTATGTACATGTACCTGCCAATACTTCAGTGGTGTTTTTTTAAGCAAATATTAGGATTGTTTTTCAGGGACACAGGCACCACATCTATTTGGCAAGTTAAATTTTCAAGAAGAGACTGTTACAATAAACCTCAGACATTCCTCTGCTGGATGGATTCTTGTTACTATGTTAAAGCCACTCTCACTTTTATGTGGCTAATATTGTTACAGAAGATCACAGAATCTGCAGCAAATATGTGCAATATACTGCAAGATATACCTGTGACAGGAATAGTATTGCAGCACCATCTCTGGGGGTAAATCAGATTATATAAATAAAGTGAAAATGCATGCAGCCTTAGTGGGATCTGGGAGAAGGCTCCCATTTTCTGATGCAGAAATCTAATAGAGTTGTCAAAAATTGTGTGTTTACGTTGATTCTGGAAAGTAATTTTGCACAGCAAATTGCACAAAGTTAATTTAAATCTCAAAAGTGAAGTGTTGATAAAAATTACATTATTTTTAGTATTATTAGTGTTTAGTATTTTTTTACAGTATTATTTCTGCTAACCCATTAACTGACATGCTTACAGAAAGGAATTGCACATTTTAAGGACTAGAAAAACACCAAAAAAATTCCTTTAGGATAGAATTGCGTACTCAAGCTATCAACCTGTAAGAATGGCAAAATATTTCACAGAAAATGTGCTTTTCCAATAGTTATCACTGGACTCCTGTTACTTAATCTCCTTCATTTATTATGTCTTATCTTCATGTTGCAGCATTTGAGAGCCTTACAATGAAAGGTTTATATGTCAAATTCCTACCATTTTCTGGCCAAGTCTGAACTTTCATATCAATAGCATGCCTGTCTGCCTTACCTAATCTAAGTGGTCTATGCTTGAGCAGCCCACATTTCTGTTGTGCTCATCATCATACAAACTACATATTCACTGTCAGAAGAAAAACTTATCCTGGGAACAGCATATCTTTTCTGTCAAGTGCTGAAAGAGTAAAATGGCTTCAGAAAATGAGGAGCTAGAAAGAAGTGATAAAATGACAGAAGAGGTTGCGCAATACATTGCATGGCTCTTTTTTTAGCTGCCTGTCCAAGCAGCTTGATTTCATCCTCTGTCAGCTGGCCACTATGTGAAAGCCAGCTGCTGAGGTTTTCTGGCCCTGACACTAGTTCTACACAGAGCAGAAAACCCTAATTGTTGGTGGAGGAGCAAAGAAATAGAAGCAATTAGAACTATTTGTATTAACAGGATTGATCTAAATGACACTCAAACTTTTTCTGCTTGTCAGACATTTCAGTAAAATGGTTTGCAAGTTACCTGATGTTAATGGTTAAAAGGAGTCCCCATACTGCTATAAATTTTTGGCTTCTGAAAGTCTTGAGAGAAAGATATATCACTGATCCAACAGCCTTATCTCCATGGTAATGTGAAGAAATACTTGACTTGTGAAGCAAACTGAAGCTTTGTGGCACTTGCCTAGTGGAATTTCATGGAGCTGCTGCAAATGAAAGTCAATGCTTAACTTAGGACAAAATGAATTCTCAAAGGAAAATAACTGCAGTTTTAGTTGTTCATATTTAAATGAAGATAAAATGTCAAATATATGCATCTGCCAGAATTCTGTCAGTAATATGCAATTTACATTGTTGTTAGAAGAGAATATTCATGTTGTCATTGCCAGGTCATGAGGAGGAGCAAAACCATATGCATAGTCTGTAAGAGGAAGTGAAACAAAATAGAGTAAATATTTGTTTAAAAAGCTTCTGTCATAAATAGAAGCAGCATCTTTCTTTTATATGAAAATCATAGATCAAGAAAATGTTTTGAATTTAGAATGTGTTTAGACACAGATGAAATCCCAAAGGGGTAAATAGATACGAACTTCCTTGAAATTCCAAGATTGGTTATACCCTACATTCATGGTGGCTATAGAATCAGCTGTAAACTGTTACAGCAGCTTCTACTCCCCAGCACTCAGCTCCTGCTCCCTGAGCCCCCACATGTGCACAGAATTTGAACATGCCACTTGGGGAAATGATCCCTGGGTGTTGCTTATTTAAGGCTTATAATGTATAATAATATATAAAGCCATGTATGGTTTATAATAAAAAGCTTATGCTATAGTTATTAATGTTATTAAGAGGACTCCAGCCTCTAGTCTATTACGCCTCAGTGACTGTTCTGTACAAATGCTGCTAAATCCATGGTGAAGTAGTTGTTTTCAGTTAATTCCATACCAGACTGTAGGCTTTTCCACAAAGCAAACCAGACAGTCTAACAAACCTTAATTAAACAAAGTCTTAACTAGTCAAGAGAAGAGCTTAGTTCAGATAATAATTTATTTTTGATCTAAAAGAAAAGACATCTGTGCTATTATTTGAGATCTGTTATTTCAGTGTGTCAAGGTTGGTGCTGTTTGCCATCATGGGACTTGGATACACTGTTGGATTTAGGAGGAAAGACAATGAAATACATTTCTTTATTCCAGTTGGAAGAGTTGTGAAGAAACAAATTGAACACTCTACAATGTACTTTAATGTTAATTGAATGATGCATCCAAAATTTTGTTTAATGCCAGGGTCCAAGAGGACAACCAGGGGATGCTGGCCCTATTGGAGAAACAGGTTTTGAGGTGAGATTTTGATCACTCATATAGCAATTACAAATACTCAAACAGCAGACTAAGCCTGGACAATAAGTTTATAAAAATTTTTCTTATTGCCTGCAGCTGACTTAAATATAATGAGCTACTGAAAGACTCATACTAAAACTGTTACCAAAAATGTCTGAAATAATTAGCTTGTTCTGTTGTAAGCACTGTCTCTGAGCATATGGTCATGACATTTGTCATAGAAGGTGAATGTTTAATTAAGCAAACTTTTTTTTTTTTGGAAGCACTGTTCTCCTTGCAGTTAGGCAGTAAAACACCATTCATCATGTTCTTTCAAATCATAGATAAAGGAAAGCAGCTGTAGACAGCCTTCTTGCTAATTTCTGCTTCTGTTTTTTGATTTTTTTTTAATATTTCATTGAGAGAAATGTGACAGGATGTATTAGCCACATTTGTAATGAAGTACCTGAGGGATGAGCTGACTTAGAAAAGTAGGGATTTAGCTTATTCAAAGAAATGCTCCTTCTCAGCCTCCCAAAATCCAGACTTCTGACTAACTATTAAGAAAAGGCTTATGTAAACTTTACAAAAAGCAGTCTGATACCATCAACTCATTAAGGGCTGAGGCCTCCAAAAAGGGCTGCGTTCTCCAAAAGCTGTACCTACTTGGCTCCAAGCCTACACAGAGATGAAGCTGTCAGTCAGATTTACAGAGGATAGATGCTGTCTCAGCAGTAATTTATGGTGAAAGGTACAGGCTTAGTGGTACTGCTGAGTCTTCAATATGATCCTGACCCACAGTGCATTTCCTGAACTCCTTCTATACCCCCCCTTTCTTTTCTGTTTGGCTCTAGGAAAACAAAGAACTATGTTGTCTTGATTTGATTTTCAGACCTTCATCTTTCCCATCTTTCACAGTGTCTCATGCTATTCTTCTGCTTCAGTTTTGGGTGTATTATTTAATTGTTGCAAACTTATTACTAGTGATGATGTAACAGTAGCTCTTGTACCATGCAGGGACCTCCTGGCCCTGAAGGAGAACCTGGTCTGCAGGGGGAACCAGGCACAAAGGTAAATGTTGAAATTATTCTCTGTTAAGATGTTTATATTTTCAAATTTTCATAAAAGCAAATCAGAGAGATCTGATTCCTTAGCCAAGTAGACGATGATACAGGAAAGGGACCATTAAGAAATACTGTTATTGTCATGATGAGTCCATCAGCTGTAAACCCTGTCATTGTTATGAATATTGTCCTTTAAAATCCAATTATTTTCCTTGTGATATCCCAGGGAGACATTGGACCTGCTGGGAAGGCTGGAGAACCAGGTGACCAAGGTTTAAGGGTAAGCTGTGGATACAAATCTTCTTCCACAAAAGAAAAGTATGTTACAAATGAAGTTCAGGTTGAGAAATCTTGATTTATCAGAAAAGTTCAATAAGAAGCTATTTTCTGATAGCCTCTTTTTTAAAGAAAATAAAAACAAATCAATGTAATATTGTAGCAAGTTACAAAGAGTAATAATTGGGGGAGAGTGGCTTGAGAGCTGCTCAGCAGAGAAAGGGGCTTGGAGGGGCTGGTCAACAGCATCTGAACACGAGCCAGCTGTGCCCAGGTGGCCAGGAAGGCCAATGGCCCCTGGCCTGTGTCAGGAATAGTGTGGCCAGCAGGAGCAGGGCAGTGAGTTTTTCCCTGTACTTGGCACTGGTGAAGCTGCACCTTGAGCTTTGTGTCCAGTTCTGGGTCTCATTCCAAAAGAGACCTAAAGGTGCAGGAGCATGTCCAGAGAAGGGCAATGGAGCTGCTGGAGCACAGATTTTATGAGAAGCAGCTGAGAGAGCAGGGGTTGTGGAACCTGAAGAAAAGGAGGCTCATTGCTCTCCACAGCTACCTGAAAGGAGGCTGTAGTGAGGTGGGAGTCAGTCTCCTCTGCCAGCTAACACAGATAGAATGAATGGCCTAAAGTTGTACCAGGAGAGGTTCAGATTGGATACTAGAAGTAAAATTTTCACTCAAAGAGTGTTTAGGCGTTGGAATAAGTTCCTATGGGAGGTGGTGGAGTCCCTGTCTCTCGAAGTGTTTGAGAGGCATCTGGGCGTGGCACTCGGGAATGTGATTGTGCTGGGGCTGGGCTGACTGTTGGACTAGATGGTCTTGAAGCTTTCTTTCAACGTTGATGATTCTGTGATTATAATGTTGAAATGTTTCTGATGGTAAATGGCCCTACAGTAAGTCTGTAAACATACCAATACAGTAGTTATCCACATAAACATGGAAGTTTCAGGACAGATTAGGTATATTTTTGAGGTTACTGTAATTACATATTATATACTCTCAAACCAAACAAAATCTCAGTGCCATGTCTAAATCTCCAGGGTTATATGGACATAGTATTGCCTCAGTTTTCTAATGCTGATCATCTTTTATATTTTCTTGCATTGGATATTCATGGGCTGTGACACTGAAGATAAATGAACTGTAATAGCAACATAAAAGTCGTCCAAAAGATAATAAACATGTATAAAACTAGTATGAGTCAAGAGCTTTAGGCAAATAACTTTGTTTTCAACTGTTTCTTTCTATAAGGGTGAACCAGGGTCTCCAGGAGAAGATGGTGTTCAAGGAAAAGATGGCCCAAAGGTACATTAACTTTTTGTAGCAGATGTGAAGTACTCTTATTAGCCTAAGGACCCAAATCTCCTTTTTTAACCTAGGTCAGCACCTGATCAACTGAGCCTAGCTGAGTGCACTTAGTGTTAACATAGACATCCTGTAAAGTACAGGCTTTTCTGTACCTTTAGGTACATATCTACCTTGCAAGGGCTGCAAAGCTGAATGTCTTGACAAAGAAAAGCAAGCTTTACCTGAGTACAGCTTTTGCTGTGGTGAATAAAGTGCTGGAGAGAGCAAGCCCAAGGCTGCTCTACTGCCTGAATTGGATCAGTGCTGTGCCAGGGACTGTGGCAGCTGCCAGGTCAGGGGGTGTCATAGAGAACAACCTCAGATACTTGGTGATGGATGAGGCAAAATGTGGCTGCAGGAGTGTATGAATGAGATAGAAAGGGCTCTACCCTAACTTAGAGCCTGATCTGAATTTGACTGGGAAGATTCACATCAGTTTTAGCATGGTTTTTTTCAAACTCAGAGACCCAGAATTTCCTTTTCTTATGACAAGTAATTCTGTGGCAGCAGGTTGACTGAAGGGTTTTTGGGGTTTCTTTTACTATGTTTTAGGGAGACCCTGGAGACCAGGGACTTGTTGGAGAAGGTGGTGAAAAAGGAGAGATGGGATTACCAGGAGTTTCTGGGCCGCCTGGTGAGCCTGGTGTAATGGGAATTCCTGTAAGTGTTTTATGGTTAAAATGGACTTCTTGCTTGTTTGCTTTTAGTAAACAAAGTTAATTTTTCCTTCTTCCTTTATTTTTGATTTTTTTGGTTTTCTATGTAATTAGAGATGACCATATTTAAATAAGCTTCCAGTGTGGTTCAGGATTGGTATAGAGGGGAGACAAATGCTTTTCCTACCTTCAATATGTGACCTCTTGGCTAATAGTGATTCCTCACCACCTGTCATCCAGACACACATACCACACAACCTGGAGCCTCTCACTTCTGATCTCTCCTCTCCAAACAACATGGCGGCAAGCATACACAGATCAAATAGTAGGCAAGCATTAGAATTCACATGCAACATTGTTAGATGAGTTTGCCTATTTGTTCTGGCATCACTCCTAGCAACTAAAATCCATCCACAAAATTGTAAGCAACTTCTTCCTGAGAACTAATTTTGGAGCACAGTTTCCAAAGCAAGTATTGTAGCTTTAAATCAGACCAGCTTCCCTTACCAAAAATCATCATGTTCTCATTTGCAGTCCTCTGGCTGCCTTCTGTGTAGCTCTTATGTGCTGGTGGGGTCTGACAAAACATTGGTTGGAACACCAGCTGTTCACGGCTGTGAGCACTGTCCACTCTGTCCTCTAAGCATCAGTGTTGCATTCTGCTGTCTTTAGTTCTGGGTTCTTCACAGTGAACTACTTTCCTAGGGAAAGAAAAAAGTGTTCTTTTGGTTGTTGGCACCCTTAGTGCTCTGCAGAACAAGTTTTGTTTCTTTGACTATTTTGAATTGGTAGTTTTGCGGAACATTGGAAGTTTCATACGTTGAAATTATTGTAAAACAGCTCAACCCTGGCATATCTGTGCTTTATGTAATTATGCTTGTGTACAGTAAACAACATAAGCAGTGCTTCTGTGCCTCAGTGAGACAGGCAGGTCTGGCAATTCGATTTTTGGGAGGATGTGGTTAGGGAGGGATTTTTCACGTTTTTGTTCTACATGTTCCAAAGGCAGCTGTAGAGCTACCTTCTTCTCCACTCATCCTCCCTGGCATCTGGGAGTGTACACACCACAGTTTTTTGGTCTGACCTCCTTCTAGGGAAGCAGACAGATCATAATATCCTAGTCTAAACATGGAAATCATTTTCCTATAGTCCATTGTCTGAGTGTTTCATTGGAGGTGAGAGTAATATTAGATTTTCTGTAAACAGTAGCTTACAAAGCAACAAATAAGCTTCACAAATCTGTAAAGTAATATTTTCTGTGTGGACAAGCTTTATTGGGGTTTTTTCTCCCCTGTTTGCAGTGAATTTCCACTACTTTGATAAATAATCCCTAATACTTGCCCACTTGTTTATGCCATAACTTGAGACAGCCCTACTAATTTGCTTACAGACCCAGTTCATGACGTTTTTCTTTCCACCTCTCTGCTTTATAAAACCTACTTAGTTATGCAGTTTGGAGTACAGGTTTAACATGTTCCAGGCCTTTCTCAATAATTTCTTTTTCTCTCCCTAATAAATCTATAGGGTCCTGAAGGAACACCAGGAAATCCAGGTCAGAGGGGCCGTTCAGGAAAGAAGGTAGTATTTTTCATCTTCCCCAGTTCCATTCCTTTTATCTGAAACTCAAATTTACATTACAAAATTCCATTGAACTAAAACTATCCCTGTTTTGTGTCATGCTTCAAGTCAATTTTTTTTCTTGTTAGCCATAGCAATTAGAATTGTCATCATTCTGCAATCAATAACATTCAAGGTCTTAGGAAATTTAAATTTGTATCAGGATGTGCTTTTGCAACTCAGAAGAGTTTCTGCTTTAAGCTTTGGCTAAAAGAAAACAAAAACATAATGAGAAGGCTTTAGCAGAGACTTTTTTATATTGCAGAGTTCTGGGCTCAGACATTCTAATAACTACAGTAAATAACATACAGTAAATGTCATACCTAATAAGTAACGCTGTTACACATTTTGATTAAGCATAAACTGCATTTTGAAACTTAGTGTCAATCTCTTATTATTTTTAATACAATAATACCAACAGGGGGAAAAGGGGCAGCTTGGCCCTCCAGGAGAAACTGGACCTGCTGGTGATTCTGGCCAGCCTGGAAAAACTGGTCCCAAAGGTGCAAGAGGAACTCGAGGTCCCATGGTTAGTATAAAACGTGCTTACTTAAGAGCTCAGAGGTCTTTCAGCATCAGAATGAGACCTGTTCACCTCTCAAGACAGAAACCTGAGGCATGGATCTGGAAGGAACCATCTCAAGCTTTTGGTCATCTGACAATTCGGGGAGTGGGATGGCAGAGCACACCATGGAATACACATCCCACACTCCACACATAACCTCACTCATAAGCTTTTCCAGTTCCAAGAACAAAAATCAAGGGGTTTGCTATCATCACATACAATAAGCCTTAGCCATGGCTGAAACAAAGCATTTCAGATGAAGACTGCTACTCCAGTCAAATAGGAATCTGATCCAAAGTTTACTGAATTGAGTCTATTTCGTTAACTTTTAGCTCCTTTCATATTAAGCTCCCCAGGCTTGCTCCATACTGTGTGACAGATGCACAGAAACATCCAGGCTCCACACTAGAGGGGCAATGTGCCTGTCTCAGTCCAGTCCTGTGGCCACTGAATGCAGCAGTGTGATCCTGAGC
The DNA here is from genome assembly GCA_013397375.1 of Toxostoma redivivum. Taxonomy (NCBI): domain Eukaryota; kingdom Metazoa; phylum Chordata; class Aves; order Passeriformes; family Mimidae; genus Toxostoma; species Toxostoma redivivum. The sequence continues at coordinate 169,494 of VXBI01005881.1, read as the reverse complement.
ACATGAAGTGCAGAAGCAAAGTTTACTATATAATGGCCAACACTTTCAAGGAAGGAGTCAACTTTCTGAGGTGATGAACACCCCCTGCTTCTCTTGGCATACTAGCACTTATAAAGAGTGTTCTTGCACACCTCTCAGAGCTCAGATCTTTTTATTTAATTATGCACAATTTCTTCCACAGAAGAATGAAAAGCCCAGTATTCTTTAATAAATTAAGTAAGACCTACAAGAAAGTTGTCCATGGTGTCAAATGTCAATATTTCAAGGTTCTTCCAAGTGCTTACTTTATAAAGTAGACATCGTTGTAGCACTTTGCAAAGAAGCTCCTTTCTCTCTCACTGATTACTGCATTTAACAGGGACACCTAGGAGCAATGGGACCCGAAGGAGAGCCAGGAATTCCAGGCTATGGGGTACGTTTTTTACTGAATTCAGGTACACATACATCCCAAAGTAAGTCTGTGGTACTCTAATTTCAAATATCTTAGGAATCTGTATCTAGAGTACACAGATATTTTCAGGAAAGCCAGATACTCACTGATGTTTATATGATGTGTTTGCCTATTCAGAAATGTTAGCCTTAAGCAAGGATGCCTGGTTTTTGTGAGCTCGCTCACAGGGAGGTTTTACCTCAAACTGTTGTTTATCCAATGGATCTCGCCCCTTCTGAATAAAGTTCCTCTAAAACTACCACAGCTATTCATTATAAAGAGAGCTCAGCAAACACCACCACCTCTGCTTGTTGTCTGGCCATGTAGTTTCCATTTCAGTAACAGAAACTGATTGAATGAGCTTAGTGGAAGGACATAAAGATATTGTGGCTTTCAGTGAAGAATAGCTGTGAAAATCATCATAGATGGATTGAGTCATCCTCTTACAGAGCAGACTGTTCAGTTTGTTTTACAAACACAAAGACCCATCACTGACCCTAACCTTCAAGCAAGAACCAGCCCAGCTCCCATCACCTGCATTGTCCCATCAGAACATGTCATTTCCCAATGTGCATAGAGCTTTTCCTGCACACAGTCCCTTTTCTGCCATTGATTTTGTTATCATAACATGATTTAGAATAATTTGCAAACAGGAAAAGAAATGCAGCAAGTAGCTGAAAGAAATTTTGGAATTAATTATTTCTTTAATTATTTGTTTTAAAATAATTTGTATTTGGTTTGCTTCTTTAGGGTCACCAGGGTCCTCCAGGGCCCTCAGGGCCCCCAGGCCCCAAAGGAGAAAAGGTATGAACATGGGTTTTACTGATTTGTTCTGTGAAATTATAAAGGGAGGAAATGTTACTGCACACCCACTGTTTTCCACAGCAAGCAGCAAAAGCCACCATTTGCAGTATTTGTTAGTATTATCAAAGACTATGAAAAGAAATGCAGAGTAAGGAAATGGGTCATTTGGAGATGGAGTCCCAAATCAGACTGTTAAAATGTTTGAGGTTTTAAAACACAAGGTAGCCATTGTACAGAACAGTCTATTGTATCAGACAGCACCACTGCTTTAGCGAGCACTGCTGACAAAAATAATCAGTGCAGAACCAGCTAAATATTTACTTAACTCTGAGCCCGTGAGTACACCCACAGATTTGCCTGGAAGCCCAGCTAGGATGGACAAATTTCTGTGGTTAATATAAAATGTTAGGGACAGGATGTGGACTCAGTACTGCTATTTTAGTGTCAAATTTACTGTTGTTCTCTCAAGTCTCAAATCCTGAAAACAATTTTGTATGCTCCCTGAAACCCCTGTGACCCCAGGCAGGTACATGGATTCATTTCACAGAGATTGGATGGGAGCTGCCCTTGACACAGAGCTACAACCAAGAGCCAGTTTGGCCATAAATACTGTGAATAGACATTCAGTGCTTGATGTTATAAACATGTTTTGATATGATTTAAGAGACAATAACTGAAAACTAATTTGTTGAGAGCTAGGTGTCTAGGTTGCTTGGTCACTTCTGAAAAACCACTTCGATGCACTATAGAAGTCCTTAATCGTATTTAAAATGTGATTCTCTTTGCATTACTGTTGCTAGGTGTCATCTGGAATAGATAATCTTTTGTTTATTAACTTGGATGGCAGTTATTTCATATTTAAATCTTAAAAGACTTCCGACTTGATGTTGGAGTCTTCGTACTCTTGTTTTTCTTTATATTAAGTGTAAAATAGTCGAAGAAATTTTCTTTTTGTTCCTTGTCAAATATCCTGTTTATCCTTTTTTTCATTAAATAAAGACATAATTGCATGGATATTGTTCAATTTTTTTTTCCTTATAGCTGCCTTAGAGAATAAAGCAAATATTTAGCTTTTTTTAGTCCTTAATATCTTTGGGACATTTAGGTGAATGTTAAAATGGAGTTATCATAACCATTACATTAAACCATAAGCATCATATTCACTTTTAACACCTATACAATGTCTTGTCTGCTTTTTATTAGCATTTGAACTTATGTGCGTGGTAGATGAGGTTGAACTTCCAAGCTAACATTTTTTAATACTTCTCTTTTGTTTAGGGTTACCCAGGTGAAGACAATACAGTCCCTGGACTACCTGGGCCCATAGGTGAACCAGTAGGTCTTTCTTTCTCAAAAAAATTATACTAGTGCATCTCAAGACAAGAGCCAATGCATTTATTTCGGAAGCTTTATATCACTGTCTCAGGAATCAGGACAAAAATATAGAAAGATGGTCCTTTAATGAGTAATGTCTCTTTGAAAATGCTGTTGTGTGCTCTTTCCTGCTTAAACATGTGTGTCTGTATTTATTACTCTAATGCCATTAGTCTTTGTTTAGATCAGCACATTTTAGGAAAGAATTTTACCCTCTCTGTCTACCCTGAGTTATACTTAATTGCTTTACTAATCAAAAATATGTTTTTACTTATTTCATTATCACTGCAAACTAATTCAGCAGATTTAGAACTGCATTTTGTAACCATTTTTGTCCTGAATTCATATGTGGAGTGTACCTCTGCAGCATTTATGAACCTGTCAAAATTATTAGGACAAACTTCAAAATTAAAGCCGATTTTGAGTACAGCAAGTCATTTCAGAAAAGAATCCAAATTTTAATGGGATATCTTATAGAAGCCATAAGAGAGCTTTTCTTGCATGTCTTGAAACCGGAGTCACTTCATTTATCCATTCAAATTTTAAATTTTTATGTATATTTATATTTATATATAAGTATAAATCTGGAGAAGTTCCACTGAGGTCAATCTTTCCTCCTGTTTCATTAAGCCCAATGTAATATTTATCTTTTAGCTTCTAGTCTGCAGTTACAAAAATTTTAGACTGTGGCTACTGTCTGACTGCAATGTATTCTGTTTAGAAAAAAATCATGTTTATTCCTTTAGCCAAGCTAAAGGAACCTTTATGTTTATATTCCTCAGTTCCCTGTCAGTGGTTAGTCTGTTTTGAGAGAAATCCCAGCTTTGTGTTCATATTTGACTGCAGCATTATGTTCATTTCAGCTGTTACATTTTGCTCTTTGGTTTGCTCTCTAGGGTCGAAGTGGTGAACGTGGAGATAGAGGAGAACCTGGTGATGAGGGCTACAAGGTAATTAATACTTTGGGGTTTTAGTGTTTTTATTTGAACATGGCATGCTGTGCAGAGGTGTCATCTGCCCTCACAGGTGTGCAGAGATGCACGTGCTGGTCCCTCACTGCACTGATGCGCTCCTGGAACACTTCGGAGCATCTTTGCTGTGGGGACATGGGAGCTGCAGCTCCTCAGCTGGAGAAGGCTCCAGGGACCCTAGAGTGTGTAAACACCTGATGGGGGGAAACTAAGATGAAGTAGACAGACTTGTCTCAATAGTGTGACAGGACAGGAGGCAAAGGACAAAAACTGAAACACACGAAATTCCTTTTGAAATTACTTCTTTTACTGTGAGGATGACTGAACACCAGAACAGGTTGCCCAGAGGGGTTGTGGAGTCTCTATCTGTGGAAATACTGAAAACTTGACTAGACATGATCCTGGACAATCATTTCTAGCTGGCCTTGTTTGAGAAAGAGGGTTCTATAAATGATCTCTAAATGCCACTTCTAACCTAAACAGTTCTGTGTTTCTGTAATACTGTATTAGTTAACGTTTTTCTCTGAAATTTAAGCACTGCTTATTGTAAATCTAATCCTAAAAATTATTCATGAATTACATTCAGTCTTTCAGCACGTAAAAATTGTATGGTAGCTCATGCTTATCACTGATTGAGTTCACTGAAACACAGGTGAGACAGTCCTTGACATGGACTATCCAAGTTACACAGTAGTACAGACAGACAAAGGAATAAATTAATGTACCAAAACTATGCTTACAGAAGTGCAGAAATGATTTAAACAATATGTAATTCCCACTTGCAGCTTGGAGTAGAGAATGTAAAGAATAAAAGCTCTATAGAGTTTAATCTTGGAGATCTGACCATACTTTATCTAGGTCATGTCAATGAATCTGGGTCCACCCAGCACCCCCCAGGATGGGCTTTACGAGGAAGTCTGTAGCTCACTGAGCATGGCAGCCTGACTTACTTTTATTGCAAGAATTTAATTTTTTCTTCTTCCCAGGGTCATATAGGTCTTCCAGGGCTTAGAGGACCTATTGGACAACAGGGGCCTCCAGTAAGTGTTTCAAACAAGTGAGGTTTCTCTGTTGAATGTTGAAAATATGATTTCATTTGCATTCAAATGATTGTTTTCATTTATTTAATGTATGTTCTTTTCAAAGGGAGAGCCAGGTGAATTGGGAGAGCAAGGACCAAAAGGAGAAAGAGGTTCAGAAGTAAGTAGAAGAAAGTAAACCAAAACTGCACTTCAATGGAATTTGTAGGGTTTTTTTGTTCACTGGCTGTGCTTGGAAAAGTGTTCCATAAGGCTAAAATTGAGTGGGTTTGCTTTTCATACCTGCAGGGACAAAAAAAAATACAAAATGGAAAATTGCATCATGATCGTGGTTAGTAAATATGTGGTATTTGATAGGTAAGTAGTTTTACTTTGGAGTGATACCAAGCATTATGACAGGCTGTTTTGGAAACATTTGAGTGATATTTAATTATCCCCTTAAGTGGAGTTGCTTGTGGCAAAGTAGCTCTGGAGGCCAACTGGGATTTTTCTTCTCTGTTCTGTAAATGAAGCCTCCTGGTACTGCACTGCACTGAGTTTTCAGAGACCTGAGAATAAGGAATTTGCCAGAGAATATTAGAGCAATAATGACAGAGCAAATCATTACAAAGTTCGAAAACCAAATCTTTCTCTTTGGAAATATTAGTTCATCTTAATAATGTGTTGAAAATTGCCAAAAGTGTTTGTGTTCTCCCATGGACTGAATGTCATTGGCTTTTGAGATTTCAAAAAATTTAGGCTAAAAGATTTCTTAAAATACCAATTACCATTGCAATTTAAATGAGATGTTTTGTCTGAGCAGTTCCATAAAGCAGCTCTTTGAGAGTTTCAAAATTTTGTAGGTAACTCCAAGAATCTGTAGTAGACTTGAACTGTGGAGCAACAGAAAGGAAATGTGACATGGAGACATTGTGAGCATAGCTGTGAGCTCAGATATCTGGTTTTTAAAAAACCTGCTCACATCCCAGGACCCAGGAATCAGCAATTCCTCGTGAAGAAATGTTTTCTTTGTCTTGCAAATGCCTCTCAGATTAATACTGCCATTTACAAATGTGGAACCAATATCTGGCATGGAGATACCCATAAGAGCTTCAAGATTTCCACAAAAGTGTTAGTAGTGAAAACATTAATATAATCTTAACTCCAGTGGCAATACTGCTGCTGCTATAGCAAGCCTTGCAAAGTTCATCCCATAAACTGCAATGCTGAATGAATCATCCAGGTTTACTTTACATGCATCCAGAAATCCTGATGAAAATAATATTAAGTTATTTGAATATGCACATTCCACTTCTGATTGGTGGATTTTTTTAGGCCATTCTTACCAAAACAAGCATTAAATTGAGCCATAGAACAACATTTTGCTGGTTTTGTTGTATTTGATAATGATAAAATATTTACACTTATAATAACCTACACTTTTTCACTTTATTGCATGTTGTGTCATATTGCAGCATGGTAGTTATAGCATAACTTTTGCTTTAAGAAGTGTGGTTGAAATAATTAGTCTGGAAAATCTTGGAAATTTTTTTCTACTTGTTCTATGCTAACAAGTGTTATTCTTGTCCCTGTTCTTTAGTGGTTGCATCTTTTAGAGTTAGGATGAAATTGATGCCATAAGTCTTTATAATCTGTGCAGACTACCCTTTAACAAAGTTCTCTGAGAAACTTTTGACCCATTCTGAGCTTTTCTTCCTTGGTGCATGACCTCCTGTGTCATAAACCACTTATAAGAATGTTATCTGCTCAGTTTCTCTCATTTTTCTGACTACCAATTTCTAGATCAGTCAGGATGGAAAAAAAAGTCTGGTTCTAAGCAAATTTTATCTTCTGTTCCGCTCTTAGGTAAAAATGACTTTCCATGACTTCCCTTTTGAAAAGTACAGGAAATGCTGTAAAAGTTTACTTCCTCACAGAGGGGTGGCTGATACAGGGGAAATTGCCAGATTCATGATGAAAAACATTTTATACTTATTGTTGGAAAAGTTTTAAAAACTGGTTCACAGCAGGGAAAAATATACACAATTCTGCCAAAAATGTATTTGCTTTTACTTGAAAAACTTTCTGCTGTCTCCTGAAATGTGAATAATCTGGTCCCAAGGTGGGCAATGTGAACATGAATACTAGAAGGGACCAATCCTCAGCACTTCTTAGGGGATTGAATTTAAGACATTTGTCAGTTGACAAATATTTGTAACTTCTAGGGGCCCACAGGGAAGAAAGGAGCAACAGGTCAAGGAGGCAAAGCTGGAATTCCTGTAAGTAACAAAATTCTAGAGCCTATTTTCAGATTTCAAAACAAAGAAAATACTAACTAATAAAACCAAGATTGAATCATGTCAGGGTTACCAGAATGCCTTGTGTTCACTCTAAAGAACCTTCTTATTATCCAGAAAGTGTGAAAGAACCCCTGTCATTTTTGAATATTAATAATTTTTGAAATTTTGTTAAATTATACCAATATTATATTCAGTCACTTGGCATATGGAAGTGATGTGCAACTACCAATAAGGTCCTTAGCACTTGTGAAGTTATTTAATTAGCTGATTTTTTGAGTCCATTTGGAAGTTCACATTATATTGCACAGAACTGTACTTGTGTTCACTTCTGACCCCATCAGTTCTTTGATCCACTGCAGCCCACAGAAGCTTGGATCCATATGTCCATGATGGATACATGTGGTAAATGCCTTGAGGTTTGTTTATTTCTCTTGCTTGCCCTGAGCTGAAATTTTTAATGTTTTTCTTGAGTTACTGTAGAGGAGCTGACTTGCATGTCCTTCTCCCTGAGGGAGAAAACAGAGCAGGAAGCAGTAGGTGTTCTGTAAACATAATGAAGAACAAAATGCATCAAGATTATTTTGGTCCCCTAATAAATAATGCTGCTCAAGCACGTATTGTAAATAACTTTTACTACCTCACATCAAAACATTGTCAGTAATTGGAGAAATGCAGCTGCTGCACAGAGCTTGTACCTGCTGGGCAGAGTGCAAGAGGAGCCTTTTGAAGACAAGCAACTGTGTGTCCTTTGTAAATACTCTGCATTTTTTTTTGGAGGACTGCAGGGATCATTCAGCAGACAAAGGGAAAGAAGGAAAGCAAGACATACAGAGAAATGAGGAGAAGAAAGTAAAACTAAAACTTGAGGAAGTTTCAAAGCACATCCCAAACAAAGATACTTAAGCAACCAGAAGTTTGAAATAAGATTAGGATGGCACACCTCTTATATTCTATATGGCTGGTGTTACAATACTTTTTCAGAACAAACATGTTGTAGTTAGAACATTTTACATTTCTGAGAAATGGCATTTATAGAGATTAGTGCAGAACTCCAAGATTTTTAAGACAGTGCATGTCAGTCTAAAGGGAAATAATTGTAAGGAAAGAAATCAGTATTCCTCTGCTGGATGTGACATGAGGTCTTTTTTGTGCAAGTATAGCAACAGTTGCCACAAACTTGCCATATTATAAATTTGTATTTTTGATATGTGAAAGTCCAGTACAGAGCATTTAGTAAAATAAAGGCTGAAAAGGTGTGTGGTTTGGTTTTTTCCAGGAATAAATAGATGACTTTATCAGGTTTCCTCACTTCAGTTTAAGAATTGAGACTCTCAGGCACCTTCCAGGCCTGGCACACAAAGGGGTCGTCCCATGATTTCAGCTGAAGCTGCTCAGATCCCATGGCAGGGCAAGTCTAAGGTTAAACCAGTAGAGCCCTAAACCAGACATCCTAACTCAGAGCTCCCTCTGCCACCATTCATATCCCTGGGTCTGCTGTTATGTAGGGTTTAGGAAATGCTGTGACTGAAATCTAGTTATGGAAGAGTGAAGATCAAGAGAGCTAACAGTGCTATATTTGATTTGAATTTTTTTTCAAGGGAAAACCAGGGCCACCAGGGCAGAAAGGAGCAGTTGGGTACCCTGGAGCAGAAGGCATCCCTGGGAACCCTGGCAAGACTGGGCTGTCAGGGGAGCCTGGCCCCAAGGTAAGTTGCTTTCCACATTCCCTCTATGTCATTTTGCATTACAGATTTTCCAAGGTTAAGGTATTTAAAAAGAAGAGACCATCCTCAGTTCTCCGAGTATCTTGAAAATTTTACCAATTTTTTTGTTTTCTTTCTCTTTTGGTCCTGATAATCCAAAGCCAAGATACAAAATTAGCATAAGGGAAGTGTGCTCTGAGAAGATCTATTTCATTGGTATATGACAGCAGTAGCTACAGCTAAAGTGAAAGTAGTTTCTTAGAGAGGCTGCACAATTCTGTTCCTGAAAATGAGCCTATTTCCTCTTAGGGTCTGAGATAATCCTAAATTTTCCCTATTGACTTAGTATTTGTAACCTATGTCTGTCTACTTAAATAATGACAAAGCTTTGTCCAAAACCAGTGAAATAGAGTATTAGGTATGTGAGGTATCTAAGAGCATTCTTGGAAATGGGTTTTTTGTCTGACTGTTTTTTGCTGTGGGCCAAAGGTGGTGACCTGCTGCCTCTGGGAGCAGTGACACAGCTCTTAGATTAGTCCCTCCAGAGAGGGGGAGAATGATGAGAATGATTCCTGTTCCTTGAGTAGTTCTCATCATTGAAAGTCTGATCACTTTGATTTCCAGTATGAATTTCTCAGCAGTTGTACTCAGATGGACCAGCAATTGTTATAAAAGGTTGCCAAGTTAGATTTGGCATTGGGAATTAGCCAAGATGCTGAGTGAGGCACTGTTTCATGTTTAAATTTCAGATATACTTCACTATTTCAGGCATAAATTTCCAATCTGCTTGAACTAAGAGAAAATTAAACAAGTTACCCATAGGGGGCAGGTGCACCCTACTCAAGCCTCTCCAGTCTCAGGTCATGAACCTCTTCCAAATTCTTAAAATTCTTTGGAGCTGGATTTAGGACAATCAACCCGAAGAATTTTTACATTTTTGCTTTTCCACTGAAGATGTCATACAATTACAGTAAAGTCAACTGCATTACCCCACTACAATTTGTAGTAAAGGGAGACTTATAACTGATCTTTGCCACGATGAATAAAAAGAGCAGAACTTTTGCTATGTAAGTTTATCAGTCCATCGATCTATAAGCCACAGCACCATATTTAAAAGCCTAGAAAAATCACATTTAGTATAAAAATAATGTTTTATGCAACAATTTTATTTCTATGAGTGCTTAATGGAATGTCATAGGAAATAAGGAGGATTTATAAACTCATATATTTCTATTAATTACATCACAGAAATATTCATTTGTATGGTAACAAATTTCCATTTTGTATTTTTTAACATGTCAAAAGTGGCTTAACTCCATGTACTCACTAACATGTTTTTGCATTTAAAATAGTTGCTTATGTTTATAGGCTGATGTTTTCATGCATTTTCAGAACAAATGTTCTGATCTTACTTCATCTGGTAATGTTATTGTGTGTGAATCTTTACATAGTGTACACAGCCATAGCAGTTTATAAATGTTGAATTTTGAATATTTCTTTGGGAAGGTAGTCTCATTCTGTTCCACGTGGAGTTACTTCTTCTTAAAAGATGAATACTGTGTTACTTTTGGAATACTAGCAGAAATCCACATGATACTGCTGATCATTGTCTTTCTATATATTTTTATGTACTGTCATTGTGTGTCCAAACCTACAGAAAGCATTAAATGGTTTTGACTGATTTTATGTTATTTGCCTGTTTCAGCATATATTGAAAAAACATGCTTGGCTGTTCTACTTGTAAACCATTCTTTTCAATTTGTTAAGGGCAATAAAGGAAACTCAGGCTTACCAGGTCTAGCAGGTTATCCTGGAGCTCGAGGTCCCAAGGGATTGCCAGGCATGCCAGGGCCCATGGGAGCACCTGGACCAAAGGTAGGTACACACGTGGGATCTGATTGTTTAAGTACAGTTTTGCTGATATTGCTTATTCTTCATGCTGCATTTAGTGGCTGTGGAACCACCACACTGCTGTTAATCATGTGAGTAACAAACAGCAAGTCTTATTTGAAGGGTAAGATTACAAGTTGTGTTTACCACATTTCTATAATCGGTAACTGGAAAATAGAGATCTCATCCATCTGAATGCTATTCCCCACTCCAGAAGCCATCAAAACACTTCGTACTTATTTACTCCATCTTTAGGGTCAGATGTTTCCTGACTTTTATTTCTAAACTTCTGTAGCTACTAGGACAGTTGGGATGATTTAAATATCTAAGCAGTCTAGTAGCAGAGCATTGCCATAACTTCAAGCCTAAGTCCCAGGTTTGGGGGCTAATAAGTGTATCTGGAATGTCCATTCATCACAGGACTTAAATTGTTTTTCTTCAGCCCTTTCAGAAAAAAAGAAATCTGTGTGTGCTCCATTTTCCAGGCATATCCAGGTACCTGATATCAGCATATCCTCATATTAATTAAACTCATTTCAGTTTTAAAACAAGCAAACAAGGGAAACATTACAGACAATTTTCTTCATTTAGAATTGAATTTTTTGTCTAAAATCATTATTTTTATCTAAACTCATTTTCATATTGAGATTTTATTGGTAAGCCATTCTTTAAAACCTTAAATTACTTGGAAACTGGAAATACTGTCTTTGTTATAATTTCTTGAATATATTTTAGTATAAACTGTATTCATTATTTGCAGTGTTTTATTGCCAATGTCTCTAGTCTGAATTTTACTTCTTTGCCTAAACAATGAGCTGTAGGAGGTAGTTCCTGCTCAGAAGTGCCTGCAATCTGAGAAAGGCAAGGAATAGATGAGCTGAGGGGAAACTGTTGCCACATATAATACAGAACAAGCATTAATAATGCACATACTGACTCAAGCCAGATAACACAAAGGTAAAACCTGGGGGAGAGTATAAGCACAGAGTATGAGACCTGTATTTTCAGAGCCTTTATTGCACTTCAGTAACCTGCGGAGCTAGAAATATCTTCTGTGTATTTGATAGTCCTCAGAGGATTTCTCTTGCAGGAACTTGTCTAGTTTCCATTTGAATCAATGTAGATTTTTAGTCTAACAGAAGGGAGTTCAACAAGTACACTGTGTCTTGCTCAGAGGATTATTTTTAAAATTTACTTTTAACCTGTATGTTCTGTATTTCATTTTGTGAATTTTACTGCTTACACTGGGGGATACCATAGTAGAATTGATCCAACATGTACTGTTTTTATATTTCCAATAAAAGGAGCAGTCAAGTCACATTTACATTTTCATGTATGTTTAACTATTTTCCCAAGGGAAATAAAATGAATGGAATAAGTCTATTTCTTAAGAAAAAAGCATGTTCCACACTACTGACAGGAAACTTGTATTTATATTTGTAACTTCCATAATTGTAATAAAAGATATATTTTCTTCTTGTTGACAGGGTGAGAAAGGGCTTCTAGGTCATCCAGGAAAGCGAGGCAAAAGAGGCCTTCCAGGATCCCAGGGTGACCAAGGAGCAGCAGGAGACACTGGACTGAAAGGACAGATTGTATGTAATCACAGTGTTGACACAAAACAAGTAGTCCAAGAGTTAGCAACGTGAGCTAATGGTAGGGATGCCTGCTCCTCTTACAGGGAGAAGATGGAGATCAAGGTTTAATGGGGTTTCAAGGATTCCCAGGTCCAAAAGTATGTGCTCGTTCTTTTCTCTTGGATCGTAAGCTATTTACAGAGTGAGAACATATTGAAAGCATAGAATTAATCAGCTTTAACACTGATTTGTTCAAAATGTCTCTGAACTGTTGGAACGTGGTAGGCAGAACTGTGTACTCCCTGTCTAAGGACAAACATTCTGGGTCAGTGCACTTGGTATTTTCACTGTTACTGCTCTTAGAAATTATCTTGCTTTCACTGATTACAAGAGTTTGAAACAAGTGGATACCTCATGTCCATGTTTGATTAAATTGCTCCTTTGCATTTTCAGGGTCCTGCAGGGGACATTGGCTTAGTTGGAATTCTGGGCCCCAAAGGTCCAACAGGCCAGGCTGTAAGTGTTTCACTGCATGAAAAGGATGATTAGGATGGTTTGCAAGTGGCAACTGTTTTTAACTTAGAGAATCAACTTTTTTTCTTAACAAGGCCACAAGCCTCTACCCAAATCTTTATGTCTGAATCGATATGCAACTCTTCTCTGGTTACATTATGCAAACAGACAAACAAACAGAGCTGGGCCCTTAATCTTGGAAGAAAAAAGCAAGCTCTGCTGCCTAAGTGTGGATCTTCTAGTGTAATCTTATGGCTTTGTATTTGTCTATTGGAGTTGAACATTCTTAATGGCAATACTGCTGATTGTGTAACTGTGTTCTACAGCAAAAGAAAACAGGGGTCAAACTTTGCCTGCAGTAAGACAGAGTGCTGCTCAGGCATTATTGATTAATAGGTAGCCTTTTTTAAATGAACATTTTGTTTTTATCTAAAATGTTCCTAACCTTCATTAGCTCATTCTTCATGAAATTCTGCTTTGCTATCACCAAAAAATGTGGAAACATCGCTAGCATATTTTGCATCCAGTGTGGCATCAAATGTGAAAGGTTGAAGCATGGGAGGCCTTATTACGAATGTTCTCTCATGCTCTCTCACTGCTGCCTTTGCCATCACAGAACTGAATGGGTTCAGTTAACCAGATGCAGCAGCTTTAGGGGACTGTTCTAAGAGCTACTCTATTTTTCTAAACATTCCTATATGAGATAAACACTGGACACAAGCAGTTTGCTCTAAGTGAAATGGAACTGAAAAGTGGCATTTTAGCAGCACTTACTGGCAGCCTTACAAGAGTACTTGTGGGCAGTAATATAGCTCAAGTTGTAGCTCAATAAATATGTGGTCTTCTGTAATCAGAGTACTTAAGTTTCCACTGTATTTAGTGCATCAGTTTTCACATTAAAGAATGTGTGGTGACTTTCCAAGTGCAATTATTACAAATTAATAAAATACTTACCTTACTGATTTTGTTTTACTGTGCACTCAATATTTAGAGAGTATCACCATGATCTTTTGGATATTTGACAAGTCTGTGTGCTGAGCAACTTTAAACCAGGACATGTCATGAGGATTTTTTTTATTTTGGAAACGTGGTGAACTAATAAATTCTTTTCTTGTTTACAGGGATATATTGGCCCTGTTGGTCAAGAAGGTGCAGCAGGCCCAACTGGCAGGCCTGTAAGTTTCCCTTCACTTTTGTATAATTTATTTATTTCACTACCCTTTTGTTTAATCCTCTTGTTTTTCAACTAGCAACCTTCTTATTTTTCTGTTTGGAAATAGCAACGAACAGGACCTTCCTTGTTATACCATGCTGGTAAGTTAATGTATGTGACTCCAGCATCTGTAGTACAAACAAGAAAAAAATGACAGTGACGAAAACCAGTGACAAAAAAGTCGTTGCAATGGCCTTCTGCCTAAGTACATCATGCAGAGGGCATGTGACAGAGGCAATGGGCAAGTCAAGATGTAAAACAGCACACAGTAATTATCACTTGGATATTCTTTCTCAGCCTTTGGTCTGAGATATATCTAGAAAGTATCCACACTGAGTTTCAATATTTAGTTTTATTTTCTATTTCTTGTGGGCTGAACTGTCCAGAGTGCCCTTCTAGACACTCTGGGAGTGGCCATGAGCCCTTGTAAGGCTGCTCCAGGTTCTGATGAGGTCTCTGTTACAACTCAAGCATCGTCGTGGCCTCTCTGACAACTTTCAATGCACCCCAGGTTCCATGCACTGGGGGAGCTCTGCCCTCATCCCTGTTTCCATCTCTTGTCACACTCAGGGTACCAGAGCCAGATTTATTTGGCAAGAGAACCCTGTGGCTCATGTCTCCAGACCACCCAACCATGTAAGGCAGATCTAGAAGCTCTTTTTACCATGAAGGTTCCTCTGCCCAATCAAGAAGACTTGGAGTAAATGAAAATGTCTAAAAATCAAAATAATCATAAAAATAATAAATATACAATAAAAGTAATAAATGCAAATATTTACTAGTGAAATAGAAAGAAGGGGATGTCCTTTCTGTAATTCTTTCCACTTGTTGGAAAAATCAGTACTTTGTCTTGCTTTATTCTTTCCAATTGCACTGAGGAGAAAAACTTTACAGTTGTGTACACTTGTATGAAGGCTTTTAATAGACTTCATATTGAATGTAAAAGTTTGCCAATATCATCAAGAAAGCATTTTAGTTGAAGATTACTTCTACGTGTTATGAAATGCAGCCATCAAGATGCAAAATTTTCCAGAGAAGAATTTTAAGATGGTTTCTCATCCTTTGGAGCGCAATTTAAGTGCAAAACCAGCCAAAAATAGGGACAGAAAAATAGTATCTAATCTGATTATGAGAGTAGAACTAATAACATAATAAAAACATATATGTGATGAATGGATTTCAGTGATGGAGAGTATTGAGTTTTGTTCTCTAAAGATGGTGAAGCACTGATGTGTTGAATGTGCATGAAATTGTGGAGGACACAGTTGATCAATGGATGACACAGTTAAAATTACTGAGATAAAACATACTTGCAAGCTGAAGAACACAGCTTTCCACATATAGGAATTACAAGATGTTTTCAACTAATTTCATTTTCTAGTAGTACAGGAAAATTAAGCCCCAGATCTGTAAATACTTCCACAGATGAGACTGGACTTTTCATGTGAGCAGTATAATTCTCATGGATATTAATCTGCTTATTTCAGTCCTAGACAGCTAGAAAGCATATTGGATTAACAGCTGCTCTTTCTTACAGGGACCGAGAGGTGAAAAGGGCACGAGGGGTGAAATGGTAAGATGAAACAACTTTTGTGCTTTCATTCTTTTGGCTGTGTAAAATCTATTCCTGTGTTCTTCTGAATGTGCTCATGCATGCTCTGAATGCCAGGCAGTTGTGTTGTGCTCCTGGAGAGCACTGCCCAAGAAAGCTGGTAGCCTGTGTTAGAAGTCTGACCTCCTTGTTCAAGTTGGCTTGGGCAGATATGCCCAGTGGGTGTGAGCTGCTGGGCTGGATGGCCCCTGTCATACAGCAGCCACATCCTCCGCATCTGTCCACGTTCAGAACTGAAAGGGAAACCTTGTGTCACATTTGTTGTCAAAGATCTAGTGCCTCACAGCATGTACATGTTCACAGATTTTTATCTTCTTGTCTGGAAAGGGAGAAGCTCAGAAGGCCAGACCTGTGGGTGGGTGTCAATGCAATGTATTCCATGTGGGAGCCATGGGCAGCACTGATGGGTTATGAATTTGCTGTTTCCATTTTTCAGCAAGAGTTGTACATTTGTGAACGTTGGATTTAATATTAAATTTGTGTGAGAGCCAGTAAAGTCTCTAACTAATTATGGCTGTGTAAAAAGTCATTAAGTTATCATATTTACAGCAAATATAAACACAAAGTCGATAACTATGATATTACCTTCTTTAATTAGTTCCTTTTCCACTAACTAGCAATGTGATTTTGTTCCTGTTTCTCTTACCCTGCCTTTCACCCCATCTCACTTAAAATTATTTAATTTCACTTACTGTATTTTGCTTTTAGCAGCCATCTCCAAAAAACTCAAACTGCCTAATAAAAGTTTTGAAAAATAAATCCAAAATATTCAAAACATTTTAAAGAGCTAAAGCTTGGAATGAAGCTTCTTGTTTGTGTCTTGGAGAACTCTCCTCTTTGATTCTAATACTCTTGAGGCAATTGCTATCTCAGAATAAGACGAAAACTAGTTTCTCAATTTGCTATTATCCATCTTAGCTGTCTTTTTCTACTGCTTGTTCGTAAGAATTGTTATGACAGCATAGAGCTAAAAATGCTGACACTTTAAAAAAAATCCAAAAATAATCCAAAATTATGAACAAGAAACATCTGTTTCCATTATTGGTGCTGGTGTTTAAGAAGTTATTTCCTAAATAAGTTCTTGAATTCATCAAGATGAGCTAATCTAGTAAGACTGTCTTCAGAAGAAAAATGTTTAATTTTAAATCATATACAGTGGCGTTACTTTCCTCAAGAAAGGGATTTATTTCCAACTGCTTTCACATACAAAGGAGACCAAATTTTTTTCATCCAACTGTGTATTCTGAGCTTTAATTTATACCTTTAAAATTTATATTGGCATTCTTCCTAGAATCACATAGCTTTTAACCTTTTTGTAGTCTATTTAGTTATATTTTTAGTCAGTCAGGGTTACAGAGTTCATTACTAGAAAGAAATGTCCTTTTATCCGCAGAAAAACATGGAACGTAAAATGTCTTCTTATTGAGGCCAGTGGTGAAGTACACATTCTTTGTTAAAAATACTCTCTTCAAGAACTTAAAAATTCTTAGAAAATATGAATGTCCTTGGGATTGCTCGTGCTTTCAAAGTTAAGCATATGTACTATTGTATGTAAAATCAGGGCCTCTAGCATTAGTAAAAGATTGGGATTTTAGCCTTTGAACTTTTGTTCAATCAAATGCAGTGATTAAAGAATTAAAGAACACATGAAACTAACTGGTTTAGTCTCTGCTTTTGTTTTTATGAACTGGAATTACACTTTTCTCACTTAAATTCTAATGCGACCAAAGGTTAAATTAAGTAGATTTGTAAAAGTAATCCAGTACATTCCAGTAAAACATTTAGCAATTAACTTAGTTCATGAAAAGTGTAATTTAGCCTTATTTTCTGCTCTGCAGCAGAAAGAAAGAACATTGGTAAAATCCCTACACTGTGCAGTACCATTATATTTTAAAGATTTGTAAAGATAATTGCTATAGCTCTCTGAAGTTTAGTGCATTTAAGAAATGTGATATTTCACAAAGTTGTTCATAAATAGTATTCAGTATTTACCTCTTTTTTTTCCCGTGGGTTTTACTGGCCAGGAGACAGTGGATCAAGACAAATGACATTCCTCTTTTGCAAAATACCTTAAACTCAGTGGAACAACATAGGTTTTTATTTTTAAAACATTCAGTTCTATCTCAGAAACCACTATAAATTTGAACTGCACTTGTCCCAAGACTTCTTGAGTCTTAAAATGGTGACACATGCCAGGAGCATAGAACATTAACTGAAGCATTCAGTCATCTAAAAAATGTACTGGAATGTCTAAATCTCAGCATTCAGAACAAGGGCATCATTCATCCGAGCACAGTGGTTGCTTAGGGACAAACTGTTGAAGACTTTGTACCTTTTCTTGATTTGGTATTTCCATAATCAAGCCCTGAACCAAGATAAACAAATATATCCTTACAATGACAATTTTATTTCTCATTATTCTTTTTCACACTTTCTCTTTCATTTTATACTAAACACACTTGGCCAAACATGATCAGACAGGCCAGTAACACATTCATATGAGACTGAAGGTATCCTGGAGCAGTCTAACAGCACCTGAGCACCTGGCCTGATTAATTAAATGTGGAGTCAGCCTTCCCAGCTGGCATACAACAGTATAGCTCTGTGAAACCCAATAGATTTGCAACAGCTGAGGAACTATGCTAAAATAATGAATGTAATCTGTGTAAACTTGGATCAGGTTTGTAATAGTGAATAACAACAATATTTTATGCATATATAATAGTAATAGGATTTTAAAAAATAATTCAAGCTGGGCAATAATCAAACTCAGAAAAGTAGAGAAAGCTAGATACTTGACACAGAGCCCACAGGGATATCCATACTATTAGTACTACATATGCTAAAATTACTAGTTCTTTTATTTCCATTTTCCAACATTAATGATTAGCATCTTTTATAAAGATGTTAATCATTAAATACCTACCTAAAAGATGGTTTCCAGTCCCTTCTATAGGTATAAGTGGATGAAAAATAGAGTCAGGATGTATCAGTTGAAAAGCTCACAAATACTAACTATCCATGGACCTTATCTTATTAAGGTCTTCGTGGTTAAGTGTCAGAAAATCATCTATCTAAACATCCAGAAGTTGCTTCAGTTTTGGATTTCCTCTATTCTCCAAAAACGTTTACAAGACATGAATCCTGCCTCAAAGCCATTTACAGTCCATCAACATAGCCTTGCATAGAGCTGGTGCTTGGAATTATATGATGGCCCCACTTTTCACATCCTTCATAATCCAGCACCTGATCCGTTTGGTGTGGCTAGGGCAGGTGATGTGCAGACACGCCTCAGTTGTGCAGCTGTCATTGTAACCCCTTGAGATGCATTCCCTGGCACTCCCACATGCTCTGCCTTAGCACCTAAGAACTGATCCATTTCCAGCCTCAGTGACTTAGGTACATTGCTCCTATCTGGTTTGAGATCCTTTTTTAAAAATACACATGAATTAATATTAGATTGAATCTGGTCTTTCTTTAACCATTTCCAGCTGCCCTTGCTTTTGGCAGCTTGAGTACAGCCCAAGTTCAGCAGTTGTCACATGAAGTGACACACACAGAGATCTTGCTTGCTATGAAATCTCACAGCAGAAACACTTTTTATTACTATATCAAGTGATTTACAGCTTAATTCCTATTTGACTAGATCGGTTTCACAAAATTTATCAGCGTGACCACGTCACACCAGATTATTTCTCTTTTGGCAGAGATTTTGTACTGGTGTGACCATACTGACGTATGAGGGCTTTTGCTGGAACAGCTTATTGTGCTCAAGTAATTGGTACAAGCAGCACTGACAAAAGAATGTTCTGCTTAAATTGACTTAGCTGTGTTGAAAGGGTTTTAGTAATTTAAGGTGCAGATCTAGCCCATGCCTTTCATTCCTTCTTTTTTTCTCTTCTTAAGGCACTGCCACCTATTCTTTTCCTTGTCACATTTATGCCATTGTTTTTTACAATAGCTCCTAGAAGCTTTGAGTATATAGAGCTTGAAGATAAGAATCTAACAGAGACACAAATGTCACTGCATATTAAAAAATGTCCACAGCCATTCCAGCTTAATGTGAATAGTTGATTACAGAAATAATAATTCAGATGGGTTTATTGTGTTGGAAAGGTCCGTGTTCAATCCTAAGGCACACTAAATCAGATTTGCATGAATTGTAGGCACTGTAAGCTAGGGAAAAGCAATTCCTTCTCCTCCTCTCCTCTGCAATCATCCTACACACTAAAATGATGCCACTTACAATAAGAAAAAAAGGACATAATTTCTTGAATAGGAAGGAAGTTGGCAATATCACTGTAAAACAATGAACATAACATGTTCTGGCTGAAAATTGTATTGCTGATAAATTAAACTGATAAAAGCCTGGCAGTCATGCATTAAAGTGGATCAGTTCGTTTCTTGAAGTTAGCCATAACATTATTTCCAATGTTTTTGTGATTATTTACCCCTTCTAGTACTCACCTTGTCAGCATACATATAACACTGGCACAATGTATAACACATTATATATTAATACTTTCTATGACTTTTAATGTTCCCTTCATATCAGAAGTAATTGGAGAAACAAGGAACCAGACAACACAGCAATTCCAACATGAATATTCATATGTAAATGGAGCAGGGTGCTTTAATAATAATAACTAATAATCCACAACTTTACCACAGCTGGTATCTCACCTTCTTCTTTCTACACATTGGGACATTTTTGTGATTTAATAAATATATAAATGTAAAACCAGGGATTTTAATGTATAACTGTTGTATTCTGTCTCCATTTCCTCTAGGGGCCTCAGGGAAGGCAGGGCCAGCCTGGGCCACCTGTAAGTGCATAAAAAACTGTGCCTGTATTTTTTCCATTTTGATTGCACTACATAAAGATGTGAAGCTCCTAATATCTGTTTTTTCCCATTTTCCAGGGACCACCTGGACCACCAGGACTAAGGGTAAATTCTGTAACAACCCTAACCTACAATATAGTGCTTTATTGGACGTGAAAATAACAGGATTCTCTTCAAATGTACTTCTTGTTCCACTGCTCAAAGAATTTACCACCTGCACTTTTGTACATTCTTGTTCATCTCTTTGAAATACTTGCTTTTTAGAAACAAGTGGATCTCAATGCTGCTGTTCAAGCTTTGTTTGAGTCAAATGCTGCCTTGCAGATGGAGGTATATATTTAAATGTATTTACATTATCATACAGGGAATGCAATTATAATTTTATTTTTTGAGGACGTAACAGGGTTTCTTTTCAAAGACTTAGTTTAAATTAATAAAAGACAGTGAGTAATTATAGATTGTAATGAAACGTTAGGATTTATAGGATATAGTTGAAATTAAGAGAAGCATTGAGACTTCTACCTTTTGTCATGATTGGTAGTGATGGAAATTTACTGACTATCACACATGTATCTGTTCAGACACAGATAACAATAGTGGCATTTAGGGTTTGATGAAAAGAGAATTTACATATATGTGTCTGGCTGTATTGGTTGCAAGAAAATCCTATACATGGGTGAAGTCAAATAAATTTGCATATATATTTTTAGGCTAAGCCTAAGAGTAGATTTCACTATTTAAAATCGGAAACCTCTAAGTTTACTTTAAAAGTGCACCAATTTTTCCTTTTATTCTTTGTATCCGTATTTTTATGTCAATATAGCATAATGACAAATTTGCATGACCTAAACCTGCCTTAACATCACTGCTCTTGACAGTTTTAATAAAAGGTCCTAAATTGTTTATTGGGATTTGTTACCCTTACGTTGTTTCACATGGCTGATTGCATTCACATAAACACTTGGATTCTGTTTGGCTGTTCAATGGCCATTTGACATTTGACTCTTACTGCCTATAGTGTTGTTGTGACACTTCTTTGTGCTAACACGTTTGCTAATGGCCCTTGGCAGAAATACCAGAATACTGAAGTCACTTTACTAGATCACAGTACAGAGATATTCAAAACACTCCACTACCTTAGCAATTTACTGCACAGCATCAAGAACCCTCTTGGCACACGGGACAACCCAGCACGCATCTGCAGGGATTTGCTTAATTGTGAGCGTAAAGTGTCAGATGGTAAGTGCCCATTTTCACACAAGTACCTTCAAAAAGTGTTATTTCCAAGTGTTGCTTTCTACGTTAAAATTCTGATTGGATAGATTTAATGGTTTCATTATTTTTTATTGTATTCTCTCTCATATTTTTCACAAATATCATGAAATATATTTATTTCATCTTTAAGATAAAATGTCTGAATTTTAAAGGTGGAAGTATGCAGCTATCTAATATTATATAAATATTAGATTATCAGTGAACAGCTGTATCCTAAAAATTTGAAACTGAATGCAATTTTGTGATTTGAAGTTTTCCAAGTATTTATAGCTAATCTTGCAATGAATTTTATGTGGATCAGATTCTAGATTTCTAATGAGAAAGTTACCACTGTCAGATACACTGGCAGTCATTGTATCTCAGAAGTTCCTGAATCAATATTTCAAATAAAATCCCTCCTGTTTAAAGCTGTAATGTCAGTGTAATTGTAGTCAGAAGTGGTTTATTATGGTAATTTTTCTCAGTATGTCTTATTAGTGAAAACATTTTCACATTCCTTTTCTTTCATTTCCTTGTGAAGGTATGGTGATACATAATATTTGCCAAGAAGTATTAATATTTTAGCAAATTGCTTAGTAGTAATTATATTTTGGCTTTATTTATATTTTATTTATAATTTTTATATCATTATTTATTTATAATTGTTATATACTAACAGGAAAATACTGGATTGACCCAAATATTGGATGTCCTTCTGATGCCATTGAAGTTTTCTGCAACTTCACTGCAGGTGGTCAGACATGTTTAACACCACTGTCTGTGACAAAGGTATGCATTGCTTCCAGAGACACTGTGTCTGTGCTTGAACTCTAGACAAATGCATGCATATTTACTTAACTCATTAAAAAGTGTTAGATTTCAGGGGGGCATTTTTGTGCATCTTTGTGGAAGGACACGTTAAATATTCTGGTACAGAAGTTACAGATTTTCTGTAGACTATATATGTTAGTAATTCTCACTGTGCTCATTTTCTCACCTATGCTGATAAAATTGTTTTGTTTTGCTTTATACTTTCTTTTACAAGGCATAAAAATAAGTCTGAAATACTTCTAAGCTCCATTAGCATCTCATCACTCAGGGCACCCAAGCGTAGAGATGCTGAGGTTGTTACAATAGAAAGGATTTCCAACACTTAGGCACTTTTAAATGCCTTTAGGGAGGGACTAGCTTTCTGTACATCATTAGTTCATGTGCCTCTTTACATGTAGTTCTTGAACTCTTGGGAATAAAAATTTTATGTTTGTGAAGTTCTGTATATACACTGTAGTCATTGAAGAGCTTCAGAAATACTATGAAGTTCACATATGCATTCCTACATTTGGAAGATCCCTGAATATTAAATAGTCTTAGAGAAATTCTTCTTGAATAATGAGTTATTATATTTTCTGTCTAAAATCAAAATATACTCATGAACTTTTGCATTTGTAATGGACTATCAGTATTGCCAGAATCTGTGGTCTAAGAAGACTAAACAGCACAGTGATGTGGCTTCAGTTAAAACACTGCTGCTGATTATATCTTTGTTTGAAACACAAAAGTATTTGTTTCAGTTTCCTTATTTAAAAATACTGTTTTCTGACCAGCTGTGCTACAGCAATGTTACAAGCATCAGCAAATGTTTATATTTAAGCTTTGAAAATGTCCTATGAAAGCTTCTGTTTATAGTAATGACTGTAATAGAACCTAACATCCCTGCTGAGGAATGCAAATCATGTTCTTTGGCATCGACCCCAATATATATAAACATGTATACATGCTCCTGTGCCTGAACACCACACTTCCATGTCCAGGGCACTTTGTGTTGCTGTGGCAATTCAGCACAGTCCAGCTGTAAGTCTAACAGCACTCTTCTCTTGGAATTTAGCTGGAGTTCGGTGTCGGAAAAGTGCAGATGAACTTCCTTCATTTACTGAGCTCAGAAGCAACCCATAGCATCACAGTCCATTGTCTAAACACCCCGATGTGGGGATTAAGTAAAGCAGGTGGCCGGAAGACATCAGTTACCTTCAAAGGATGGAATGGTCAAATATTTAAAGCAAATACGCTACTTGAACCTAAAGTGCTCCTGGATGAATGCATGGTAAATATCTTTTAGCTGCACATTATTAAAGCTGTGACAGAAGTACTGTTTAGACATTGCTAACCTTCTGCAAATAAATAATAATCATTTAGATTAACATCAATTAAAGCTTGCTTCTTTACATAGCTCTGCATATGCCAGCCTTTAGGTACTGAATTCACCATCTCTTCAAGGGCAGAAGCAATTGCAGTGATACAGGGGTGTCTGTACTTGCTATTTGCATTGTGTCTCCTGTTTTGACACTGTACAAAGACACTGCATGAAGACACTGCAGAAATAGGGAGGTCCTCCAGGAAAATTTAGAAAGTTACCCTCAAAATGAAAATTTAGGCTTCAGAAATGGCATTTGTTAAATTACACAGTTTCTTTAGGAACTGCTGAGAGAAGAAATGTTGCTGTGCACTTCTCTTTCACTCTGTAAGCACAATTTTCATTTGTGTTTTGAAGCTCATATTTTATATGACTCTAATATGCTTCTCCTGTGTGTTTCAGATTGAAGATGGCAGCTGGCGTAAGACACAGTTCTTTTTTCACACTCAGGACACGAATCAGCTTCCAGTTGTTCAAGTTAATGCACTTCCTCACCTCAAACCAGGACAGCAGCACTTCATAGAAAGTGGCTCTGTATGCTTCCTTTAAGACTTCTGTCCTAGGTTTCTTGTTACATCAACATGGAGTTGCTGCATAGATTGAATACAAAAGTAATGATCCATTGCAGGCAAAATTACTAGGAAACTGAAGAATGATTTCAAGTGGTGTTGGTTAAAGAACCTCAGGAAGAAAAAGACTTCCTCCTAAGGAGAAATGGCATTGAAAAATGAAAGAAAGAAAAGACTAAAGCAATTTTCATAAAGTATTTAAAAATAAATTTCTTGGTGCTTTCTTGCATAGTTTTCTGGAATGGAGTATCTGAACATGGAGTTTTTCAGGACGTCAAGTGTTCTTAGCAATCTTTTTAACAGCACTGCAGAAAAACCATCCTGAGGAAAGCTGGAGACATATGATACTAAGGAGCAATACCTGCTAATGCTCCTAAATGTGCAATAGGTTTTATATGAAAAGTGAATCATGTCACAGTACAGTACAGTTAAGTCTTCTTTTCTTAAACGTTGTTTTATTCCAGTCCTTCGTGGACACACACATCTGAACAGATGGCACACTACCTCTTTTGTGTTTCCTGTCCATGTTGCCTTGGTGCTCTTCATAACACAGGGTGCTTGTGGCCTTAGCAGAGATTATTTGAGTCCCTTTTTATCTTTCAGACTGTATGTGCTGGTTACATCAGGATATGTTTCTGTTGTAAAGGTACTTATTTTAAACCGTTGGTCACATACTTCACATAATGAAAACATTATTTATGTGGATTGCTTGTTTAAAATATTTTGTGTACTATTTTGGAAATGGTGTATAAGACAGCATATTGTATATGATGCATATAGTCAGAACAGTTTGCATTACAGCCATTGTAAAAATCATTGTAAGAAGAGCTACCTAAAATAGTTTTGACTTTTAAATTCTGTATTTCAGTTAACATTGCTAATGCCAAAGCCATCTTAAGATGATATATTCTGTATATATTTTGTAACTTCTGAAAAAATTTACCACAGCGTGTCTTCTGAATGGCTACTGTTAAATTATAATCAGCATTTCATTCTCTTAGAAATTTCTTTGTTTTGCAAAACTTATTAGATCATTTTTGGTTTTTAAAATAAAGCCTAAAATGTTCATGGAAGTTTTTTTTAGTAAAAAAGAACAGTTTTACCACTAGGAAAAGCACTGGGTATATTGATATGCCTCTATCTATTATCAATTCAAAGTGTGCTCAGGAGAACACAGCAAGGTGATACTGGACTGTATTTAGGGAAGCCCAGGAGTGTTCAAACATGTCTGTCTTCATCTGCAGGAAAATACACCACCAAAGTATAATAAAATAAGCTTCCAAGCTATCTCTTTGTCTTTTACTATTCTGTTTCATATTCTATAGGTCATTCTTAGAAATTATGAAAATCCTCTAGAAGGGCACTTTTCTTAGGTGGCGGTGCTTCTCTTCCCAAGGGGAAATGCATATGCTCTGTGCCGTGGAATACTGTCAGAGGGACAATGTTTACTTTTACAAAGTAATGTACATGCACATCTCATCTTACATTTTGTATCAAAGCATCATTTTTGACCACTTTGAGAAAAACCTGATAAAACGAAAAACAAAGCAAGATTACAGAAGGGTGAGAAAATGTCTCACTTCATGATTATGATTTGACATTTGGTCTTGGTCTGGCTTTGGAGGTGATGTTTTGGGAAATGCTTGGGGGTCTTTTGTAAGATTATAATTTTTTAGAAAACGTCTGCTTCGTGTATATATATATTTATTCATCTCATTGCCCTATTTTGGGGAGTTCTTCATCACAGAAATTACCTATTTTAAAAGCAAGGAGTTTCTAAAGCTGCTCGAATGTATGTGCATTTCCGTAGCTGAGGCAAAACCGCACATGGCAGGCAGACAGCGGGGACGGCGGCGGTGCAGCAGGACNCGGGCGGCGGGAAGATGTCCCTGCACAGGTACGGCACGGCGGCGGCGGCAGTGGCCGTACGGGTTAGGGAGCGCCTTCCCCGGGGCTGGCGGGTGGCTCTGTGCCCTGCAGGGCCTGCCCCCGTACGGGTGAGGCCCGAGCGAGCGAGGGGCCGCGCGGGGGGCGCCTCGCTGGAGCGGTGATGGGCAGCGGGCGCTGCGGAGATCCTGCGGAGCAGGGAACGGGAATCCCTGCTCAGAGCAATCCCCGCTCCTGGTCTGCAGTGTTTGAAACCCTTTTTCCGGTTCTTAGGAAGACAGTGCTGCTAATTCACAGAGCTCGTCATTGCTGGTCTTGTCCTTCAGGCCCTCGCTACCAGCAAGCAGCGAGCACGTGGTAGGGAGAGGAAGAGAAGCGGGTTAGGGCTGACATTTATCCCCTAGTAGTTGAAAATGGTGCGTTTGTGTTATTCTCGAAAACTACTGATGGAAATGTTGTTTCTCTTTTCTGTTTGTTAGATTTAAAGTAAGAATGATGATTATTTCAGTTGACATATCAAGACCTTTTTCCTGAGAATGGGAGAAACAGCTGGTTTAATAGCCTAGGTAAAAACATATAGGCATATTTGTAGAGGAATTTAATTTTTCACTGATATTTATTAGTTATATTGATAAGCCTTGCACATTGTGCCTGAAAGGTTCCCTGTCTTTGTAGTTTGCACTGCTGACAGCCAGAAGTTGTTTGGCTTGTGACCATGTTGCCATGCTCTTTTTGTTCCAGTGAAAAAATGGGATACATTGTTCAGGGTTTAGAGTGATTCCTTGAAATTTATATTCTGTCTGCCTAAAACTGGGAGTATTATAAGCCAGCATGGTGTATTGCGCATTACAGGTGATGAAAAAGGAGAAAAGCACAGATACAACCAGGCCACAAAGCATAAACTGATTAAGGCTTGCTATGTTTCCAGCTCTGCAGTTAGCATGTGGGGTTTTTTCTTTCAAACATCTACAGTGTTTTAATGTGTGTGTGTTTGGAGATACTTCCCATAGCTTGTGTTGTTTTGTCTGCCACCTTTCCTAATCCAGGGTATTTGTATTTTTTCTTTCTCCTTTCAAGGTGCACTTAAAATAGCTTTTCATGAAAATGCTGATGGGTGGCCCAGCGCCTGGTTTTTGAGGAGGCACTTTCACAGGCCAGTTAAGTGCAAAAATGCTGCCTTACTGAAAAGTGTTTTTTACTTCTTTCAGGTGTGAAACCTGTAGCAAAGAAGAAGCTAAGTACAGATGTCCACGGTGCATGAAATATTCGTGCAGGTATCTGTTATCTGAACTAAATAGTTTTGGTTATTTTCCCCATTCATGTGCTGAACATGTTAAATTTTTTTTTGTCATTTCAGCCTGTTGTGTGTAAAGAAACATAAGCTTGCCCTGAGCTGTAATGGAGTCAGGGATAAAACAGCATTTGTCTCTGTAAACGAATTTACTGACTTGAACCTTCTGAGTGGTAAGAACATACCCTTTGTGTTCTAAAACTCCCTGGTTTTACTAGGCTGGCCCTACATTTTTCTTTGTTCTATTTAACCTCCAGATTATCGTTTCCTGGAAGATGTAGGAAGGACAGCTGATGCTGCTGCTCGACACTGTATTGTGCATAGTCCAGCAACTAAAAGACTTGTAAGTTTTTTATTCTCCTTTTGTTCTGTTGGAGTTAGGGTTGGCTACCTTTGAATTCCAGCTGAGGCAGTCCCAGTCCAGATTCCAGAGCTGGTACCTCTCTTATGAAGGTATGAATGACCCTAAATTCTAGAGCCAGAAATCAGAAGAAGTCTCTAGGTTTATGCAGCAATAGTATTGATGGCTACATTCAGTTGGTTGGAAGAAAAGATCACTAACAATTCTTAAAATTTATACATGACTATTCTTGCTGTTGGATAATATATGTGTGTTAAGAAAGTCTGAATGTTTCCTTACACCTCCTCAACTTTAAGTTTTTTAAGTACACATTTCCCAGGTAAACAGTGGATGTATTAATCACCTAAAAGTTACTATGTGGTTCCCTATATACCAAATGGAGACAGCTAGAGCTCTTCAAAGACTAAATCTAAGCAAGAGTGACATAAAAGCCAGCCTCCTAAGGGAGAAGGACTTTTTGCTGTAGCTCTTTCAGCAGCCAAACACGCTCCCCAAACTAAAAACAATGAACGAACAAACAAAACCCAAAAAAGCTCAACCAACGCTACTGCAAAATATTTTAACTTATTGATAAATGACAAGAAGGCATTAGGGCCATTTTGTTTTCCAGTCTTGTGAAGATATCTTGAAATATGGCCCTAAACTCAGGACTCACATTGATGACAGAATAAATTCAGAAGACTCCAGCTTCCTCTCTGGCTGGAGTCATATTCCATGTGTGTGTATTTAGCATCATGATGTCCTGAAACTCTGTGCTGGTGAGATGGTGAGATGCTGCATGGGTGGCAGTTTTAAGGGTGTGGCACTGGGCATGTTAATGGGATGATGCTCTTTGCTACCTTCAAATCAGAATTTGGCAGTGGCTGGGATGGTGCTTGTGTATCCATTCTGTGTATCCATACTTTTTTAATAGTAAAAAACTTACAAAAATGTTTCAGAGAGTTTCTAGGCTTACTTAATTTTTTTTCATTCAGGATGTTTTTTTAAAAATTCAGAGTATTTCTCTAAATACGGCCTTTTCTATAGTATTCTCATAATTCCTATTAGCTTTTTATTGTTCAGGAGGTTTATATATTCAGATACTTTTTTAAAATGTTTTTGTTTTTGCTAGTTATACTGCTTGAGGAACAAAGCTCGAGGGTGTAATATTGAGCTAAAAACACTGCCTGTTGGATTTACAAAAAGAAGAGAAAATTCTACCACCTTCAATTCCATGTGAGTCTTCAGTTGATTACAGTCAGCAATATTTTATTTTCACTGAGCATGAGAATTTGAGTTCATACCAATATGCTTGCTTTAAAATCTGTTAAATGAACCTTTGTTTTGCAAAAGCTGTTTAATATATTTCATGCTTTATGGTTTCATTTTCTTTAGGTTCTTTGAGCTCGGTTTAACAGTTTACATAATTCATGCTTTATTTTGAAAAATGCTAACACTGAGCAATGGTAGGAAGAATCAGAGCTGTTGTGGTCTTTTAATTAACACCTAGATTTTTTACTGGAAAAAGAAAATGCTTCTTTGGAGGTTTTATGATAGAGGATTGCGGTAGAAAGCTTGTACAAATCCCTGTCTCTGAAAAAGCTGACTTCAAATCTGAAGAGGTCCTTCAGTACCCGAGTTGCACCCACCTGAGTGGGTGGGAGTTGCTATGCTAGAAAATGGGAATGTTTGATACAGCACAGATTAGAGAGACAAGTGCTGACAAATACAAATTCAGGAAGAAGGCCAAAGAAAATTTAAATATTTCTTCCTTTATCCAGTCTGTGGTTTTTCTCGATACCCAGAGATTGTATTTTAAAGTATTTTCACAATAAAAATGAAAGAAATTACAAAATATTTCATTGTGATAGGAATCAGGTCTACAGTTCAGCTCAGTGATATGCTGGGGTCAAATATAAATGCCTTCTGAGCTTCTCACAGCAATGACATCCCTGATGGCTCACATCCCCCTGCTGGCCCCTTTTCTTGTTTTGTTCATGGTCTCAGTTTTGGTAGCAATTTGTGTTTTCAGGATGCAGTTTCCCTCTGCTCTGGAAGCTGTGCACTCCACGGTGTCAGTCTCTGGCTGGCCACCAGAGGTCTGTCTCTGACAGAGTAATAATCCACCTGGAAACTGCTCAACACACCCACCTGGATCACTTAGGCTGCTCTAGGGAAAAACGTAGGGAGGGTATTTGGTTTTGCACATTGAGTAGATTTTAGCAGAACGTTAGGCATCAAATAGGTGTAGAAGTGTAACCTTTTAAAGTTACATATTTTACCAGTTCTGTTAGAGAAAACCCAGACTGAATCAATGGAAAGAAAGGAAATCTGAGGTATTTTCACCTCCCTCTGCCCTCAGTTTTATAGGTCTCCTCCTGACCTTGCCAAGGTTGTCTCCCTCTGCACTGACTTCCCTATCTTTGGCTGCATGCTCTACCTTATACAGATTCCTTTTAATAGTCTCATGCTGCAAAAAGTATCTCAGGCTCAGAGATGAGTTTCACTTTAATGGGGAATTTCTTCAATGTTACAGATAAAACAACATAAACACACTTTAAAAGTACAGGGTAAGGAGCAGGCCTCAAGAGCAAGTGCAGGAAGCCCAGGAATGCTGGGGTCAGTAGCTAAGAGGACAGAAGAGGCACAGACACAGGGAGGTTTCACACCTGTGGGAAGATCTTGGGCATGGTACAGTGCTGTACTGACAAGACATTTGCATTCATGTACCATTTTCTTTTTCCTCTAGAAAGCTTTTTTGGATACATACTGAAGGGTAGCTTGCATTGGGGACAAATTAAATTTTGAGCAGATTATGCTTTCATATGTTTTGTGTACTCTTTGTTGTTTTAATAGAATAGGGCAAGGAAGGTGACTTCTTGGCAAATAGGCATGGAAATATTTCACAGGCTTTCTGGTAGAATGCCCTACTGATTGGTGTCATTCATAAAGTCCTGGGGAACTTCTGCTGTTGCTGTGAAATGGTAGCTTCTCTGGGACTTCTACATCCCACCAGAAAGGACTTGATAATACTCTCTGTCCTGAAGAGCGTAGGAAATCACTGTCCTTTTCTTGCAAATGCTGTCCAAGTATATGGAATATGTTCAGTGATTATTGCACAAAGGATATATTTCCTCTCTATTTCTGCTGCTGTTATTCACACAGCAGTGGGCTGTTTGAATTCAGTGGTGCAGATTAAAAATTAATGTCTGGTTTTTTGAAGTGGTTTTTTTCTGAATGTTTGGTTTGATTTTTTAATTGGCATGTTCTGCCTACTCTCTTTAAATGGGTTCTGAGGAGTCAAGTTTGGTCAAACCAGTGATTATCAGACATTTAGCACCTGTGTCATGGGACTTCATGACACCCATAACATTTTGTTGGATATCACGGTGAAATGAGGTAAAGCTGTGCAAATAGTCATGTATCCGTTATGTGAGCTTAGCACCTGACAGTGCTCAGGGTCTGGTGTGTCCCTCTCTTAGATGTGAGCCCCTTCTCATGTTGTCTGTAAGTTGAGATTTGTAGACAGATTGCTCCAGAGGGTGGAGGCTGAAAGCTGCTCAACATCTGTGCATGGAAAACTGAGAGCAGACTTCTCCCATGTCCTCTTAACACTCTCCCTTGTGAGCCAAGCTGTTGGGCAGTACAAGGCAGGAATGAGAGTAATCCAAAACTAGGAAGTACAAGATGTATTCTTGTGTCATCCCCTGCCTGTGCCAGTGCTGGAGGACAGATCAGTGTTCTTTCGATGTGTTAAGCACACTCTTTATTTCCTGGATTCTATGGGTTTGTTTGTAAATGCAATGTTGTGGAAGCATATGTGTAATATGGAATACCTAGGTTATGGAGGGTCATTAGAAAGTAGTGTCTGAGTCCAGAGTGTGAACTCATGGTGCATCTGACTTCTTATTCATAAATTATTTTTCAAGTGCTGCTTCATCCTGCATTTCCTGTGGTGCCCTTGTTTTCAGTATAATGAGAGTTTCCCACTGGATACATTCAGCCATGGAGGTGATGGGGTGAATTGCTGGGATAGGAGGTCTCTGGGAAAGGGGTGAAGGATGAGGCCAGGCTGAAACCAAGGGTGGGAGAAGCAGCTGGGAATCTCCGGCCAGCTGATCAAATGAGAAGAGGGGAATGAGCTTGCAAGTCCGTGGCTCCTGTTCCCTGGCAGGAGATGCTGTAGTGAGACACTGAAATGGGGCAGTCCAGTTCCCTGAGCTCTGCAGCTTGTGCTGCCCTGCTGCTTGCGCTGCCATACACATCTCCAGCCAGCTTCCTCCACACCCCATTCACAGCATATCTCCCAGACAAAATCCTTTTTACATCTCCTCCCCACCAAGAGGGGCCAGAGGACTACAAACCTCCCTTGTAGCAGTCATGCTTGCTACCTGGGAGCATTTAGTCAGAGGGATGTATGTGGGAGAAGGAGGAAGTTTTTACATTACCTCTCCTCTTCGATGTAATTATGAGAAAAAATACAGTGTGGAGATTTGGGATTAGCATAATTTAGGAGATCATTAGTGCTACAGTTTGAGGTACACCTGGAAGTTCTAAAATGTCAGCTCTAATCCTCAGCTAGGTAGAGATAATTAAAACTATTGTTTGAAGTGTTGATTTTGAGAATGTAGCAAGGAGTTTTCTGAGCTGGGTTTTGATTTAATATTACACTGCTGGAGCTGTTAAACTTGAATTTAGTTGCTACTTAGTACATAGGTTTGCTTGCTTTCTTGGACCCATGTAGAAGAAAGTTAAGCTGCTAAAGGAAGTCGAGGAAGGCAACATTATCCAAAACTATACAAGCTAAATGCCTAGTACTTCAATTAAACTTCATTTCATTCTGAGAGAATAGTGGGTATTGTCAGATGAAAGGACAACTGGTCTATCATTAAACTTCATGTCCTTTTAATCACTTTTATGAATTCAAAATGAAAGAGATGGGAAATACTACAGTATTTGCACTTTGATGTAAGATATCTGTATACTAATATTTTAAGAATACTAGTTGCTAAATTGAAACAAAATCATAAATGGAATCGCTGTCTTTGACAGGCTGGCAGTGAAATACTTCTGTAGAGCCAGAACTGCAGTTGATGTCTTAAGATGTGATTAATTTAGAATTTTTGTCAATAAATAGTTTGCATACATATATACATGCACATTTACAAACACCTTCTAAACATGTTTAAAACTGTTCTATTCTAGACAAAACTGAGAGGAAATGCTCAGAAGAAGCATATAGATAATAAGGTTAGGTAATAAAGTTAAGCTTTATGAGATATTTAATATATTTTTTAACAAATACTTAAACATTAGACACTTCTAGAAATCTGCCAAGGCACTTAACAGGTATGTCCAAGTCCAGAGTCCTTGGTAGGTCAGTCCTTTAATTTCCAGCAGCTGTACTGTCTACAATCACAGTTTTTTGAGCATCTTCTTTGGTACTGCTGTAACTGTAAAGGTGAAAATTTTTATAGTTGTTCTGAGAGGCAGCTGGAGAAGATAGCCACTTTGTATATACTGCTGCTGTCTTTATAATATCAGAAGAAAATTGTTTCCACTGTTGCTGTGAAAAATTTTTAAATAATCTACATGTACTTTTGGGAGAACTACAGTTGATGACAAAATAAGTTTTTGGGAGTTTTAGGAGAAATGAAAGGTGGATAGTTACTTTTTGTAGAACTGTAGTTCTGAAACAGCCTTTGCAATTCTGAATGTATTTTGCATCTACATCTCATGCAGGGAGAGAGATGCTTGGCTCGCGTTTTCCTTCTCATCCATTTCCATGCTTCTGAAGTAGCCAGAATAGGAGATGAAACCAAGCAGTGCAGGGATGGGCTGTGATGCTGCTTTTGCTGACATCGCTAATGTGTTTATGCTTCACTCAGATCTCTGCTGTTTGGTAGTTTTATAGTCAGTGCCTTGGTGTCCAAAAAACCAGGGCACTGTTGGAGGGGTGTTTCATGGCAGCAGAGTGGCATGGAATGATTATGAAGTGAGCTGTTACTCAAATGCAGATGACTTACTCAATTAGGCATTTTCATTTAGAAAATGAACATACTACGTGTCCCTTGTATTTGAAGGAAATATGAAGTCAGTGAGATCTGGAGCCAGGATATCTAACTTTGATCAGAACTTGTTGTGAAGCAGCTTTGATAGCATCTACAGTCGACGTTAAGTTCTCTGGGCACACATCAGTGATGGTTAGGGATGCTTCACTTCTATAAAAGGCACCCAGCTGGTTGTTTTTCAAGACTTCATTGTACAGTGAAGAGTATGAGGTTATTCCTGTTCCAAGCTTCTTTTTTTTTCTTGCCTACTTCTATCCTGTTCTTAAACTGTCTTGCCTCTTTCTGCTTGTCATTTACTTCCAGGCAAGAGTAGTACTTTGAAGAGAGACGGTTATTAATTACCGGTTATGGTATTTGCTGAGAAAAAAATCAACATTTCTGTTTTTTCAAAGTGGAACTTCTTGATGAGAAATGAGCTTTTTAACTTCAGCTTCCCTGATTCACAGCACTTTTTGTGCACTATTCCATAGACTAGATTGTGATTGGAAGGGGGAGGGAGGACGGAAGTCTGAGAAGAATCCTCTTAAGCTGATTTTACAGCTGCAGTGATGAACTGAGTCTGCCTCAGTGAGCCCACAGGGAATCAGTCTTGCATGTGAAATGAGGATGTGCTGTGTGACAGCCGTTTGTACAGACACATGAAGAGTGTTCCTAGCAACAGGTAGCAGATAGCTGCAAGTTCTTTTTGGAGCATTTCTTTTTCAAGTGCCTGTGTTAGAGACAGTCCTTTGGGCCATGTGTTTCTATGAGCTGTGTAATGTTTTGTGTCTCTCATGCTTTGGCTGTCTTGATTTAAAGGTCAAAGTGTCACAGAAAGGGTTGATCACTTAGAATAGATAAACATGGGCTTTTTGAAAAAAGTATGGAAGATGACGAGTTAAATGGAAAATGCTAGCAAGCCTCATGTTAGTTAATTACAGAACAAAACCGTCATCTGAACAGTCCTTATAAACATTTTAATAAATATACCCATCATAAGTAGTTCCTTCAGCTAATGGTGGTGACCCTATTTCTGAATCTAAAGCTTACTAACTTTTACTAGTCTCTCTGGAAAAGCCCTTTGAACTAACACCATTCCATGTTAAATGGCAGATATTAACGTGTCTGAGAGGAATCACAAGCTTGCTAATCGCAAGGGAATTGAACTGGTTACATAACCGTATTGATATTTCAGTTTGCTCTGTGTGTAGCATTTGTGCTTCCTTCAGCTGTCAAGATAAGAATTGCAAAACCTTGTTTTACTTACCTTGAAAAAACTCCCAAAATTCCAGTCAATGGTTTTGAGTTATTTCAAAACATTTTGCAGTTTGATAATTTAAGACTGTCATGCCAATATGCAAAATAGCATAAAATTCACAGGCCCAAATACTATGCCAGCTTCTGGTTATATATATGCAATATGATTAATAATGTTTTCTGTGTTACCCTCTAGCTCTGGTCATACAATCTTACCTCTTCCAGATCTTTGTTCTCTAATTCCACCTTCTCATTCAAGGCATTCTCATTCTTTACTTTAATGAGCATGAGCAGAAAGAAGGGAGGAATCACAGGGCATGCTGCACAGATATGCTGAGGCACATGTTGCTTTGGGGACTCTGGGCTTGATTAATTTGTTTTATTCTAATTACTATTTTCTTGGAGCTGGTGGTTCCTGCTTGCTCTTTTTTTTTGGTAAATACTGATCAGTCTGATTTTACTTATACTCCAGAATGTATAGTTCAGCTGTAAAGCTCACTTTTCTCCTAGGAACAACTAGGTAGGGGAACTACTTATTTGATAAGCTCACTTTATAAAAAACGCTTGCATTTAAAAATTGATATCACAGTTAGTTGGCCCTAGCAGCTAAGTTGACTCTTTTGCTGGTGGATGCACGTACGCTCCTCTCTGCAGCCAGCTAGAACCTGCTGGATAATGTTTCATTTGCTTGATAAACAAATTAAACAACATGTTGGAACAACACTGTGTTTGCTTTTTGTTGTAGACCAGAATCTCAGCATAACTGAGGATGATTATCCTGGATGCTATGATTCATTTGCCTTAAATAATGTTTTAAAAAGTCATTAAAAGAAAAGACACCATTAGATGTCCCTGTGCTTCACAGGTGTTTAAGCTCTGATTTCTAAATCTTTGTTGTTTGTCTTGAGTGTGAATTTCTGAACCAAAACAAAAGGTCAGGAACCTACCTTATAGATTGTGCTTTCTGTTAGGGAATTCTTTTTAGAAAAGTTTCTGCAGATATTGTGCAAATGAGCAAAAAGGCAAGTAGAGACTGCCTGATATAGCAAAGTGTTCTGCAGAATACTGCCCTTGAGCTATGCTTCAGTAGCTTCTGTTCTCAGGTATGCTAGCTGAAAAGGGAAGGTGGGTCTTAAAAATAACAACTAACATGCAGAAGAAAGGAATGTGACATCGCTGTGTCTCTACCAGAAGTTTTATGATCTTTCTGTAAAATGCTTGTTCTTTCTAACTTCTCTTATCCATGTTATGCCAGAAGGCAACTTCCTTCCCTGGCCATGACACATTTTCTATTGAGGCCATCATTGCTGGAAAAGGTTGAGTCCCCTGTGTTCTGTAGGACCCGGCCTCAGCTAGGACTGGCTGTTATTGTTGCAGAGGTTTGGTAATCTGTCCTGGGTGATACGCCAAAAAACAATTTCCTTTTCTGAAATTAAGGGGCAGCTGGAATATAATCACTTTTAAAATGTGAAATACTGTTGATCAGTTAATTGGTGATATTATATTTGTAAGGAACTGATTTTCATCCCATGAGGACTTGAAATTTAGCAGGATGTGGGAGCATTACATCCTTCAAAGGACATAGCTTCTCTGCATGCCCCTTTTATTCTTTAAAGCCATTCAAAATCTTAACCATGTATTTTCTTCTGCACCCATGCTGTAGGTTACCAAGCTTTATGATAGAAAAAAAAATGGTAGTTGTTACCAACTAAGAATATGCATTTCTTTTTGTTTTCAGGGAGAACAAGTTCTACTGGCATTTGAAGCTCATATTTCCTCACTGTCATGCTGAATACACTTTAAAAGGGTACAGAGCTTTAAAAATACTTTTATAAAGTTTAAATTAATCTGCTGAAGTTGAACTGCAAAATATTTTGATCAGTTCTTGCCAAGTTCTGTTATACTAGGTAAATTCAGGTATTACTTTTAGTCTTAGCTAAAAGGGCATTTCAGTCTGAAAAATATGAAAGTTGTGTAGTCCTTTTCTCTCTGAAAGCTAGCTGACTTTCCAAATCAGGTATAATGTTTGTTAGTCCTTTTCTCTAAGTAAATAGAGGGCTTATATATTCATAATAGTAGTACCCCTACCCCTACACCTACCATACTCTCCTCTCATGGAGCAGATGTGCAGGGGTGGCACCTGTCCTCCCCTGCACTCTGGAGCTGACCTTCATACAGAGTGAAATGGTTGCATTGTTTGCTTTGTAGGAAAGTCCACAACCACGTTTTGAAAAACCAAAAAAATAAGCTTTTATTGACAAATGTTTCTCCTTTTTTCCTAGCCTGAAGGGAAATGAGAAGTATGTCCTTGTCTGTTTCTAGGGCTGCAGGAACAGCATGTTTATTTTGCAGGGTTAGAAACTAGATATATATATCTGTTTACTCCTCATATGTGCCTGTGAAATCCCAGTGCTGAAATTGAGATAAGGCTGCCCATATCTGTGCAGTATTGATACACATTTATAATCCTCCCATAAACTACTCAGCTGTGCCACTGTAGCATGCTAATATACTGCTTCCTCCAGGTGACTCACAATAGATATTGATGTACGTGATGAGTGATGTCTCACATGCTTGATTTTTATCTTTGCTGAAAGGGTTCCTGATGATAAAACACTTGCTGATATTCTCAAGCCATACATTGATCCAGTGGAGTCAGATCCTGTCATTTGTCAAAGGTGTGTGTTAAATAACTTTCCTGCCTAGTTGACCTAATGCACTAATGTAAGGGAATGGTTCTGAATACATGGCCTAAATCAAATGCACTATCAGCTTGCAGAGCTGAGTTCCCAGTCAGCAGTACATCTTTAATGCCAGTGGTGAAAACCATCCTAACATTCACCAATCAATGAACCCTGGGCTACAGCCACCAAACTTAAACCAGCAAAAAATTAAGAAACTGACTCATGGCATAAAGACCAAATAAAGGAACTGAAATTCTGAAAAACCTAACCATAATTAACCTCAGTGGAGGTGGCAGTAAACCTTCAGAATAATTAAAAAACCAGGCTAATAATTACAACCCTAATTTATAGAAAACACCTAATATGTGACAAATCATTGTTTTAATGAAAAAACACATTGTTTTGGCTTTGACATGCATAGGATATCCATCTCCTATGGAAGAAAAGTCATTGTACATAATTTCTGCCTTTTTGCTGCTTTTTTTTCAGATTAAAAATCTATACAGCATCTCCTCAATCAGATGTACGAATTTTAATGAAAATAGAAAACAGGAACCGAAACTCTGTCAGGTAAGGTGGTTATTCAGTTTATGTGCTTAGTAATTAAAAATGACAAGAAGATTTAACACGTTTCTTAGTCCTTATATTGCAGTTGGGGATTACACAATCTAATGGATTAAACTTCAGTGAGTAATTACAAATGGTTATAAATGATTTGGCAAAAATGCCAATTCTTTGTCTTTCAATACGTCATCATTGACATTTCAGTGCAATTATTGAGTGAGTGTGCCCATACATAAGCTGTCCATGCCAATGTAACAGAACACAGGTTTGTGTTAAAATGCTAAGTAACTGTTGACCCACAGAGATGCATACATCCATTTCTTTCTGGAAGTTCCTCTGTGGATATGTTAACCTCCAGAGGGAGTTGAAGTGATAGTCAAGGAGAGTTATCTTATTAAATCAGTGCCACAAAAATTATGTGTTTATCACAATCCAGTCACTGCATTTAAAATAACCCATTTTTCTCAAAGCTACTTGCTCATCACTCTTCATGTTACCATTTTTCTGGGTGTGGGCTTTTATGTCTTCAGAATTCAGACTTGTGCAGAACTGTTTTCTTTGTTTTCAGAACATACAAAAATACTGAACTTCAAAATTAAACTTTAAAGAATTTTTTTTGCTAGTATAAATACCATTCTGAACACTCCACCCCGTTGCCATTGTTACTGAAAAGGATATGTATCAGTATCATAATTTATTGTGGTTCACCAGTGATTCTAAGTTAGGCATCTGGAAGTAGATTCTTGTCTTTGAATGTAACAAATGTAAATAATATGCTTCCCTAAAATATGATACATTATTTCTAAGGGGGGAATAAGGGTATACTGTAAGAATTTTAGCTGTAACTTAGCTTCCATTTTATGCTGTTTTTTTTCCCATAATATTAAAAAATGTGTAATGTACTTTTCAATTCAAATTCAAGTGCAAACTCTAAATGATTTTGATTTATTTTTTTTTATTTTTGCAATCAATATTTGAAATATGATTGTAACATTTGCCATCAGAATTCCCAGCTAGGAACCTGTTGTTTTTAAGTGAATTTGAAAATACAGAGCTCTGGTTCTTACATACAGGGAGAAAACATGAAAGGCCTTGGACTGCCTAGTACCCTGTGTCTGAGTGTTATAAGTGTGGGAATAGTGAGTTCTCATTTGTGGACACTGAAATTGTAAGGGACCAGCTGTTTCAGCTGAATATTCAGAAGTCTATGGAGCCTGATGGGTTTCATCCTGGAGTACTGAAAGAGGTATTGGATGCTATGTCAAGAGCCCTCTTGATCCTGTATTAAAGGCCTTGGGGTCTGAGCTCCCTGCTGACTGGATGTCATGTTTTAACCTAGCAGGCAGCTGAACACAGCTCAGGCACTCACACAGCACCCCACACCCCCAGGGGGATGGGCAGGAGATTCGGGAAGAAAAAATTTAAATTCTCGTGTTAAAATAAAGATAGTTTAATAGGACAAAAAAAGGAAGAATGAGAATGATAAAAGAATTAGAATACAGAAAACAAGTGATACCCAGTGAAGTTGCTCACCATCCACTGACTGGTGTCCAGCCAGTTCCCAAGCAGCAGCCCGCAGCCAGCTTTGCCTTTAACGTTGACCATGTGTGATATGGTATGGAATATCCCTTTGGCCAGTTGGGATCAGCTGTCCTTGCTGTGTCTTCTCCCAGCTTCTTGTGCCTTCCAGCCTACTTGCTGGTGGGGTAGTGTGAGGAGCTGAAAAGACCTTGACAGTATAAGCAGTGGTCCTTCACATTTCCTTTTTTAAGAAAGGAGGGAAAGTTTGTTTTTTAATAACTGTATAGAAGGTTTAGGAAAGAAACCAGTTTAATATAGAAGTTGATTATCTCTTACGTTCATCGGGGTTTTTTTGTTACTTAAATGTTTGCCTCTTCT
Source organism: Toxostoma redivivum (assembly GCA_013397375.1). Classification (NCBI taxonomy): domain Eukaryota; kingdom Metazoa; phylum Chordata; class Aves; order Passeriformes; family Mimidae; genus Toxostoma; species Toxostoma redivivum. Next base: position 129,258 of record VXBI01005881.1, on the reverse strand, counting down.
GAAGTAATCTATAGCATTTCCTTATGTCACAGCTTTGAGCAGGAATTCTTTTTCATTAAATTAAATTAACCTAAATATTCTCAAGTCTGAGACTCATCTGCATTCCCAGAATCAGCCTATGTTGGTTGATAATGAGGTTGGAGTAATTGCTATTTATTCCACTTAGTGAATGTAAAATTTAAAGTACAGGAAAACCAGTAGAAAGTTAAAATAGAAGTGTATCTTGACTTGAGAACTGCAGTTCCTCGCTTGGAAAGTATATGGATCTCTTCATATAAGTTGGTAGAGCAGGCCCAGCTGGGGCAGTGCAGACAGGTCAAGGAAACACAATACTGAAAAAAAATCCTCTTCTGAAAGGAAAGAAAAAAGTTTGTTTGAAATGATGGGACTGCTATGTCAGCGTAAAGTCGGTTCTGTCAACATGAGCTGTGTCTGTGCCAGCAGGCGCTCTCAGCGCAGTTGTTGTGACAAAGGCTCTGGGAGGGAATTCAGATTTTTACAGTAGTTGCATTACAGTTAAGTAAGAGAGAATTTGTTTTGATTTCTTCTTCTTTTGCTTCTTTGCCCCTAAGTTAATTGGAGAGTATTGACTTGTACTGTATGAATCAATACCTGGAATTGCAGTGGAAGTACTTGTGATAGAAACATGACCAGCTTGCTGCTTAGTGATCTTCTCTCTGGATCAAAAACTGACTGGGGACAGAGCTCTCTCACCTTTCTTTATCTATATTTCTATAACAGTGGGAAGTGTTAACTGCTGGTTTGTGTAACCTTGACTGCCACTGTCAGCTCAGTCTAATTTCTCATCCTGTGCCTCCTCATTCTACATGCTTTTAGTCTGTATATTCCTGTATGGCAAAATGCTCTTCCATCACTTTGTGGGCAGACTGAAGGAGTAGGATTGGTGTAGGCTACTCATACATGAATGTTTTGTTATCTACAGCTTCTGTGCCCACCAGAAAAATTTCTTCTCCACAAGCACTAGATTATAGAAAAGTTGTAAACATATGTTGTTACATCAGATGTTGGTTTTAGGCTTAGCAGAATCTTTTGAAAAAAAATCCTTTTCATAGTTACAATTTTGTATTCTTGAGAAAGTGCAGTGGTGTTTCAGAGTATCTAAGCAGGATTATAAAATGTTAGTCTTCTAGTTTTAAGATAGGTAGAAGGATTTTAGTATTTCCTGCAATTGTTTATGAAACAGGAGTTTGTGGTTTAGTTTTGGCTGTTTTCTGTGTTTCACAGCAAATCTTCATTTTAGTTTGAAGGTCCTTTGTAGAATGCTTAAAATTTTGGGGTGTTTTTTTTTCTCTTTCCAGAAATACAAATTAGCCATTAAGTACTGATTTCTGCTTTCTCACAGGACTTCTGTAGAACTTCAGAAAGCCACGGGTGTGCAGATATCATGGGTAGCTATGAAAGACAATCCTTGCTTTCTTCTTGTTATGTGTCTTTTACCATCAGTGGGGACAGTTCCTAGAGAACTTTATGCTAAGTTCTTATTTCTGTCTTCTCTAAAACCAGCTTTTAAGAATTATTTTGAGTATTAATTGGTAGCACGCCCCAGTTAATTGGAATAACCTAAAGCATAATGTCTCCTCTTGTCCTTCTCAGCTTTACGTGTCATCTCAGGCTCTATAACTCTTAGGTACACTTGGTTTATCTTCTCATTTGCTACACTTTATGAGGAATCTTGAAAAGGAGGGTTTCAAGAAACAAGATCTACATAACTCTTCTTCATTTAAAACCTTTTGGTTTTAAAGGAAGTTTGGAAAAAATCTGCATTTGAATGGGTCAGAATTGTTTTCCATTTGGTACCACTTGCTTTGATCACCTGTTATGCAATATTTAGTTAGTGTTGGTGTCCATTCTCTCGTTGGCTGTAACTATTCCAAGAAAGGTTTAACTTCTGCCTTTTGATCATTTTTATAATCTACATTCTTTTTTAAAGTAGTATTTTCTTTCTTCAGGATAAATTAGTGTCCTGACTATCTTCAGACCTTTATTTGAGATGCCTTCGAAGTGATTTCATATGGTAAGAGTATTGCTTTTTCCAGTAAGGAGAGGAAAGCTGCAACAGCCAAATTACCCTGTGTGATTTGAGAAATACACCTTTTCATTTTCCTGAGAATAGCCTTATCAGGCTTTGTGTAACAAACTAAACTGAAACAGCAACCAGCCCTTCCCAAAATCAAACAGATCTTTGGTCTTTTTTATTAGTAAGTTAGTAGTCAGAGTTAGGTTGTTTTGTAACTGCAGATACTTAATGAGAAATGAATTTACTCAGCCTTATCATATAAGATGATCCTGTTTCTATAAGAGAAATAACTGCAACTTAAACTTAATTTGCAGTAGATACTTTCATAGACAATTAAATAAATCTAAATGAGGTTAAACCACACAAATAGCTCATTTACTGGGTTCAGTAGGTCTTTTATATAGGAATGTTCTTTTTTGACATATTCAGAGTAGCATGTTGTTTCAGAATAAGTTGTTGCAGAAAACTTTTTTGGGATTTGAAGGTCAGAGTAGTCATGGGCAGAATATTTAGGTGCCTGGAAAATACAGTCTGATTGGCTTTAAGAGCTTTGCAAAGGCCACTTCTTTCAGTAGAGCAAATCCATGAAGGAGCTGGAGTACAGAACTGTACCAGACTGTATCCTGTCACTTTCCTGTTGTAAAACTGCCACATCATACAGAGATGGATACAGAATCAGTTGTAGAATTGTTCTCTGTATCAGTAGTACTGGTGCAGCTCATGCTGCAATTACTCAGAAAGCAAAAAAATACCAAAAAGATTTTTGTGCCGGTTCCAACATCAAGGGATTTCTTTACTGTCTGTGGTGGCACTGGCTAGGGCTCATGAGAATAATGGCATGTTTGTCACTTAATTCTTGTGGGCCACAGGGAAAAAAATCTGTTAAACAAGTATCAGAAGTTCTCTTCTACTAAATGCCATTATTTTATGGTGGTGAACACTTCTTTTGCTTTAACTGATTCAATTCGGTTGCTTTCCAGAAGGCTGGATGATGTTAGTAATTTTGGATCACTTCCCTGTCTCAAGATCAGCTGGCAGAAATGAGAGTTATTTCCTTGGACGACTTAGCTCTGTGCTCAAAGAGAATTTTCTTTTGTAGTCTATTGTTTTTAAATAACTATGGGTTAGATCACATCAGTAGGTTGCAGTAGTCGCAGTAATAGATTCGGGAAGATGAAGCTTTTTGTCTTAGTATGTGCAAATAAGCCAACAGACTTTTGGAAAATTACCCTGGAATTCAAAAAGTAGTAGAAATGTTTGGAACCACAAATGGAACCACATTTTTTTAATGTAGCATTTAGAGTATTTATTTCCTTATCTTTAAAAATGTCTGTCAGCTATTTGTTTTGTCAGTTACTTTTAGATTATTTTTAAAACCCTGTATTGAAGTACTTTGAAGGTAGCCTCAAGTATTGATCTGTTAATGTTTTCATTAGTTTTTCATGCTCTCTTCCTTGGGCACTTCCTTCTGCCTTATCATTTGTGAATAACTTCATGTAAAACCAAGAAAACTTACAGTCTTTGCTTTCTGCTTTTCACACATAACTCAGTTTCTTTAAAAAATCGCTGCTCTTAATGTGGTGCATGGGTCAGTTCTTTTTATCATCATATTATGACTTTTTTCAAAAATTCTACTTCCTCTTGCAAAACAAGTGTGCTAGAATTAGCACTTTTCAAGCATTATTTCCTCCTTTGCATTTTCTGCAAATGTTGAAAAGTGGTGTATTTTATTGATGATTCTCTAGCCTTACTTAGGGAGCAATTTCTTTTCACATTTCTATAGTAGACAATATGCATGAGACAGGAATTAAGGATACAAATCCTTGGCTGAACTGCTGGCCTTGGCATGAGTTGGAACAGACCCCAAGCTAGCTTTAACCTATGCCAGAAGATTGACAGTAGAATTCATTACACCTCTGTAGCTAGCAGCAGCTGGCACAAAAGCAGCTCTGCCAGCTTTACAAAAGCAGGGAACCAGCTTACAATAGTCATTCTTCACTGCACAACTGTAGTCAGGCACTGGTGACTTCGTGCTGTTCAAGGGGAAATAGAATTTGGTCTGTAGTCTGTGTCTTAAACACAGCACTCCTGTGCATTAACACTTGCTGCTGTTTTTCCCCAGAGTGTTGGATTTTGGTTTGTGGGTTTTTTTAATTAAAACTTCTTGCTTTTCTACTGAATACTTCCTTACATTTTCCTGCAGGTCATTTCAGGCTTTCTAGTTTGTTACTGCAGCCATTTCAATGTCATTTTTCACATGCTCTTTATCTGAACATCAGTCTCTCTGCTGACAAAAGCAATGCAGAGGAGCTGATGCCAGGTTACACAGCTTTTACTGTAAAAACCAGTCACTTTCCTTCCTAGCTACTTAAATTCTTCATTGAAATCTCCTGTTACACAACAGAGATGGAAAGCAAAAAACTACTCATTGCTGAGTGTAGTAAGTGTGTATGGTCAAAATCTGTAGCATGCATAGCTAAATGTTTGTGATGTCTGACTACAATTACTTGACCTTTCAAAAGATTTTTGGGATGATTTCAAAAAAACACAGAGTTTGTCCATCTTACTGTCTTGTGCAATCATTTTTTTCTTGAAAGGGATTCCTTTATGAACCAGTAGACGCCTGGTTTTTTTAAAGTAACAATCCAGTGTTTTGTAATCCATGCTGAATTCTTTTGGATGAACTGTTTTATAATTAATGGTATTGCATTAGGGTTTCTAGAGTATCCCAGCTAGAGAGTTGCTGACTGAGACATTTATTGCACAAAGATTTATTTGAAATCATAACTTCCACTCCAGAATTCTGCTGTCTATCGTGCAGCAAGTTAAATCCAGACAACTTGCAGAGGAGGAATATGTAAGTAAAGAGGTGGAGGATGAGAGAGAGCAACTAAAGTGTTACAGTTGGCTTCAGTCAGTAGTTTGACCTCTTCAGTCATGTAGTAGTGTTCTATAAGCACCACAGGCAGATCTGAAGACCCTCAGGCACTTCATGCTTGCAGAGTAGGTAGGCAGACCCCAAATTCTAAACCAGAAAACTGTACACTGTATCCTCTTTTCTCATCGTGCCTGGGTTTAAAGCATGGGAACAGCCTACCCAGCACACGCACAGGCAAATTTTCTTTCCTCTCTTAGAATGTGCAGCTAGAAAAGAGTGTTCAAGAACAAATCTTGCAGTTTGCTCTAGCCTGCCATTTCTACTGGAGAACAGCAGGGAACTCCTCTATATGTGTGTACCTATGTAATATATGTATAGTATGGAAGAAGTCTTCATGGAAGTTCGTCTGCTGTGTAGCACACACATGGAAGGCGGACTTGAAGGCAGGAAAACAAGCTATGAAATTCAAGAAAATACTGTAGCTGGAGAAACCCTGTTGAATAATCTGTAGCCCCTTGGCTGAGGGAAGGAGCTGGTGAAAATTAACTGTAAAGCCAAAGTGATGTTCAAACTATTTGTCATATTCCAGTATAGAATAAGAGTTGTGAGATCTCTTGAGGGGCTTAATTCAACTCTGTGGGTTGGTGTTAAAATATTTTTCGGAAGGAAAAAGTGGATTTGCTGCTGGTTTCTTGGAAGAAAAAAAAGCAATGAGATGCTGACTTAAAGTTAGCATAATTACTTGATTTCAGGGACCCAGAAGCACGGGAAGGCTGAAAAGGCTTCTAGAAGCAAAAATACAAACTCTGCCCTGGACAGTTGAAGTGATAGGTTGAACTTGGAATCTGCAGCACTGTGAAAACACGGCAGCATAGCCATCAGTGTTTTTAAAGAGACAGAGGAGGGGACAACTTCATGTTCTTGTCAAGAAGGAGAAAACCTGTTATTTCATCCTGATCCTGCCAAAAGGGAATCCCTCTTTTTTTTCCTCTGTTTTGGGGGAAGTGAGCTAAAGGCTGATTGTTTCAACATTGCCAAGTAGGGAATTGACCTTCCTGCTTGTTTCCCAAGAGAATAATTTATTTTCTTTACTTCATAGCTTTTCCTTTTCATTGTAAAGCATTGGTAACCTGTTACACTAATGGAATGTTTATGGTATTGTGATTCTCATGAAAATAAGTATAAAATTCGTGAATATGTTTCCACTGTTCAATCCAGAACGTTAAAGGTATTTAGGCTCTCTCCATATGAGCTAAATTTGGAAGTTTCTACTTGCCATTCAGAGATTCAAAATTAGAGAAGGATCAATTCTTCCTGAAGTGGTGGTTCATTAGATTAATCCAAGCATAATAACGAAAGTATTGAAAATTTACAGTGACTGATTTCCTATCAGTTTTATATTTGTTTATTTTAGCAGTATACTGTTTGCTTACATTAATTTGTCAAATGAGATTTGATGTATTAGTTTTCTGAACTTGATGTATTAAGTGGTTTTTTATTGCATTCTTTGATACGCCTTGGTACAACTTGTACCTCTAAAATTATTTACGGTTAGGTTTAATGGGGCTGTGTATCAGTATGCTGTCATTAAAGTAGATTTATGACATTGGCTTTTTCCCTGTGACCATGCCAGTATTGTATTAGTGGTACAAGTTTCATATTTTAACTTCTCTGCGTTTTTGGAGAACCATGCACAGCTTTTACTGGTTCTAAATATAGCACTGATACCTTTTCAGTTTTTGAAACTTAAGGCATTCATCTGCAGTAGCAAGCTCACTGTCTTATTAATCAGAACTTTTCCCTTGTGAAATTTCATATTCACATTAAGTCTTCTGGCTAGCATTAACTCAGGCTGTTTTGTTTCTTTATCCAAGTCATATAGTGCCCTTACATGATTGTGGTTTACATTTTTTTCATATGTCAGCTCTATAATATTTAAAGAGTTGTAAACACTGAGCTTTTGAGCAGTTTGTGAAGCTGCCTGGCTTCACAAAGTAAATTCCCATGTGTGTAAAGAGCTATTACCGTGATGAACTTGAATTATAACATTTTTACTTGCAGCTGGATTTTTGTTCTTTTTTTCATTATGTCTTATGAGATGGGGAAAGTATTTGCATTCTTGAAATTCAGTATCACTTTATTTCTGTATTCTTTGCACCTAATTCTGCCAAATGCAAGAAACTGACATTTGCTGGTTTCACATTTTCCTTTTGTTTTGTTGTACTTTGTTTTATAACTAAAAGATGCAGAATGTTCTGTACTTCAGTTAATCTTTAGATCATTATTGTGATCCTGAATCCTTTTACCACATCAGTCTTAAAGCTCAGTCCACTAAATTGTTGAAGCAGTTGCCTTATCTGCTTTTTGGGTTTTGCCACCAATTGATATATTTTTCCATTACTGCCATGAAACAGCTTCTACTGTGCTTTTTTTCCTTTGTGCAATTGCCTCGTTCTCAAGAGGCTTAAACAAGGACAGCCTTTGTGCTTCCATGGTGGCATACTTGTACTCTTACTTTGCTTCTCTCTCCATTAACTGTTTTGTATATTTTCTAGGGTAGAAGTGAACAAACAATGAGGTTGTTCGGACTACTATAGTGTCAAATAATTTAGGTGTCAGTTGTTGTTCCTACTATCATCACCTGGGTATTACTTTTTTTTTCTTCCAGGATATTTAAACTCCCTGAAATATGTTTGTTGTAAGAGGGGGGTTGTCAGTTGAGTTTTTCTTTTCTCCATTTTACACTTGACTTTTCAACAGTTCTTAGATTTCTCTAGTGGCAGAGCCTCTTACAGCCCATGAAAGAGAGGACACCTTGGATTGTTACAGCTTGTGTTAATATGGCATTGTTTGAGGATGAACTATGGCTGAAATATGACAAGGAAAAGGAACAGCTTCATAGTTTTCTCAGTAATTGGATGTGCCTTTATGTGCTCTGTGACTGTAGGTGTAGTTAGGAGATGGTGATGATGTCCAATATGCTTTCCTGCTATGCTGGCAACTTTTCTTCCTGGACTTTTTTTAGTTGGTTCCTAGCAGAGCTTGTGATCCAAATGGTTGAATAGAGAGGGTTTCTTGCCCTAATTTTTTTTTTTTCCAGAAAAAGCACATTTTTGATGAAAGTGTTACATAAGATGGGGATTGGTCTTGAAAAGGGTTTGGCCAGGCATCTGGTCTGTACTGTTATTGATTAAGTTATGCAGGTATCAGTAGTATGGAGGAGAGGTTAGTTAACATCTATTGAAGCAAATTGTGGAGGTCCTGGACCAGGAGAAGAAACATAACCAAGAGTGGAAAGAAGAGCTAGCAGGTTTTATATACTTCTGTAAGCTGTAGTATACTTTTTTTCGTATTAAAATATCAACTTGAACTAGGTTCCCATTCTCCTTCCTTAAAAGATTGTTCAGGCAGAGTATTCCTTCATATTGTTTTGCTGTTGATAAGAGTTAGTTATAAAGGAAGTGTTATGGCAAGTTGAGGGGTTTTTTTTGTTTGTTTGTTTCTAAGATCTCTGCTGTTTTGCTTATTGAGTACCTGGACTAATCAAATTCACTGGTTTAGGTTTTTTAGAATGTCAGAATTCTAGTGACAAAGTTAAATACTATACATTGTTTCAATACATTGTGTTTGCTTTCTGCCATACAATTTTCCTTTCATACCTAATTCAAAAGAGCATTTCCCTACTTCCATGTTCACCAAATCATAACCACACGAAGAGGTTATTCACCACTTAGGAATGAAAGTCCATCTGTTAGTTATTATCTTTGCTGTACTGCAGCACTTCAGAATGAGTGCTTGGGAGAGACTTTAAATGCTGTACCCAGTCTTTGCCCCCTTCTAGGCATATGCAGATACCTAGGAAATGCTACCCTCTTTGGTCTGGTGAAAAAAAAATCCTTTTTTCTTTCCATATGTTAGCATAAGCTTGGTTGTAGATTTTTAGGACTAGGCCCAAAATAGATAGCGTGATTTATTGTATCTGAGTTACGCCAAGTAAATACCTCGATGTTTCCACTCAGTTCTAGGAAGAAAAGTCATCTTTGTGTAAAATATGTGCAAGCAGTTTAGTTGATCACTCTCACAGGGAAATCATGAATGTCGTTACACAAGTCCACATTTTGGTAATATTTACAATTATTTAGATGGCTAAAACTTGTTTGTTCTCTTTTCAGTGTCTAGAAGACCAAACTAAAGAACTAACATGGCTACAATTTATCTTTAATTCCAGATTGCAGATTTTTTTGTTATTATTATTAAATAATAAAACGTTCCTGTAGATGACATTCAGGAAAACCTGATCAGCAGGGAATTTCCTGCTGTCTGAATTCATGGAGACAAGTTACGCCACTGCAATGATAGCCACGGGCTCCATTTGAGGGGGACTTGTTGTGGTGCAGTGACCTAATGTGGCATTCCTGCCTGTGGGAGACAGATTAGGAGTCTGAATTGTTGAATTCCTGGAAGGTGGTGGAATAACTATAGATAGTGGAACTAGCCTTAGCAGAAACTCACAGATGCTATCAGAAGTGCAGAGCCACATTAATTTCAGTATTTTGTGAAAGGTAGCAACTCTTCATAGAGCAAATATAACAGTTTATATGGGAACTGATGTGGAATTGCTGAATCTTGCTAAATTTTCTCAATTGTCACAATTTTTCTAGGCTTCTAAACTGCCTGCTAGCAGGCAAGTTCTACTTAATTTTGGTTCTTCAAAAAGCAGTTATTGTTATTTCATTCCAGCTAAAATCAAAAGCGGTTGTCTGCTAAGATCATCTCTTTGTGGTCCTTATAAATGGAGTCATTTCTTATTAAGAAAAAATCCAGGCCTATTTATTGCTTTGTGACATGGGCATAAAGCTTTGCTTGGGGCAAGAAAATAATCAGGAAAGTGTATTATTAGATGGTGGGTGTTGTTCAGGGGGACTGAGGGAACATAGTGAAGGGAAAGAGAAAATATGTGGAAAGTAAATACCAGGAAGGAGAGAAGATGGAGAGGGAACATGCAAAAAGAAGTCCTGCTGAATACAGGGATCAGGAAACCATAGTGCAGACAATTTGCATGAATGGGACAGTGGGAGAAAGGAGAAAGCAGAGGGAGGGTTTAAAGAAAGATGTGAAGATGGATGTTAAGGCAGTAGTTTTGTTGGCATGGTCAAATAATTTGAAGCCAGGCTTCTCTCAAATCCATCCTGTCATGAAGGAGCTGGAGCTCATTTAGGATGACAGCCTCAGTTAAGTTGGTTCCTGCAGGTGGTCCTGGAGCATGAAGGAGTCCAAGTGAAAGGATAGACTTACACTGGCTGTTCTTCATTTCACTGAGTTGTCAGTTGAAGTGCACAGTGGAGGACGGGTTCGAAAAAGGTTACAGCTCCTTATGGGTTCTTCTCATGCAGGGTATGCAATCCCAATGATACAAAACTAGTGGGTAAAAGTGGTGATAAAATGGTATCTGGTAATATCTGATTGTGATGTTCTTTCTTTTCTGTCTCCTGCTTGCAGTGAGACCAGTTTGCTGCACATGCATGGAAGGACCTACTATGCAGTGTTACTCTGCATCCTCAGCTCATCCTGGTGAATAATTACTTCAGGAAATTACAAGACTTGTAAAAAAAATGCCATTTCATTCCATTTTTCTCCAAACATGTTTAGCCTTTTCATAAGTAAAAATTAGAAGTGTATGTATGTGTAGACTTCTGGTTAAACCCTACAGGGCAGTTTTCTTTTGCCCACAGGTCTCTTGTTCACTCTCTGACCCTCTGATGTATGACTTTATTCTAGTTGTGGGATGAAATTGGAAAGATTTTTATCATGACCTGGTCTTTCTGAGATAACTTGAAAAATCAGTCTTACTCAGGAGCTGTTCTTCAGTAGACTTGGGGATTGATGTGACAAATAGTAGTTTTCTTTTGAGATCTCTTAAGCATGCAGTCAAGGAAGAGCCTGACAGGTGGATTAGCAGAAAACCTCAACTTGCACTTGTGTATGAAGTAGAAAATGTGGTAGACTGAGGCCTTTTGGATAATATACACAGTAACAGACAAGTTTAAATAAGAGAAGCATTAAGCTCCTTTGTTATAGTCTGCCTGAAATTTACGGCCCCCATTATGGACTAAAAAGGTAGATATTTTTCCTGTCACTGTCAACCAATAAAATTTACTTTTACATAAAGCTCTGACTCAGTGATCTAACACTTCAGTAATTTACTATCATAAAATAGTTTCAGTACAAATGTTTTATCTTATGCCAAGCTGGACACTAAAGATGTTTTGTCTAAAATATGAGATAATGGAAAGTGTATTGTGGCATGTGAATGACTTTAGCCTCTCGGTGGTAAATGTTTGCTTAACTAGAAAGGAATGTGTTGAGGTCCTTGCCAAAGAAAAGGTATTGCCATACTTTGCATTCAGAGTACTGTAAATAAAGGAGTAAATATGTTTCTGTTCATGTGTGTTAATCCACAACTTATGAATGCATTCATTCAATAAGACATGTAATATACTGTTATCCCTTTTAAAGAGTTTCAGTAAGAAGAGATCGTAATTACTTTGGCTTGAGAGAAACATGAAACCAAATATTTTCATGATGATTTGAAGTTGAATATGAGAGAATTTTTGCTCAATCTAAGTTTCCCTTAAATCCCAGGAACTCAGTTCCTGGTTTACCTCCAATATTCTTCTTGTGTGCTGACTCCCAGTGTACTGCTTTTCATCACACATTATTGTGTATCATAAAGTATATAATTTTCTTCACCTATCCCTTGTTTTGGCAAAAGAAAACACAACTGTATAATATGTTAATGATCAGAGGAGGTAGAGCAGCTGTGGGAAATACCCCCACGTACTGCCTACAGTATATTTTGGTTCTGAACTTCATTTGCCCTTAGCTGATACAATAGTTTAGTGATAATTTAATAATGCTTCTTACAGAAAGGATTGCATAACTCAGATTGCAGTGTGATAATATCAGAGCATCCTTTGGATGCCTCAGTTACAGCAAGTGAAAGCAACAAGGTCCCACTTTCAGAAGCCTTTGAAATACCCCTTCCTTTCCACAAAATCCCACATCCAGGTTTCTAGTTAAAGAGCTGGGAGAGAACATTACAGTTTGAGAGAGTAATTGTGAAAAGGATGCTCAGTTTACTTTTCATTACTGTGGTGTCATTTGTTATGTACCTGCCCCTGGAGCACACCTGTCTGTGAGGATTTCTGCAGGGAGATTCTCACTCATGGTTCTGTGAGCAGAGATTTGCTCTGGCATAGCAGCAGATGTTGTACTGTCATTTAGAAATTATTGCTGCTGTGCTCCTGTATCACAACAATGATATCTTTCCTATAAAAAAAGAGCTCTGACTGCTCCACTATACTGTGCTTTAGTAGTAATTCATAGATAAGCTTTTTATTTCGTCTTCTTAGGGCTTCACTAGTAATTCATAAGCAAACATGATAAATAAGGTACATTACTAACCAGGTAAATTAAACCTGTAGTTTTAAAGGTCATAAGTAAAATATTAAATGTTATTTTTAATTTAGAATCAGATTTTGATAAATACACCAATTTTGATAACCCTATGTCCTTAACTGATTTGCTAAAGATACTCATTCAGACGTAATAAAACCTTTCAAACTTTCATTCTTTTGTTTTTTATGCTTAGATACTAGGATATTATCAATATTAGGTTTAAAAAAAATTATGTAGTTGGAGAATAAGACTGGATATGTAATTTGAATTATAAAGTAGTTCTTCTGGACATGGTATCACCTGAAAATCATATTAAATGCCAAAAAGCCTTTTACTTTTTTCCCCACAGCAAATGTATATTATGCCCTTGCTAGCATTAAAATCCAAAGTAAACTTCCTGTTATTTTTAAGGTACAATGAACTGGATGCCAGTAGAAGCCTTCTAGACAATCTGAAAGGCAAAGTGATAATTGAGTATCCAACATTATTTGTGGTCTTGAAAACACTGAAGAGTGACATGGTGGTCCTTGGCCAAGGTGAGCATGTATTTATTTCTTGTTATGTTATACTTGGCTATATTAGTTATATGAACAGTAGTTAAGGATATTGCCAGGAATGAGCAATATGTCTTGTATCTCCTTCTGAAGCTAAAAGCTAGCTATAGAAAAAGTTGATATTGTCTTAAAACTGCTGGCTGATGGCATACATCCATGAGCTGTACTGAATGTGTTTTTTCAGATTTTGTTTACTGGTGCTTTCCTGGAGGTTTTTTTGTATTTTTAGCCACTAAGTTGGAACAACTATTCAGACTTGTGCTAATTTTTCTTTTAATGTAGCAAAGTTTGACAGAGTTGATTATTTCTGAAGAGTCAGAAATGTCTGGGGAAGATGAGTTTTAAGTAAACCCGATAATCATGCAAAGGAGTCATTCTCCACTATTTTCTAGCGTAGCTTCTAACATTGAACAAATAATTCTGAGTTGTGAGATAGTTATTAGAATAATGGCTAAGTCACTTTTTGAGTGAGTTAGAAGCACAATGTTATCTTTTAAAAATTACTTTGTTGAGAGAAAACTTTCATCTTGGAGTTAATTTGGAAGAGAATCCAGATCTAGCAGGAATTTGCTTTTAGTTTTTAATTTAATTTCCATTTTTCTTCCCAGTATAAAGGCCTCATGTCCCAGCATCTGTTTCTGAAGCTAAAAGATTGCTAAAAGATGCTTAAGCTGTTGAAATAGGGATTCAGTTCTCATCTCCTAGTCCCTCACCTAGTGACCTCAGTTATCATATCCCATAATTTTCAGTGATGGGCCAGTCTCTAATTCTTACAGATTTTTGCAGAAAAGCTTTGAGATATATTTGCAATTACTATTTCCCTGCAGCAGCTCAGTCGTGGCACTATATGTATATCATTTGATTGATGAAACATGGGACTGAGAATATTGTACCAGCAATTCTGGACCTCCATGGAGCTGTTCTGGCTAGATTACACTGAGTGATCCCCTAAGTGAGAGCAATCTGCACCCAAAGATATGGCATGCAAAAATTCCTCGTGCTATGCACTGCAGGGGCTTCTAAGAGTGAGACAGCACACCAGGGGATCAGGGAGGGATCAGGTCTGAGTAACTGGGCCTTGTGATCTGCACCCTGGGAGGGCACATACAGACACTGCACTATGTGAAGCTGGGTGCTTTTGAGTTTATCCTTTATTTCTTGTCTAGGAGCCTTGCTTTTCAGTAGTCAGCTGTACCCCTATGATTTAGAGGTGAGGAGGGAATTACAATCGATTGACTCGTGTTCTTAATCTGTATAGGGTTGTCATTGTCTTCTGAGCTAATAGGGAGGTTGTCCTTTTAAGGGTAAAGATTCAAGTGTTGATTGCAGAATGGTATTTTGAAGTCATGCTGCTGCAGCACCTACCTGACTCTGTAAAAGGCAGAAGAGGAGGGGAAGAGAGAGCCAGTAATAGCAGGAAAGTGCTGATAGCTCTATCACAGGGCACTGCAAGTGTGTGTCTTGAGGACAGTAACTTTGCTGCAGGAATCATTTGATGAGTAGTCATCCCTGCAGGGGTTCTGAGAACACTAACAACCATTTCAGATTTTGAGAATCATTGATTTGTGTTGTTGTGTTGTTTTAACTGTTTCTATAGATTCCATAAAAATTTATTTAATAGCTCCTTGTTAAGGTGTTTTAGGTATGACATAGCAAAAGTTACAGGTAATGGAAAAAATACCATGATTTTCACAATTTCTATCATAACTTACTATCATCTTCTTGGTTAAGATATTAATAATCAACTTCGGCCTTGAGTTAGGTTGATAACCTATGTTCTTGGTAATTTTTCTGTTCAGAGTAGAAGCCTGTGGCAGTAATTTTAGATTCTTTGAAGAAAATCACGTTCACAACATGAATATAACAGTTGGAGGACTTTTTTGTCGCTGTTACTCTGCCTGAAGACAAAGTACCATTTTAGTTAGTGTGTCACAATCATTGTGCTTTTCTTTTGTATGCCATCTTTACAGAATATAGGAGGAAAAAAAGTTTTTAGTTTGCTTTAGCAGACTTTTGCTTCACTTTAGCAGTTGCATTCAGATAATTGCTAAGAGAATTGCAATCTTACATTAACCTCCAGCCTATACAGGGAGAAGTCTGTAGAGAAGTATTTTAGCCCCTTCCCATCTCCTGAAAAGTGACCTTTCTGCTGCAGCATCTTCTGTGTTTGTTACAGTCCAGTTTCTTTGCCATGTATGGCTTTCAGTATCAGTGGCCTGCGCCTCCCAAGCCATCCATCCTGCTGATCCCATTGCCACCAGTGCTGCCTTTGCTCTCTGCCTCCTGGCATGCCCAGAGGGACACTTGTCCTCCCTTTGCATTCCAGGCAAGCAGCTGCCACGCTAATGAGTGGACATGTGGCAGGGTGTCTGCTGAGCATGGGGGCTCAGGCAGCCATAACCCTGCTGACGCTGTTTGCAAGGGACCCAGCCTAGAACAAAGTCTAGAACAAAGAAGCAAAGTCTTGCAGGAATTTAATTGCTAAAATACTGTTTCTTTCCTGAGCAATCTCAGATATACCCCCTTCCCCAGGAAGAACAGAGCCAAGTTTTCATAGCCACAGCAACAGGCACACACTGGGGAAATACCACCATTGTCCTTGAGATTCAAGTAGTAACCCCCCAAGGACTGGAGGATAGCCAGAGCTGGACACCTTCAAAGAGAAACTGCTAGGATTTAATAAGTATAAAGCCTATTTTTCCTATTCTTCTTTTCAGAAATGGCTGAAGTATTTTGGCTGAAACTTTCAACTATGTAAGGAAAATAAAGATTGAGGAAGGAAACTGCCACTGAAAGACTTAAACTCAGAGTTTAAATTTTATGTTATAAGTAAACTGCAGACAGTTTTATAATGAGAAGGACTGGGCAATCTTAATTTATAGGCAATGCTATCAGCACCATACAAATATGTTCTTTTTTGGTGAAGACAATCTGTAATTTCTGTTAAATATTACTGAAACAGACAGAAGTAAAATCAGTGTTGAGCGTTGCTGTGAGTCAGAAGATTGCCACATTCTTTTATGTGATGTTTTGATGCTTAACTTGCCTAACTGCAAAAAGTACAGGTGCTCTGATTTCAGCATACAAGGTCAGTCATGGCTGAAGATAGCAGGGGATTATAGAAGCTTTCACAGGCCTTACTTGGTGCATTACTCAGTACATATCTGGCATATAAATGTTAATTGATTATACACTAGATTTAATATAGACAAAATGTGACCTCTGATGTTTCTGGGTGAAATGCTTCTATTTTCTTGAACAAATTCCTTGGAAACTGTACAGGTGCACACTGTGTCCTATGTATTATCCATGTTTGCCAGCTGTAGAACTTATCTTGACCAGGCAGTAGCTATACTTCATCAGCTCCCTTTTGGTAACATTCTCTTAATGAAACCTTTGATACTAAATGCTCAAAAACATCTTTAAATTCATAGATCAAATACTGAAAATAACAATGAGAGCAGAGTGTGAATCATGGGCCTGCTTTGCTGTAGTTTATTTTTGTACTGCTTGAGTGTCACCAAGTGGCATTTGATGACATCAGCACAAGGTGACCAGGGTCAGTGCTTGTTAAAGAAGGATCTGTGGGGTGTGAACTGAAGACCAGTTTTGGAGATGAGAGTTTCACTATATGATCTCAGCAGAGCACAATGGCTGTGCCTTAAAGCACAAGTTATTGTGCACCTTAAACTTCACCAGCCTTAGCTTATGGACTTACATAGCTTATCACTATCTTTGGGATGCTGGAACATGTGGAGGAAGCACAAAGCTACATCAGTTTAATTTTCCATTTCTAGTTTTCTCTCTAGTTCCACATCTTAACTGAAATGCTAAGAAAAGTGTAAATTATTTATAGTTCATTACAGTTATATGTCTGTGACATCCCAGAAAACAACATTTAAAACAAGCCAAAAGAATAATTTTAAATTCTCAGTAGATCTGGAGTTTTATGGGGAATAAATACTCTGCTTTCCTACTTGACTGAAAGACCAAGATTTAAAAGGTAAAAGGAATTCTCAACATTGTTTTGCTTTCTCCTTCAACAATGAGGTCCTATATGGGGGCTTTATTCTATGTCATGAAACTGTTTATATCTTACAAAATAGCTTCCTAAAGAAAAGAGTGATTAAAAGGAAGAGAAGATACAAAACTCCCTCTGTTTGATGAGCAAACAACATTGCTGAAACTAATTGCTTGTTTGTTTTTTGTGTTCTGTATCCTCAGATGGCAGTGAACCTGCAGAGAACTCAGACAGTGAAAGTTCATCCCTTTCCTCTGCGGAAGAAGGGGAGATTCGGGACAGTTCATGACAGTTCTTTGAGAGAGGAGGGTGGAATAAGCTTTTATTTTTTTATTATTTAATTAAATTTTTAATACAACTAAGTTCCTAGAGGTTTGACTTAACTTCATTTACTAAAGGTAGCACTCTCAAAGTGCTTGACTATTTTTGGATTTAATAATGCATATTTTGGGATGTAAATAAAAAGATGGGGCATTGTGGTTTTCCAGGAAAAAAAATTTCTAATTTAATTGCAGTCTTTAATTGCACCACTGTTTTTCCTTTTTCCCTAACCAGGTCAGTGCCAAATTTTTGAGTTTAAATATCTGATTACATATTTGTATTTATATGTGGATTTGAGTCTATATGTTTAAATTCCCAGAAAAAAGTACAGTTATTTCATTAGATCAATTTCCTTTTACAGTATTTCTGTAACACTGAGCTGCTGAAAATGGTCTTATGTTACTTTTGATCTTCTCTGCTGACATTTTGGATGCTTGATGCATTTTTTTTTGTTCCTTACTTGGTTGCATCTTGTTTCATGTGTTAATGGACAGGTCAGACTGTTTCAGAGTGGCATGTTGCAGTGTGTTTAGTCTTCTCTCCAGATCTTCTAAATTAGCATGAGTTTTTAAATCCATAGAAATGGATGCATAGACTGGCACTAATGCAAATAACACTGGACTTCTAAAGAATGCTTGTGTTAGGCATCTCATATTCCTAGTACCTACTGAAGTTAGGTATTGCAAATACTTACTGGCATGTCAGCTAAATTTGCCTACTTAAAAACAAATAAATCATAAAGGGAAAAATCCTGTACTGTATTGTCTGCTGACAGTTGTTGACTTCTGAAGAGATTCCTCGATCACAGACCACTTATCCTGTGTCCAAGTCCTCTGTGTCCCTGTGCCTGTGGGATCTGTTGGAGGATGAGAAGAGCAATGCCACAAATGGTGCAGGCCAGGTGAGCCCCTCTCCCCACTGCACCAGGGTATTCTCAGGAATCAGCATCCGTCTTTGCCATAGTTTTGCAAGGGCCTGGCCAAGCCAGCATTTGTAAAGTCTTAAGGACATAATCACTCTGAACAGCTCTCTGAGGTTGCTGCTGCCTTAGTTCCCAGGCTCTGTCTCCTGCTTGAGACAGGAAACTTCATGTGTTGGTGGCCTGGGGTGTGTGCTAAATTGCCATGAAGGTGGTATTTCAATCATAAGTGTTCTGCCAGTGCTCATGCTGTAGGAAGAAACACAACAGAAAGCAGTGAAGGAACTTATGGAGGTAATAGGAGGCTGTGGGAGCAGTTCAAGAGAGGGTTTAGGCTTCTGGACTCTCAGTCTGGGATTCAGGGCACCAGGCTTCTGGGTCCTCACCAGGCATGCTGCATAGACAGGATTTTTGAGATGCTCAGAGTTTTAGAATGGGTTTTTTTCCCTTGTAAAGAAATTGGAGTTAAAAAGTTGTTTGCCATGACAGCTCACTACTGAAGTTTGGCCAGAGCATCAGACCTTTGTAGTCACATACTACATTTTCTTCCAGTGGTATCGTGTCCTTTCTTGTGTGTTTTGCAACCTCTGGTGAAACAGGAAAGTTTTTCTTCTTGCCTGGCAGTAGCCACCTGTGCTCTATTTTCTTTCTTAGTCACTGTTGGTCCTCTGCCCACCTCTTGTTTCAACATTTTTTTATTTAACCCTTTTTAAAGGACCAGGATTCCTAGCTATAGGTGCTGCTTTCATATTTTTTCAGTTCAGTGAAAGTGAATAAGCTTTTCCTAATCAGTGATTGCTGCACACCAACTTGGTAACCACAAATTACTTTAGACCAGTCTTGAACTCCTTCATAGTAATACCAATAAAAAAGCAAATAGCAAAACTGCCACAGTTCATCTGCCAGAAAATGTTTCATCTGAAGTGAAAACATGGCATTTCTATTGGATTCAGAGCACAGTGAAAATGAGTGCTGCAAATAGTACTGTTGATCTGCATGTGTGTGATTAGTCTTTGGCTGAGGAGCACAAATTTGTGCTTTGCATTACTTTCCTATGCTCTTGGGGATTTTCATTAATTATACTAGAAGGTTTGCCTATGGGGACCTTTTTCTTATATAAATCTACTTTAAGCTTCCTTGTGAGTCAAACACAGCATAATTCATTTCTAAATGAAGATGCTGTTAAATCTGTCCTTCAGATTTATCTTAAAGAAGGCTTTAAAAAATTATTAAGGAGCATTCCTGTGGTGGTTACTAGAAATGAAATTTCCCAGACAAAGCTGGGAATAATCTCCCAGAGTTCAGTCAAACTGTAAAAGGTAGCATTTGCCATTCATTCCTAGGCTACTGCTTACCTATTTTTACAGTTATACTTTTTTAAACAAAAGTGATTGGTCAAATACAAACCAAAATGCAATTCAAATATTTTATTCAGGTTTCCTAAGCTTTTTCAATTTGTCTTTATAATAAGAAATCAAAATGCTTCATATTAGCAGTAATTTTTCGTAATAATGAGGTTACTGATTTAATCAAAGTTTATGCGCTGTTGTGCTGGGCAGATGTTTTTTAACACTTTTGTAGGCAGTTAAAGAAAGTTCTTAATTTCTTTCTGAGTGACTTAACCTGAAATAGGCACCTTGTAATAAATTGAGGAGAGAGAAAAAGCATCTGTATTTTTTAAATTTCTGTTCAAGAAATAGAAATTTAAGACATGGAGCTGAGGCTACCTAGAAGACTTCAGTTCTCTCCATTTTGGAAACATACTATTGTAGTCTTTTTACACACAGATCCCTACAGGACTCTGCCTTGATTCAGAACAGATCATGTCTGTGAATGAGAACTGTGTGATGTTGTTTTAATCTTCGTCATTCAACACCAGCTTGCATTGAGTGCTTGATTTTATGCCTACTATGCTTACTCATTTATTTTCCTCTATAAACCATTTGTCACAGAAGGAACAAGCTATTTCTGTGTAGTGTTGTTATAGTATTTCTTTTAATGTTTAGACTTTTCAGCATGCTTGAGCTGGAGGACTATCAGCTTACAAAGAGTAAAGGCTCTTGTCTTGAATGAACACACTACTTAAAAAATTAAAAGCTTAATGATGTCATCCCTTTCACAAACCTTAAAGGACAAAAATAGAGCATAGCTAAGCACACAGCAATAGCTGGGAGGTAGGACTGAGTCAGCCATGGGAGAGAACTTGGTTCTTTTCCTTTTTTGTATAACTTCCTGGGGGTATGAGACATAATTATGTTGTCATGGGTAAACAGCGTTGTACCCCCTGTCAGTGGAACAGCTCAGTTTTGAATGAGCACATTCGAATTCTAAGTTTTGCTGCATTTATCTTGGCATTAGGAATTGTTGATCCGTAGAGGAAGAGAGGGTCATGCCACAGAATGTGTCGCTGGCACTGGTCCTTCAAGGCGTGCTGGACCAGTTTTTGTCACTCAGTCAACAGTGCAGTTTTACTCTGCATTAGAGGAAAACTCAGTGCAGAACATGGACTCCAGTCTGAAGCAGTACATGGATTTCTAAGTTCGTGGGAGTGCTGATAGCAAGTCCCAGCTACGTGTTGTGTATCAGCATAGCTGGGATTCAGTCCTTGCCCTGCCAGATATGGCTGTTCTCTGTTGACATCTGTAGGAGCTGAGAATGTATAACACCGTGCAAGAGCAGGCTTTCCAAGTGTAAATATACAGCTGTGATGATGTAACTTCAGGCCCTATTTAGTCACAAACATTTCATTCTGCTTGAAGTCCCACACTCTTTTCCTGAAAACATTTATTCTTCTGCCTTCCAAAGGAAAAAATATCTTGAATTGTTGTTTATGTTGTTGCTATGGCATTCAGTTAAACTGTATGCAGATGCAGGTTCTGTTAATAAGAGAAAAAGAAATGAACTGTGTACTTCAGTGAACAAAGATTACACTGTGTTTGTATTAAAATGTTGCTATGGTAGTGCATATGGTTTTATTTGCTGGAAATCTGTGGTGAAATGGAAAGAAGTCACATGTATGCAAGACAAGAAATGGCAGCAAAAATAACTGAAAAGAAATACTGAAACTGAAAGGAAAGTTAGAGATGACATGTAAAAAGAGGGATAGTTGTTCAGCTATCTGTCTGTGATTTGATAACAGAAGTGTGTTCTCAATGTGCCCCAGCAGGTCGCAGAGACCCAAAGTACAGTGACTTTGTGCTAGTGATGCCTTTGTTGTGAGAGCTTCTTTCCCTCAATGGTCCTGTGCATTGTAGCTTTTTTGTTACTGCTTTGGAAGCAAAGTTCCTCTGGCCTGCCCTGATTTCACTACTGCTAACTTTTCCTGCAGAAAAGCATTTTCAGGATATCTTATTATAGTTGGCTTTTTGGCAGGAAAAATCAATAGGGTGGTAAAATACAGAAAGCCACTAGAGCTTTGCCTACCCATTTGGGGTAAGGGAAGGTCTTTGTGAACTCATGATAGAAATGATGGATTTAATTCCTTTGTATTTGACTGTCACAGTAGTCCTTGTATTTATCTAATCCATTTGCATGAGACTTTTTGCATCAGCTGCATCAGTACAGCTGTTCATGTGGTTGCATGAAAAATCAGAATGAGGTCAAAATAATCTGCCAGAGAAGGAAGAATAGAAATGAGAAGGGAGAGGGAGTCTTTTTTTAGAGAATAAATGACTACGCTACAGAGGGAGCTGGCTGGTTCCTGCATCATTTCAGCTGGTGGAAAGGCAAAAGTGTTTTTAAAATTTCATTGCCACTTTCTTCCCATCATCCCTGTTCTGCCTCAAGGAGAAGGAAGAAATGACTGTGAAAGCTGCTTTTTCCTTTCCATTCCTTGGTTCCAGGTTCTCTACTGGGTCTGTATGTACCAGAATTTGTCTCTTCTGCCAGGAGTGCCAATAGGGAGTAGAGCTGTACTATATGCGACGTAAACATTAAGTCAGTGGGTGAGGTGTAGATAGTAACAAAAAAAGAATGGATGAATGATATTAAGAGCTTGCCAATAATTCCCTATCACTTTCACACAACCAGCAGGGACAATCATGTCCTAGGGACATCAGGGACAGTATTGCCAACCAGGCAAGGGAGAGGTTTGTCCCTCTCTGCTCTGCACTGGGGCAGCCTCATCTCGAGTGCTGGGGGCAGTTTAGGGTGCCACAGTGTAAGAAGGATATTAAACTATTAGAGAGTGTCCAGAGGAGGCCAACAAAGGTGGTGAAGGGCCTTGAGGAGGGGCTGAGGGCACTGGCTCTGTTCAGCCTGGAGGAGACTGAGGGCAGACCTCACTGCAGGTACAACTTCCTCCTGAGGGGAAGAGGAGCAGCAGGCACTGATCTCTGCTCTGTGTGACAGTGACAGGACCCGAGGGAATGGCCTGAGGCTGAGTCAGGGGAGGTTTAGGTTGGATATCAGGAGAAGTCTCTTCCCCCAGAGGGTGTTTGGGCACTGGAGCAGCTCCCCAGGGCAGTGGTCACAGCACCAGCCTTACAAGAGTTCAGGAATTATTTGGACAACGCTCTCTGGCACGTGGTGTGACTCTTGGAGTTTCCTGCACAGGGCCCAGAGTTGGACTGGATTATGCTGTTGTGTCTTCCAGCTTGGCATTTCTGTGATTCTATGATCTAAATTCTCAGTGGTATCTCTTTGTTGACCTTTTTTTCCCAGCCTCTACTTTGAGCTGTGCTTGGGCATCCATATTGATTTTAGCAGCATTGTTCTACTGCAGTACAAATAAGTGCCTCTGTAGAGAAAAATGCATTTTCCTGTTTCAAATTCCTAACAGACTGCTGGTTTTACAACCGTGACATCTTTATGTCTGATTTTGTCAAGTTAATAGACTAAGTAGGAGTTCATTTGAGATGTTGAAGGAAATTAGTAGTTTCAGAGAAACTGGTGTTTGTGGCTTGGCTGGTGTACTGGGCTTCTTTTGATCTGGCATTCAGTGGTCTCAAAACACTGCTGGGCTACTGCTGATTGTTTCACTCACTTAGATAGAGTCCCTTTGTTCTGATTGAAACTGCCGTTTGTCAGGTGGTGAAGCAGTTAATGTGTATGTCCCAGCTGAATTCCCATCTGGGCAAATGTGGTCACCCCACCTTTGAATTTCTTCTGACTAGAAAATGAAAACTTACAAAAACTTGTGTAATGTTTTCCTCCTGGATGGTTGTTACATTCCATCCTTAAGTAGTTGTACTTCAAGACAGATGAAGCTGCTTATATGAATGGTGCCTTGGGGTCTTCCAGGATCTTCTCCAATATAAATTGTGTACATAGAAGTCATAGCTGTGTAGTTTTATGGGGGAGCCATAGCACAATGGATGCCATCTATTCAGTTTTTTGGTGTTCGGTCTTTACAGAATGATAGATGCTTATTGTATCATTCTGTTGGTTGGAGCCTTTTTTTGCAGGATTTATATTTTCTAGACGCCTAGTCTCACTGCAGTTCAATGCAATTTAGTTGTCTATGCATTGGAGTGCATTTGTAGGTACTTCCAAAGCTAGCTTTATATTACTGCTTTCACTGTGACACTTCCCTGTTTCTGTGTGCTGTTTTATTTGTGGGTATGTAATATGCAGGAGAAAACTGTGAAGGTGAAAATGAGGACATGTCTACATGAAAGAAACTGGCTTGAGGCAGAGCAGCTGGTAAAACTGTACAGCCTTTCCTTGCTATGTGCTGAGCACTTGAAGCCCTGCATCAAAATAATTTCACTGATTAAACAAGTGAGCTAAATTGTGCACATGCATTTCTGCAGGATCAGCTCAGAAAGGCAAGCATCTGGCAAGAGCAAGCCTCTGGTGTGACACATTTAACTGCTTCTGTGTGGGTAGGTAGGTTTGACTTCCAACCATGAATGACTGTGCACTGCAAACTTTTTTGTCTCGGTCCTCAAGACATGTGAAGGATTCATGCAGGTTCAGTGGGCTGGAAATCCTCCTGCAGCAACCACACTGATCACAGGGTCACTGCCTGTTCCTGCACAGCCCAGTGGCTGTGCACGAGTAGCAGGGAGATGGGGGTCCCAGGCAGTGCCATCTGGGGGGTCAGGCAGCCCAGGGGACTGATCTGCTATGGGCTCTGTTCTCACAGCCCACAAAGGTTCAGTAGTAGCTCGGTTGTCCCACTGTCAGTACGATGTCAGCTTTTCCTCTACCTGCTGCTGCTTCAGGAGAGTGAGCTGGCAGCATCCCACAAGGACTTCGTGTAGTCATGGAAGTCTGGCTGTGTGTTGCTGCTTTTGGTTTGTTTCCTGTCATGAAGCACGTATGGAAGCTGAAACTTTGTCTTCACTGTGTTGCATTCAATAGTAGAGAAGATTTAATGTGTAACCTTGATGTTATAGCGCTTACCACCATCAAGCCTTGTAAATAAGCGCGTGGAATTCAAGGCTACGCATTCCTTCCCTCCTAAACGTGTAGTGTGAGAAACGCTCCTTGTGGCGGCAGCACCGGATTCGGCCGAGTGCCCGGTCCCGGTGCGGCGTGACAGTGCCCGCGGCTGGGAAAGGAGCAGCCAAGGGCCGGGACAGACAGGAGAGGGGACAGACAGACTGGCTGGAGCAGGGCTGCAATGGCAGGGACACTGCTGGGACCTGCGCTGAAGGCTGACGCAGTGCCGCTCTCCCTCCTGGCGCGTCTGGACTCCCCCGGCTCTGCCCAGCTCCAGGGAGTTCCACACCGTGGAAAAAAGTAAAGCTGGTGGCTTTACTTCCAGGGTTTCAATTCGCTCCAAATGCACAACTTTTTGTCATGTACATTTTTTATCGTGTTCCTAACTCCTCATCTCCTAGTATTCCTCTGGAAGCAGGATATTGATTTTTTAGTTTTTGACAAGAAATACAGTTATAGTTGTGCTCATTACCTGTAAGCCCTGCTACTTCACTTCATGAAACCAGAGCTTATAATCCTTTATGTATCCACACCTAGTACTTAGAATTTGGGGTTCTTTTTTATTCTGCTGGAACAACAGAGTATGTAAAGGTTTCAAAGCAAGAGCAAAGATGGCACACAAAAAATGACAGTGATTTCTTTTTATAGTGTTGTAGAAGTAGTTTTGCCATATAATTATGAAATGCAAAATAGAAGAGAGGACTATATGGATGATGAACAGTTGGTGTGACAGCCCCACTTTGGAAGACTTGCAGTTTTTTTTAAGTGGGATTCATTTTACTCTTTTTATATCAGGATAACTTCACTTAGGATATTTTACTCTTATGTTTATTTGACCTGCCTCTGCAGCCCTTCTTTTCCCAACAGTACATGTTTCCAGTGAGCAGGATACAGAAGCACCCCTTACATGGAAAAACCAAAGCACAGGTTGTGTAAACCCTGGCGCCTGGCTAGGGCCACACTTCAGGCAGGAGTCGGCAGGGCTGTTTGTCCATGACGTGTGTGTTACAGCTGGGGTCTCTGAGTTCAGTATAATTACATGTATGTGTGATTTCTGGGGAGCTGTTACTTACGTTGGTGGGAAGATGGATGTCATTCAAGTGTGGGTGACAGTGGCGATGGCGAGGAATGTGCCTGCAGCTGCTGGGTGTCTGGAGCAGTGTATCCTCTTCCTCCCCTGACAATAACCCAATGTGTAAACCTGCTTTCTCAGTGAGCAGCTGATGTAGTGTTCAGTGCTAGATCTACATAGAAGCCAAACAAAAGTGCTTCCTTGTGTTTTACCCTTCTGCTGTCAACAAATACTGTACAGACAAGTTTAGGTACAGCTGAGACTGGTGGCCAGGTGGTGAATTCCAAAACAGCTCAGCTTTTGAACACCTTCAGGGAGAAAACTTGATGGAGCAGAAAAGAGGGAAGGCTATAATTTCTCAGCCAAAGCATTAGCTACCAGAGATAAGCTTCTGAGATGTTTGGCTATTTATTTTATTGAGATATTTATATCTAATTAATAAAAAATTGACCCTTAACAAGTTCTGCTTGTAACTAATGACACTGGATTACATCCCTTCACAATTCTAAAACCTCAAAATCAGTCTTTTTTATGAGCAGTGTCTTTCTTACTAAAGATTGTGGGAGAATATTTTGACAGAGAAATACCCACACAAGGAGAAGAAAATAATACCCTGTTGCAGGTTTCCTGTCACTCTTATCTGTAGCAGAGCTTCAGGCTAAGCAGAAGTGTACAGTGTTGGATGCTTTCTCAGATCCTGCTCTAGTTCATTTCTTTAAATGTCATTTTTTACTGTATGCCAGCAAGCTCCCTAGCTTAGCCAAATGCCATGTGTCCCACAGTGTAAAGTGTAATTGCATATTTAAAAAGTGGGAAGGGGAAGTGAGGAAAAGAGTAGCTCCCTTGCTTTCTACTCTATGGGACAAGTACTTGAAATTCCTCACATTCTTCTCTTGTTAACAGTGTGTTTACTTTTCATCACTGTGTTATTAGGATTAACAAAAGTCATTGCTTCAAGCTCATTTAATTTGAATTTAGTGAAAGCAAACTACCTCCTGCAGCCTGTAGGAAGCATTCCTCTGCCATAGAAATGTATTAATTTGCAAAAAGCAGCCACCAAAAAACGTGAGACCTGATGACCATTTTCATCCCAATGTTCAACATCACCGTGCATGCACTGCATCCTAATGAAGTACCTTATGTTGCAAATTCCAGGACAGTTTGAATAATCTGACAGTCTAATTAACATTTCAGTCTATCAAAGATTTGCATTCAGCGCCAAGCTCTTTCTGTGTATACTTTCTAGAGCATGGAGTTGCAGACTGCAGCCACCCCTTCAAAACATCATTTATCCAAAGAGTTAGACTTGGCTATTTAGTCCATTTCTGCATCTGCCGCAGAATCTTCTTTAACTTTCAGAGATTCCAAACCTTTCAGAATTCAAAGTTTTCACAGAAACCTCTTGCACATGCTATATTTAAACCTGTTGCCTATCAGAATGCTCTACTAAAAGTAGTTAGGTAAATATTTCTTTATTAAATGATTAATTCCATAAATAAATTCTTTTAATTCATTGAATATAAAATTAAAATCATTTACAACTTATTCCAGTATTACAGGGGCTGGAAGGGGTAAAAAAAACTCAGAGGAAACAAACAAAAAGCTACAGTTTGATAAATAAAATACTCAGCTTTAAAACAACTGATTTCTGTTTGCCATTAAACTACAGTTGGTACATAATAGCTGCCACTGTGAACACCCCACAAGTGCCCACCTCAGGAAGGAATGTAACTTCCAACTTAGTTGGGAAAGGGTGGGAGAAGATTGAAGGGAGGGGAAGAAGCATAGTGTTAAATTGAACAGGATAGAAAAGTTTTCATAACCAGAACAAAACATTAATCTGATCACTTACAAACAGAAAACAGTATATAATTAGATAAGGTGCTCCAAAAAGAAGCAGTAAAGTTGCTCCAGTATTATGAAGCTTTAAGTATGCTTAAATCTCTGTTGCATTAGTGTCCAGTTGCACAGTGCACTCCTGTAACATCTCAATGTTGCCCTCAAATGGGCAAGGCACCACTTCCATCAAAGGTCCTTTCTCCATGGCTGCGTACTTCAAAGTTCTGTTTTGCATCCCACCCCCAACACAATTTAGTCTCTAAATTTATGGATGTCGTTGACTAGTCTGTAGTAGGGATAGGCTTCGTTTGCATGTGGACAGTTGTAGTTGCATCGGCAGGACTGGATCATCATGACACTCTTGGTGAAGGTTTCCCCATCATCACAGCGGAACCTGACCTTGACAGTCCTGGTCTGCTGGGGTGTGCAGCACCTGCCATCCACACAGGAGCCACAGTACTTGGGGCGGTACTTCTTCACACTGGAACATCCAGCATAAGTAAACTTCACCAGGGTGGGGGACTTCCTTGTCTTGGTACATTTCTTTCCCTTCTGCAAAGGAAAGGCAATAACATTAGTAGAAGATTCTTTTCCAGCCTTTACCCCCTACCTAAAGCAACTTAAGAGAAGAAGAACACCAGAAGAGTCTGTATTTACCTTTAGGGAAGCGTAGCTGGGCTGTCCACATGGCCTCACTTCACATATCCTGGTCTCTTTGATGAGCTTGCAGTCAGGATTGTCATTTGTCACCCTTGTGGAGATGCCAGTTCCACACGTCTTTGAGCACTGGGACCAAGAGGTTGTTTGCACTATGCATTTGGGATTCTCAAAAGTTCGGCTTTGTGGCTCAGATCCAAAAACTGGAAAAGAAAAGGGTGGGTTAGTCTAAACATATTCTCTCACTAGGTTTCTTTCTTTCCCTTGGGGTCTAAGGAGTCATACAGCCACCCTCTGGCCTCCTCCCCTTAACTGTCATCCAGATAAATCCACACTCACCGGGTAGCATTTTCAGGCCTCCCTTCACAATGGCAATTAGCTCATTGTTCCTGGTTAGTTCGCCTTCAGAATCATCTGGACCAAACTCTTTGCTGAAAAAGCCTTCCAGCTCCTCCAGCGCATCCTTGCTTTCGTCACAGACCCACTCCTCGCAGCACTGCCCGGGGACTTTGACCAGCCTGGGGCTGGAGCAGCCCAGGTTGGGGAGAGAGAGCTCCTGCGGGCAGAGCGGGATGCAGCCCACAGCTCCATCTATGCACGTACACTGGTGTTTACAGTTTGGCTGGAAGCTCTCGCCGTTCTGGTAGATTTTGGAGTTATATTCACATGGTCTTCCCTCGGACTGTGCTGCAGAGATGAACAGGAAGGGAAAGAAGGGAGTGAGCGAAGGGAATCGCTGGTTTAAGCACAGGTATTTGCTGGTCTGTTAAACTCAGTGTACGGCGGAGCTCCCTACAACCCCCCGGGGACGCGGGGCCAGAACAATAACTTAGTCAGGAATCACTTTTCCTTATGTGAGTTTAGCGGAGCCCAGACATACTGAATCGCATTCCAGACTGCTGAAGTCATGTGCCTTTCTGCCAAGCTACCGACAACAAAGCATAACCATACATGGGCTCGAAATTACCGAACCCCGGCACCGCGGGGCGCGGGGTCCGTCCCGGGGGAGCGGGGTCACCGCTTACCTCTGCAGATGCCCTTCAGGGCGGCGGGGCTGGCCCCGAAGTTGCACTCCAGCCCCTTGGTGTGGTCGCAGGGCTGCGATCGGCTGCAGTCCTCGTTCAGCTGCTTGGCGCAGACCTTGCAGCAGCCGCAGCCGTCCGGCACCAGCCCCACGCCCGGGGCGCACTGCGGCGCGGCCGCCGGGCACTGGCACACGGTGGGGCAGGGCGAGCCCAGAGCCTGCGGAGCGGAGCGTCCGGTGAGCGCCGGGAGCCGAGCGGAGCCGCCCGACCCGCCTCCTCTCCCTCCCTCTCCCGGACCGCGGCAGGACTGGCGGTACTTACCAGGCGGGCCAGGCAGAGGAGAGCGGCCGCCAGAGCGGGCCGGGTGCCCGCGGAGCCCATGTCCAGCGCCGGTGCAGGGGGAGCCGTGTGAGCGCAGAGCGGGAGCGCGGCCGGCGCGGTCTGAGGCGGCGGCGGGCGCCACCGCCTTATATAGCGCGCGGGGCCGCCGCGTGCGCCGCGGCGCTGACGTCGCGCGTTCCGGGCCGCGGCCGCGTCCAGCGCTCGCGGCATCCCNTCCCCGGGCCCCCGTGAGCGCCCGCGGCTGCCCCGCGCTGTGACACGGCCCGCAGGGTCATCCGGCCGTGCCGGGGTTCGCTCCGTGCTGCCGCCGCTGGGCCAGCGAGCATCCGAGCGATTCCCGGCGCGGCAGAGCGCGGGAGGCGGGCGATGCTCGGCGGCACCGACGGGCCCGGCTCCGGGCCAGGAACAGGATGACCGGGCAGCGAACAGCCCCCCTGAGCCTGTGTATCGCCGGGTTCAGTGTCCCTCACTCAAGTTGGGCGCCCTTGAATTGTATTGCCTCATTGAAGTTTAATATTTGGGGATAGGGAGGAGAGTTTTAGCTTCTGTTGTGGCGTCTTTTCTTTTCCTGGCTGTAAGTACTTCCAGATGGGATTTAGACCCCAGACGTAACAATATTTCCATATTTGGTATAGCAGTAGCCCGCATTTTTCACATTTTTCTGCTCTGTTATCCAACCACAAAGCATTCTTGACAGCTTCAGATGTTGTTAAATATAGCCTTAACTTCTGTTCCCAGGGCAGGAAATTCTTTGGAATTCCTGTTTTTCACGCAATCTGTCTATCATGATTTAGGAGAACTGTGCTGGAGGAGCCAACTGGCGTTCTTCTGCAGTTCGCTCCTTCATTGAAATAGCCCAGCAGTTGGGTCTGCTGCCCAAAGGCGTTACAATGAGTCCCCATTCCAGGGATTTTTCTTTGCAAATGAGATTATTGTTCCCAACACAAGTTTGGGGGTTTTCTTGTCGCCTTCTAGGCTGGAAGGTAGAGAAGCGGATTCAAAGGAGAGGCGAAAGCTTGCAAAAACCCCTCCAAAGGCCACGAGAAGTGGAGGGGGAGGGGGCGAGAGGGACAGCGGGGAGGGAGGGATGCAGAGAGGAGGGATATGATTAACCTGGTTGCGGCATTCCCATACAGCGGGTGTCCCTGCGTGTACCGTCCGGGACGGGCAGCTGGCGAGGGGAGGGGAGGCAGCCGCAGACCCGCTCGGAGGAGCCGAGCCCGGTGGTCTCATCGTCCGCCCGGTGCCACGGCAGAAAGGTGACAGCCAGGACGGTGCGCAGGGCTCCGGTAAGTGCCGCTCCCGGGGCTGCGGGCCCGTGTGCTGTTCCTTGTGCATTGCCACACGAGCGGCAATGATGAGGCACCCTGTGGGACCCTACCGGGGCCGCAGGACGGGGGAGCCCGTCCGGGACGGCGGGAGCGCTGCGGTGCTCGGTGGCAGCGCCGGTAGTCTCGCCTCGCCACCGCGCACCTGCTGCTGCCCGCCCGGCCACGGGGACCGGGGGAGCCCCGGCTCTGCCCCCCGGCTCTGTCCCCGGCCCTGACCCCCGGCTCTGACCCCCGGCTCTGCTCCCGGCCCTGACCCCCGGTTCTGCTCCCGGCTCTGACCCTCGGCTCTATCCCCGGCTCTGCTCCCGGCTCTGACCCTCGGCTCTATCCCCGGCTCTATCCCGGGCTCTGTCCCCGGCTCTATCCCCCGGGCTCTGTCCCCCCGGCTCTGTCCCTGGCTCCGTCCCCGGCCCCGCGGGCAGCACGGCGCGGACAGCGCGGGCCGGACCGGACTGAATGGGATGGGCTGGGACGAGGCGGCGTGGGCGCTATGGATGCCGCAACCTCTCCCGCACGGGGTGCCGTGACCCGGGGACGGGCCGGTGCGATGGGTGTCCCGCAGGGAACAGCGATGACTCTGCTGCGGAGCCCGTCTCCTCCTGCTCCTCCTGCTCCTCAGGGATGTCCCCCCGTGCCCGGCAGAGAGGCTCATGTCCTCAGCACTTCAGCCCCTCCTCCCGGCCGTGGCCAGGCCCCTGCCCGGGCCAGAGAGTTCCCGTTGGAGGGTTTTTCCCCTCCTCGATTTCTTTCTTCATGGTTTTCTTTTCATTCAAGTAAATTGGCTTGACGTTTTACTTTGTCGTGGTTTGGGCGGTTGGGAAAGGTGTTGGGATGGAAGCTCCAGGCACTCTTTGCCCAGAACCTGTGCTTCAGAAAGTGGCAGTGGTTTTGTTCATTACTGGTATGCCTCAAAATTTGGCCAGAAACAGCAACAGCTGAGAGGGAAAACCAGTCCTTAGTAACATGCAGCTCTCTGGAGACTGCCAATATATACCATGTAGTGCTGTTTCTGATGACAGAAGATATTTTATGTGTCCATCAAGAATTGGGGAGAGACCACCACCGGCAAGCTTTGTTGGCTGTCAGTAGTGGTAGCAATGGCTTTCCATCCCTACTGATTTAGCTGAGCCCCAGCTGGTGACAAGGAGGAGCAGGGCTCTAGACTTCAAGCTATCCACTAGGCTGGTCTTCCCTTCATTTTACAGGTGTATGAGTTTTCTGTGGTACTTTAGTTTTAAAAGTCCAAAAGTCTGTTTTATAGACGGGGAATCTGACTGGTGCTTTTATCCCAGGCTGACTCTTTACACAACAGCATTATGATAAGGAGGAAAACATTTGTTATTAAACACGTTCATTAATGAAAATTTTCAAAAAATTTCAAAAATTTTGAAAAAGAAGAAGCTAACACACTATTGCATGTGTAAATTGGCCAGTTTTGCTTTTCAGGGATTTATGCAAACACTTGTTTGTTTAATTACATCTAATTTAAGGACACGCACCAGCATTTTGCTTTGATCTATGGCTTTCACAACATTCAGCAAATGCCACAGGGAAAGTCAATGAATAGCACTTTTTCTCACTTGATTTCATGTCTTACCACACATTCACACAACTTTGATGGGAAACTAACTGAACCTACATTTGCTCAAGAAAAGGTCACTTTGAAAGCTTTGAAGAACCTTTTGACAAACCTGTCCTGAATTTCAAGTAGTTGACAACACTTGAGATAGGTTGAGTTTCTTTGGAGTTCAGGTTAGACTGTGACCCTTTTCCTGCACACACTTCATGTCTCAAACCATGACCCAGCGTTTACACTCCAGGTTGGGCCTACATATCCTGGATGTGCATCAGGAAACAGGAAGAAGTTTGGAATATCTTCCTTTTTTTTGATCTTGTTCAGTGTAATGTATTGTTCCAGAACTTTGTTGTCCTACGTGAACTGGGAAATAGCCCCTGCTTCATGGCATGATGAGTATTTTACTGGTTTCTCACTTTTTATGCTGCAGGGAATCATCGGGACCTTGGCTAATGCAAAGCAGGAATTTGATGCTGTTGGCTTACATAGCAGCTATTGCAGATTTACTGAGTGTATCCTGTCATTTCCACAGGCCTGTATCTCTCCAGTGAAAGGACTTCCCAGAGAAACAAATCAAGAAAAAAACAATTGGCTTAATTTCCCTCCACTATGAACAGTTTTTCATAGCTGTACATAGGAGCTGTTCATGGAGCATCATGAAGGGTTGTGTGGGACAGAGGCTCCCCTGGGTGCTCCCACTGGCAGTAAGTATCCAGCACCAAACTGGAGTACCGCAGAGGTTTACAGAGGTTTTACGTGGGGACTCTGGAGAAAGTTCTTACTTAATTCAACATCCAGCCCTTTTTCTGTACTGTGTTTCATTTCCTTTCTCATTATCTTTTTCTTTTGCTGATCCATTGCTGTGTGTTTCTTCCATCTGCTCTTTCTTCTCTTTTTTGCTGTTCCAGTCTTCACCATGTCCTTCCCTTTTCTGCCATGTCCTGGTTTTGGCTGGGATAAAGTTAATTTTCTTCCTAGTAGCTGGTACGTTGCTGTGTTTTGAGGATGAGAAGAATGATGATAGCACACTGTTTCAGTTGTTGCTGAGCAGTGCTAGCACTAAGCTGAGGACTTTTCAGCTCCTCTCCCCACTCCACCCACGAGGCTGGGATGCACATGAAGCTGGAAGAAGACACAGCAAGGACAGCTGATCCCAACTGGCCAAAGAGATATTCTGAATCGTATGACACTGGTCAGGGGGTGGTGGGAAATTGCGTTGGGCATCACTTGTTTTGTATATTCATTATTATTGTTATTGTTATTGTTACTATGACTGTTATTATTCCATCCTTTTGTGTTCTATTAAACTGTCTGTATCTAAACCCGTGGGTTTGCTGTTTTTCCCGATTCCCCCCCCGCCGCGGCAGTCCATGAGCAGCTCCGCGGTGCTCAGTGCCTGCCGGGTTAAACCACGGCAGTGTTTACCCACCTTGGGCTGGGCCTCTCCCGCAGCCTCTGCCAGCCCGCTGGTTCCTGCTGCACTAAATCAGTCCTCCCGGAGTCAATGGCTCCTCTCAGTCACTCACAGGAGGTGCAAATCCAGTGGGGCAAATTAAGCATAGCAATGCACAGGCAGAACAGCCAGGTAGCCAGGAGGCTTCAGCAGCTAAAATTCAAGCGGGTTCAGAAGTTTTTCCTTGCTTTGATTTGCTCAGAGGTTATGCTGAATTCTTTTGAGTATGGCATTTCCTATTTGTTTTC
This sequence comes from Toxostoma redivivum, assembly GCA_013397375.1. Lineage (NCBI taxonomy): Eukaryota > Metazoa > Chordata > Aves > Passeriformes > Mimidae > Toxostoma > Toxostoma redivivum. The sequence goes on along the minus strand of VXBI01005881.1, from coordinate 95,139 downwards.
TTCCACTTCCCTACTGCCTTCCCTTCAGCTAGCTCACGCCTGTCAGTTTTTGTACAGTCTGTGCCTTGCTTGTGGTTTCTAATATGGGGGGGGGTTTGCTTTGCAGTATTTGTGCAGTGAGAGACACTGTGCTTTGTAAGCGTGCTGCATTTTCCTCTGGCTGCTGTCAAGGTGTTGTGGAGATTCCCATTGTGTGGAAATACAAGGGGGACTTGTAAGCCTCCTCATCCAGCAGGGAAACAGAAAAGGAAAATGTGAAGTTTTATTCAGTTGTGCTTATTTCTGCCTTGGTGTGTGAACTGCATGGCTGTACTTGCAGCCTACGTGGATACAAAGATACGTGCAACTTACGTGGACATTAGGGCTGACAGTCAGGGTTGGCATGCTCCTGTTGAACCCCTCTTGGGCTGTGTGTCTGTACTGCATGGCTTCCTCACACACAGCTGGATGCAGAAACATGCAGCAGTTACAGCCAGCTCCTGCTTAGCTCCTCCCCAGTCAGAGACTCAAAATGCCTTGTCATGGTCATTCAAGGATCTGACAGTAACTTTATTTCAGCACCAGTGGCTACCATTACCTCAGTGAGATGGGTGAATTACTTACACATTTTCACTTACTGTCGTGCAGGTGTATTTTAGGCTACATCCAGAAGATGCAGTTTGCATCAAACACCTCCCTATAGCTGGAAGCTTGCAATGCTAAGGCTATTGTGGGCTGTGTATTGTTTTCATCCCATACAGTCAGGAAGCTTGCAGAAGGTAGCAATAGAGCCTATAATCTCTTTATAAATTCCAGAAAAGGATTCACAGCTGTGTGTCATGACTTTCATGACGGAGGCTGAGGTGTCAGGGGCATACACAGGTTCTTCCCAAGCATCTGCTGAGTTAAAGGTCAGACAGAGATCTTGTCACAGAGAGTTAATCATCCCAAGTGACCTCAGTAGAAACATCTTTATGTTAAACTTTGGTCTTCAGAGTGCAGAACTTCCCAGTGGAGCAATGGGTGTGTACTGACATCAGCTAAGACAAAATAACCATGCTAAGAAGAAAGTTGCTCACGATAGCAAGGAGTTACTGGAGCCAGCTGAACCTGAGATTGTGGTCAGTTGAGCAGTGCTCGAGAAATCCTTGATTAAAGCACACTTCCAGGCTGTGATCCATAATGGTTGTCAGCTGCTGTCTGCCTTAGTCTACAGCTTAACTGCACCTCAGAGACAACCAGCTCCTGCCTGTATCTGCACTGTGGGACTGCCTGCCCAGAACATGTCTCTTTGGTAGGTTCAGGCTTGTTTGTTTTCTTTCTTTACATTTGAAATATATTGCAAACCCTTCTTTTCTTGAAGGGGCTTTTTTTCATTATAATTGAAAAAATCACAACTACATTTCCTTAAAGTTAGTCTGTGTTAAGGGTACAGGAACCCTTTGCCTTCCTGTCGATGCTTTTCCTCTCTCCCTGCTGTTTATGACCTGACTGAATAGTTTGCTGTCACTGATCTGTGGGCATTCAAAGGATTTTGATTTTATTAACAGGTTTTTGTAGCTGTTTTCTTGAAAAAATAAGAGTATTGATTAATTTTTTTTTTCTGTGTAAGCAAATGGGAGGAGAGGCCTGCTCTGGCAGGAAGCTGAACATGCTCTGCCACACAGTGCTTTCTGTCACTTACTGTGCTTTCCAGCTGCTGGAAATGTCACAGGATTAATTTCAGAATCCCCTGAGGTGCCTGTTGGCTTTGTCCAAAATCATTACTCATTCTCTGCTATGTACTCATTTTCTGTTACTAAAACGCAGTGAGACCTTAGCTGTGTTAGCTGCATTACTGTTCATTTCTATTCTGCTCCATCTGGGCTCCTACCCTTTGCCCCCAGTATGTTATGTGGGCACCTTGCAGTGGCAGCTAGCCGTGTTCCTCTCTTGGGCATGCTCATTTCATGAGCTAACTGATGCAAGGAAGCTAGCCACAACCTCCTCCAGGGATACTCCACTGCTGGAAATCAGTTGCTTCTGCCTCTTGCTTCCAGTCTGTGATAATGCAGTGGAAAAATCAATAGCAGACAAATAATTAGACACGATGTCATCCTTGCAGATAGGAAGGACTTGTAGGCAGACAGCAGATCATGTATGTACCTTAAGAATGCTTGAGGAGATGGAGTTATGATCCAAGAATGTGCAAATAGTTGCCCATCCCAGTGTTACATGTCTGTGATGGGGAAGAAGTGCTAAACCATCTCTAGACTTAACTAGCATCCAAACACAAAAGATTTGTCTTGTTATGGGGAGCTGGTTGAGGTGATTTTTCTAGGTGAGCGAAGAAGAAACTACATGAATGGGATCTTTCTTTACCTTCTTTCTGCTGGGGGCTGAAATAAAACTGGTGGGAGCTGGTGGGCTGCTTTGAGGAAGGGTCCACACATGGGCTCCATCCAGCAGCTGTGTGCAGAGCCTTAGGGAGGAGGACACCTCTTTGGGCCAGCCAGTCTACTGCCCACTGTTTTCCCAGCAACCAATGTTGTCAGGAAGTAAAAGGTTAGCAGAGGCTATCAGCAGGCTACTTTGGTGCAGAGACTTTTTTATGACTGCATTAGCATCACTTTTCCTGTTGTTGTACACAAGTTATGGCTCCTAGCGTCAGTGTTGAGAGGAAAGCAGAAGTTCTTCTACATGGAGCAGGCATTAAAATCTAGCTGATGCACTAATTGTAAAAGAAAATTAGTGCTGGCCACCAGCTATTTACTTTCAGAAAAGTTTGCTTTTGTATTTTAATTATTTTAACACTTTGCATCCATCTCTATTTTTTTGTACACAGTCAACCACGAGTTTGCCACTGTCCTCTCTCACTGCCTAACCTGGAGTGTGCTTCTGTAACCCCCCCATGAGCTCAGACCTCGGATTTATGGGATAATTTAGGATCAGAGCAGAAAAATGGTGGATAGGATGGGTCTTCCAGGTGAGCAGTGTGTGACAATGTGATAATGTTTGTAACTGGTTCTGAGAGGAGAGCCTCTGGTTTCAGGGATGTACCCAAGCAACCTTTAACAGTGCCATGTCAAAATAAAAATCATTGATTAAAATTGTGCCTCACTTGTGCTGCTAAAAACACTTCTGGATTATACACACTGAAAACAGTAAATATTTAATGTACAGGTTTACTTTTCCTGGTTTATAGAGAGCTCAGTGGGCCTGACAGAGCAGCTAGACAGATGTGTTTATAGTGCGCTCCTGGGGCAGGTACAATGCTGCAGTGTTTGGCCTGTGAGCTCTGCAGGGACATGCTTAAAAAAATAAAAGTGTTCCATTTACACTGGGGGGAAAAAAATCCTGAGAATGTTTCTATTAATATTAGTTGGTGTGAAATCCCAAATTCTACATTTCAGGCCTTACATACTTCAAAAATAGAGGACTGGATGGCAGGGATGTGTGGTCAGAAGTGTTTCCTCACTTATGTAGCCAGGGAAAGGGACAGTCATGGGCAGTTCTTCTGGCAGGAGAAGACGCTTGTTGCTGAAATGCCCCCGATGAAGGTGGGGTGTGCAATGGAGAGTTCAGGAGTGAGCAGGGCAGGGCAGCAAGCCCTGTGCATGGGAGGTGTGGGTAGGTGGGGATGCAGCCAGAATGCAATGCTTGTGGTTTTCCATGGACAAGAAGCTGGTGCTCAGGACCACGGCTGAGATCTTGGATGTTTATCAGGAGGCATATTTCTAAAAGGTGAGAGGAACCAGTTGCTGTGGGGAAAGCAAAATGTGCAGAGCCCTCCCCACCCAATAGGTTAGACATGAGATGCTGACAGGGATGGTTTGGAACCCACTTCTACATTCAAGAAGATTTTTTTATGTTAGTTTTGACATTGGTTGAGATCTTTTCTGAAGACTAGCTTGTCTTCAATTATATTGACATTAAGGCTGATATATCTGGCCAAAATTAATGGCATCAATTAATTAGGATGCATTGATTAACTGAAACAACTGACATTTGGGTTTTGGAAAGTTCCCAAGGAATGGGTGGTTGCATCTGCCTCTCTCTGATTTCCTCAGAAGTTATCCTTGATTGAGAAGTGAGTTTATTTCAATAATCTGATTAAATAGTTGGCAGCTCTTGAAGAAAAAAAAACCTAAACTTTTGAAAGGAGATCTTGGGCTGATTAACTTCTCAGAAAATTTTCTGTTAAAAAAAAGTAGAGTTAGGAAGCAGAAGCCTGTCTTAGGGCTAGCTGAGCACTTTATTATTAAATATATGTAAGTATGAATGAAAAAAAAATAATAGTCATCTCAGGTGTGTGAGAAAGCCAGAAGTCCTGGTGAGATGGTTTTGCTTCCTCCCCAGCTTCACCTGCCATGTCTTTCCTGACTGCAAGTGACCTGCCATCCTGGTGGCACAAGGGGATGGGGCTGGCCCATGGGTACCGGTTCAGTGCAGACAGCATCATCCTGGTGAGAGCAGCTCAGCACCTCTCCTTCCTGGGCCTCCCAGCACAGGGATGAGGAGCTGCCCTTACCTTGGAACACTGGCTGCAGCTCCCTTGCCTGCCAGCTGCTTTTGGGACAACGATGCACAGAGCACCCCACCGCCCAGGGAGCATCAGGAAAGGAGGGTGCCGGGAGAAGGGGGATACCAGGCTGAGGACAGGACTGCCACAGCAGCACTCAGGGCCATTGCACATCCAGGAGAAGGGATGTAGCAGCACCATCTTTTCTTTGCACACTGAACCACAGCCCATTTTTCATTTGTGCCCTCTCACACCTCTTGGCTGTGAGCAGTGGCTCAAGCAAACCTGGCTGTCCTGGACCCAAACTGAGACTCGTTGATTCCTGCTGGCTGCTCCCTGGAGCCACATTCCCTGCATTTGTGACCCCCCACACATCCCTTGATGCTGGAGTGGCACACAGGGCTGCAGTAAAGCAAAGGCTCTGGGTCCCCCAGGGGTAGCAAACAGCACATTAACCCTCTGTGAGACCTGGCAAGGACTGGGGACTCTCAATGGCTTTTATGGACACTCTTGCCCAAATATCACATGTTTAGGAGACTGCACAGTTGATGCACAGTCAGCTCCTGAAGGGCAGCTGGCATGGTGACAGTAGCCTTAGAAAATGAACTAATTGTCAGCTCCAGTCTGGATGTCACCATCGTTTTAATGTGAATGGACTTTTTCCTCAGCCTGCCTCCCATCTGAATGGGGAGCACAGAAACATCCCAATATTTATGGGATTTTAACTAGATTAGTTACAAACCTATAAAGCAAAGAAAGAGACAGTTCATCCAGTATGGGGGGGGGAGGGAGTGTTAAAAATGCCACCTCAGATAAAATATTATGGGAGTTGAGTAACTGTAAATAAGAACTTCGTCTATGAAATAGCTTCTTATGTGAGCTTGGGATGAGGGCCAAGAGAATGTCTAGGACTCAGTGAAATTTATTAGTCCAGATCAACGGGATTTCTGGGACTCAGGAGATGGAGTGGCAAAGAATTTGCCTGTTGGAGTCTGCACTTACTCCATTCATGCCTGAAGCAGGACTTTCACTTATAAAACTTTCAAGACAGTTCATTTGCATGTTTTATATTTTCTTGGTTCTCATTAGCAGCTGCAGTTCTGACCTGGAACTTGGGAGAGCTGGGTTCAAGCTCTGGGTTTTCAGAGTCTGCCAGCATGGTCTTGGACAAGTCATTCATCTCCCTGTGTTTTAATGTCTCTCTGTAGACAGAGGATAAATGTTATTGCCTGACTCCTGGGGATCAGGAGAGTGTGCCAAGGACGAGGTACCTGAAGCAGAAGTGAGAATACGATGGGTGCTTGTGAATGATAGCAGCATATGAAGAGCAGTAACAATGCACAGGTAGACCCTTCTCAAGAGGAAGAATGGTATTTTTGTGGGGAGCAATGAGTCTTCCCTTTGATTCCAATAATTTTAGTCAATGTCATGATTTTCACTAGTCAGGTACCTTCTGCCAGAGCAAGCTGGCTGTCCTGATAGAGTCAGTGGTATCCTGGTAATATCAGGGTCATCTTGGTGTGGATTTATTTTTTTAAATGGTACATGTATTTCAATGGCATACAATTTGGGAACCCACCACCTTTTATCCCCCATTTTTCATCTCTCTGTTTCCTGTTTACATCCTTCTGCTATTCTTTGCCTGTATCCAATTTTCTGTATGGGTTCTTCTAGGCATGTCTTCCCTTTTCTTTCGTATTTCTGCTTCCACCTCCACCCTCACTTCCATATTTTGTCTGTGTTTTATTTTTCTTATGTTCTTCTTGGATCCCATCCTCAGCCTCTCCTATATATTTCCCTTTTACTCTATCTAGAGCCAAGAGCTTTTCAGTAAACAGCGTCCCTCTCCCTTCTGACTCATTGCCCACTGACAGTGGAAAAATTTCATCATGAAAGTGATGAAAAAATCTCCTAGTTTAGAGTGCAGGGTAGGTTAGGATGACCTTGCTCCGCCTGTCACATGAAGAGCCACAGAGTGTAATTCCTCAGCCAATGCTAATTTGCCAGTGTATCTATCTCTCATCCAGTGGTCCTTTGCTCCCACAGCAGTGTGAGCACCTCTGAGTGTTGTGGGGATGCTGCACCGTGCCCTGCATCCTCCTGCTCCTCTCTGGTGGCTGTTGGTAATGTACTTAGCCAAAGTGTGGGAAAACTCTCAGACTCCAACTTGGCTTTGTATTTCCATGCCATGTGAAACTCATTGAATATTTGCCGTCCCTTCCCATGGCTGCTGCTCTTGGTTTGCACTGACATATGTGAAATCTATTTGGTCCTTTTTTTTTTTTTTTATATGCTGCTTACATTATAAATATAAAAGCAGGCAGTGCTTCTGAAGAGAAATAAATGTAATTGTGGTGGTGGTTGTTGTTATAAATAGTGCAAAGGGTTTAGAAGCTATTTAGTCTTTTTGGGCAGGATCCACAAGTGTTCTGTGTATTATAACCTCAAAGCTCTTGTATTTAGCTATCAAAATTTTCCCAGTTGTGATTGTTCCAGTTCACTCATTACTGTTTGCCTCCTGTGCAGGGTGAGGATGCTCTGCTCTTCATGGGAGCAGGGCTTAGCCTCCAAACCTGTGGTGTGCTAGATCACATCTGACCTCTACATGCACACAGTACCTTACTCATGCATTTGCATGTGCAACCAGTCTATTTGCATAAAGAGCCATGGTATTTCCCGGCAGGAATTTTTGAGGTTTGTTCCCAAAATTAGTGCTGCATTTTTCCTCTGCTGGAGTGAAATGCAAATATTTATTTATTGACAGAGCTGGAGCTGATCGTTTTCCCTATCCAGGTCTGAGATGTCTGTTCTGTCAGATGAAAACAAGCAGTATTCCGATTTATATTTCAAGTGCATTTGTTCATAACTGCATTTAAAACAATTAGTGCCTGCACTCTGCCAGTCCCAGCAGAGTGCTATATATATATATTTGTGTGTATGTATATCAAAAGGGGCTGAATGCCCAGAAATTCTCTTGGCAGCCCTGCTGTCTGGTTAGAAAAGGAAGTGAGCCACAAAATTTGAACATTCAGTTCTGAGACTTGAAAGCTTTCTGGATTTTATTACTGACTCAACAGGGTTTTCATTATGCATGTGGCCAAGAGGAGAGGTTTACGCAAGAGGAACATATTGTAGTTGAATATGTTTGTAATTTTACACATTGTTAAATAATTGAGATAACTAGATGTCTCCTAAATGAACAAAATAAATTAGGTGTTAGTGGCAGTGTCACTGTGGCACAGGCAGTCAATATGAAAGAGTGGCCAGCCCCATCTGAAAGCTGATTTCCAGTGCAGAAGGGACCTGATTCAGTTGCTGAGGGACATTTTGCTGTTGATGTGAAGGAGAGCCATCTTTCCCTTAGCTTTTCTTGAAGCCTCTTGCTGACTCTCAGTCTAGCCTCTTCTACTCCAGATGATAGCATCTTCCATCTTCAGCTTGCTTTTTTTTTTTTTTACTTTTTAGTAACCCAGTGCTGTTCAAACAGCAGTTGATGTTTCTTCTGCTCTCATTTTCATGTTAGTTTTAGGAAGAAAAATATTGTGGGAAGCAGATTATCGCACACAGAAAGAAGGTGTGGGATGCATGGTGTAAGCTGTAAATACAGACCAAGGCCATGTCCTGCTGTCCTGGTTGTCTCCTGCAGCAGGGGATGTGCTGTTGGATCACGCCCTCTGGCCAGTCAGCTCTGCCACAAACCAGCTTGACAGCAAAGTGAATTCCTGTCCCACAGACAACACGGTCCTAGCTAATTTTGCACTTGTTCATGTGATGGGTATTTATTCTTCATTGTCTTAGAAAGGTATTTATTTTTAAACCTCTGTGGTCTCTGGTGCCATACAGTCTTAGTGCATGTGTTCTACTGTCAGTAGGAAGAGCTATCTATATGTGCCTGTGCATTTTACACGTGGGGAGCCAAGCCATAGGGAAAATAGAAGATCACTGGATAATTCAGGCTGGAATTCTGAACCCAGTCTGAGCCCCTCTCATTCCTGTTTGATCACAGTGGTGCACACCAGAGAGACACAAGGCACAGTCTGGCTCTGCCCTATGGATAACACTCCAGAGGTGCCAGGGCTGCTCTGGGAAGGGGGCTTTGCTTCTCCATGGCAACAAGCACCCTTCCCTCAGCCCAGCCACATGTGCTGCTGGCTGCTGCCCAGTGTGCATGCAGGATGCAGGAGCCGTGCCTGCATCACTGCTCACCCTCCTGCAGCCCCAGAGCAGGGGAATCACTGCTCCCCTCCAGCAGGCACCGTGATGCTGTGCTGGGGCTGCACCCTGCTCCTGCCTCTGCCTTTGACAACCAACCCATGGTCACTAGAATGTGCCTGGCCTCATTTTCTGTCTGTTTTAAAAGCTATACAGCTTTGGGCATATGACACCTCCAACATTGTAAATAGAGCTGGGTAACCTTTCATTTCTGCATCTGATGTGTTTTGTTTATTTTGTCATGTATCTTCACAGCAAAACACTAGTCTGTGTGCCCTTGCAAAAGATGAATGTGAAGCAGTGTTTAGTGCAGCAACAGTCAGTCCATGGCACTGAACCACGTGCAGGTCAGCAAAGCTCAGTGTTTCCTTGCTGGCACTACATAATTAGTTTCACTGAGGGTAAGCACCATATGCAAAACAGATCCACTTTAATGTGGGAAATGCAGTGTGTGCCTGCCCAGCTGTGTACCAAACAGATGAGTTCAGCAGCCCTTCTCCACTGAGCCCTGTGTGCTGTGCTGGGTGAGCTGTGGCAGGACTGCAGTGGCTGGGATGCTTACTGATCCTCACACCCACAGCAGGAGGTGGAACAGCAGGGACTGCAGTGCTGAGAGTGCTGAGCTTTCCGGGGATGCAGGGGGAGCTTGGGGAGCTGATAGGGCTGATGTCCAGGGAGTTAACTGGGAGCCATCATCACAACTCCCTTTCTCTCTCTCACTGCCCTGAGTGCTCAGGGGTGTGTGGTACATGCCCAGCACCTCCTGGCCCTGCAAAAGTTTTTATTTGTGGCTTCTAGACTCAAGGATGTGGGCTGCTCCTGCTTTATATTTAATGTTTATGTAACGTTGTTATGCTGGCTTTCTTACTATAGGTATTTTTGTTAGTCACTTCTGCCTGCTAGTTCACCCTCTATTTTTGAGTCCACTAGATCTATTTCAGCCAACCATGCAATGAAAGTATTTGTTTCTGAGAGATTAAGCCAGAGGCAGAACCCAGGAAGGAGAGGAGCTGGGGGAAGAGGATGTCCTCAGTGCCCTGGGAGAGCTGATGGCCTGAGCCCAGCTCCAGTTAGAGGCTGGAGGAGGAATCCAAGGTGGGAATGCAGAGGGAGAGGCTGTGAACACCCTGACCACAGAGTGTCTCCTTGGTGCTCATATGGTCTTCAGACATTGGAAAGTCCAACCACAAGACACAAATCCATAGGAAATGAAGTCTCATTAGTTCTACTGCCCACAACTTGCTCATGGCTCCACCAGTTCTTCCAAGTGTTTGGTTTGGTAGAATGGCTACTGGAAAATGGGCACAGGTCTTCTCTGAGTCACCCTACCCTTCGAACTCCCCAGGGTCAGGGTGTTTCACAGGCCAGGGTGCTGCTGGAGAAGGTGATGTCCAGCTGCCCGTCATCATGCAGGCATCCAGCCTGCCTCTGGTGTACTGGCACATTGCAAGCCATCCGGTTCTTCGTGGTTTTGCCAGAGATCTAACTAACCAGAAAAATGTGGCATTATAAGAAGGCTGTACCAAGAAGGCTTGTTATTCATATCCTTTCCCTGGCAAGAAAGAGCCAGAAAACATGTTTTAAATGTAGCCCATGGTCAGATGGTGTGGTGAGCGCTGGAAGCTTGGGATGGTCTGGCAGAAAAATAATTTCCCCTTTTAAAACCACTGAGCAGTCCTTGTTTCTCCACACTCCATCTGGTTAGCTTGGCCACACCACCCGGGCATGGAGATGTGACTGGACCCACCCCAATGCCTTCCAGCACCCCTGGGTGCTGGAGCCTTTCCTGCTGCATCTTGAGGGAAGGCTCTGCCCTGCTTTTGGCTGCCAGAGAAGGGAGACTGGGGCAGGGGTTCCAAGGTGTCCTTTCCTTTTCCCTGCTGGCAGCTTTGCAGCTCATTTGTGATGCACAGAAACTGTGGGGGATGTTAATAATGTCACCGTGGGAGGGTGAGCATCCACACTGGGAATAGAGCCAGCAGAGCTCAGCAGAGAAGAGGGTCAGGGTGCTGTGCGTGGTGCTGCTGCCTCTTGGGGTTGGGCTCCTGTTAGGACATTTCCTGCCACTCAGTCCTGCTGTCCTCAGGGGAGCGATGGGACATAGTAGCACAGGACCTGGGAGGTGCTGTGTGGCAAAAAAATAAAAAAATCAGCCCTTTCAGGAGTTTTGCTTGGGAAAAATTACCTGAATGCTTGGGCAACCACTGTTCTGTCCATGCTAACAGCAGCTCAGATTCTGTGGAGCTGAAAGCACTGCCAAGCTTTTTCCTTCTGCTTGTGTAAAGCTGCACTTCCACCTCGTGTCTCCCCCCTCCAGAAACACAACAGCTCTGTGACACAGACTTTTCCAGATGTGCTACATTTCTCTAACACTGCTTTCAAATGTTCCTAACAAGAAACCATGCTACTCATTTTGCCCACGGTCCCACCAGGCCGCCAGCAGCGTGGCTGCACAGCCAGGCTGTGGGTACAGCCCTGCCCTGGGCACAGGGAGCTGCCAGCCACCACAAACACAACATCCCCAAAGGGCAGCTCATGGCTGGGGAGATGCCAGCAGTGCCCTCTGTGCCCTGCCAGAGCTCCCCTTGCCTGCTGCCACCTCCTGCTGCTCTGAGTGCTGTGCCCAGCAGCTCAAGCCAGGCTGCAGCCAGAAGTGCCACATCTGGGCAGGGCGTGTGAGCTGCTCCTGGGCATGAACCCATGCACACCCCGGGCTCAGCCAGCTCAACCCTGCCTGCAGGAGGGGACCCTCCTGGGCTTTGAGAGGCAGGAGTGGCTCTGCAGAGCCAAAGAATTCGAGTGAAATGTCAATGCCATCCTCTGATGCTCCAGCCCTGTGACCTTTCCATCTTCCTCTGTAAATAAGCTCCTTCCTAAACAGGAGGGGAAGGCAGTGCTTCACTATCCAATCTAGTCCATTAAAAACAAAATGATGGAGAGATTTATCTCCTCTGAGCCCACCTGTCAGTGTTTGCAGTTTTACTATGATATTTTCCAGTATCTTCCCAGTGTTTTTCTCTCCTCTGTTGCTGTACACAGAGGCAGAGGAAACTTGCCTGTGCAGAGGAAAAAATGAACCAGGTTTTCTTAGATGTTCTAATAACAGCCTAAAAAAGCTTCACACATTGATCCCATGCCATTTTAGTCATCAGAGGCCTTATTTACAGCTATAGCTTGCTTAAAAAACCCCAAAGCAAAAGCACTGTACACCCTCTATAAGTAAATACAGATCATGTGGCTGCTTGAAAAAAACATCTCCAAAGAAAATTTTAAGTAAGTTCAAAACAATATTGTTTGTCTTTTTTAAAAACCCCCAAACGTGAATGTTGTCTTCAGCAGAAGAAGGTACCATTTAAAAATGCTAAATGAGTGTTACAGTACAAGTACCCTTTGCAGGTCTCCTGGTCTTGTTTCAGGATGGTAAATATTTGAAGCCTTTGATGCACTAGTCCTTTACAGCAAAGCTGTTAGCCTGGAAGGGCTGCAGCCAGCTGGAACCCCACAGGATAGTCTGACAGAGGCTTTAGGGAGTGAGATTTGTAAAATTTTTTTGTTGTAAATGAGGATGAGTGGAGTTTGGATGAGAAGGATGCACATAAGGCAGTGGTGCCTGCAGGGCATTGTGGAGCTGCCTGTCTTTGGCAGGCCCTTGTAGGTGTCTCCAGGTGTCCTCATGAACTGCATGTGGAATTTCTTATTTAGTTTGTCTGTTTGAAGGCAAAAATTAAAACTTTTCAATGGAGAGGACTGAGGGGGTGGATTCTGATAGTCACAACAGTACAGTAGGGAAGGTTAAGCAGCCTCAGAGGATTTGGACCGGTGTTAAGACTGCTCTAAATTTTTCAAGCTATTAACAAATTGTAGCAGTTGTCATCCTGGAGTGCACTGGGGTCCAGCCAAAATCTTCTTGTGTCCACTGAGCTGCTGGCAGTTCTCTTCTTGGTGATGGCACAGGATCACATGCAGTACAGCATCACCCAGTGTGGGCCAAAGATACAGATCATCTGTTTTGGCCTGCCCCAAAACTCCCTGGTGCAGAGGATGACACAGGTGATTTTTGGAACAGTCTCATTTCAGTTAGAGGAAACAAAAAAGGTCAGAAGGCAAGAAGGTGAGGTGATTGCACCATGTGTGTCATCAGGGGTTATGCTGAGAAGAGCCAGCATGAGACTCTGGGCTCATCTGGAATAGAGAGCAGCAAAGTTATATGCAAATCTTTTATTTCATTAGGAAAATTAACATCTTATCTGTGTGGGAAATAGTACATTTTTTTTCCACAGAAGTCCTGCTTTTTAAAAATTTTTGTTTGCCATCATACACATTGTGTTAGTTAAAGTGAAGTATTTTAGTCAAAGCAAATGTGATGCAGAAGATTCAGGGTGCCATTTGATAAACAATGGGCTGCAAGTTGTCAAGGGGAAAAAAAAGAGAAACATGCTGAATCCATTCTGTTCTGTGCAGGAAGAAAAATAACAATTTATTTTGTATACAGCTGAAGTGTTTCCCAATCTGCACTGCTCTAAGTTTGACACTGGCCAGCAGCAGCAGGACATGTGCCTGTAGGGATCCCCTTTGCTAGGCAAGGTAAATCCAGTGGGACACTGCCAGGCTCTCCAGGACCCTGTGGCTGATACAGGGGTTAGAATCAATATTGGCTGCATCTTGGTACAAGGTTAATTTGTTTTCTCTGCCAAAAAGCAGTAGGCAGCATCTGAAACACACTGAATGATTTTTCATTGGGGCCAGTTCTACTCACAGTGCCTGGTTTGGTCAAAGGTTGTTTCTGTGCCTCAGATGCCTAAACTGATTTGTTTTACAGCATTACCAAATACTGACTCAAGATGGTGACACAAACAGTGCAAAGTTTGGATCTCATCTTTCTCATGTTGGCTGACAAGTTACTCTTAAAATAGCAATTATCTAATGGGGAAAATCCCACAGATCTAGGCAAGAGGATTGTAAAAATAGCCACCATTACTGGTAAAAATCCCAAAGTAATTTTTGAACCATGCTGTGGCTGAGGACTGTGAACATGTACCTGTTATCAAAAAAAAGGAGTGAAAGGCTGGCAAGAATTCCCTTTTAGTCTGCCTGGCATCTGTGAGTACCTGCAGGTCAGCAGAGAATGTATTTATAGTTTTAACCACATGAAGCGAGAAAGCCTTATGCTTGCCCTGTATTTTTCCATCAAAGAGGTGAAGTAATTCAGAGTTTGTGAATAGATCACTGTTCTTGGACCTTCCTTTTTGACCCTGAATCCCTTTATATAACAGTCTTCTGTTCTTCCTGTGGATATGTTTTTTGCTGGGAAAGTTATTTTTGGAATGATGGTTTATAATTGATATTGAAGTATGCAGTAAGGCTTTTATATATACTCTCTGTGCTCACACTTGTTTTATATAATCACCACCAAAATTCAACCCACTTGCTTTCAGTTTTCTTCCCATGTTTACATCTGCTTTTCCTTTCTTCCCATTATTAAGTTTTTTCAAACACGTTCTTGGACATTAAGGATTCAGTTCAAAGTCCAGAGCTGCAATTATGTCTGTTCTGTTTGTGCACAAGTACTGCTGCCTTAGCAAATTAATTGTCACATGATGCCATCTACCTGGGTTTTTTGTTTCAGGGAAAGCTAGAGAGCTGTTGTAATGTGTTTATATGCACTCAAAAAGGCAAGACAATGAATCAGTGCATGTTCAGGACCTATTCTGCTTCTCCCATAAACATCAGAAGGGAGGGTAGAGTGGGGAAAGAAAATTCTTTCTACTCAGTTTGTGGAAACCTAAGTCTGTTTGTCTTACAAATAAAGACCAGAAATCCCAGTCCTAAATCCTCATGTACAGAAACAGCTGAAATTTTACTGGACAGTGACTTCATAGCACAAAGCCATACCAGTTTTACGTAAGAGCACTGTGTCCATCTGCATTTTGAGACACTGTCAAAATTCAGGAATGAAAATACATTCCAGCAGAAGGATGGAGACTGGAAGCTTTTGCTGGGAGGGTGTTGTTGAACAGAGGCAAGTTTTCTTTGCTTCATTTCTCCGCTTCTCTGGAAAAACCTAATAAACATGGCTATTTTTTCTGAGGGAACAGATACAAGATCTTCTTTTTTTTTTTTTTTAATGTAAACTGTACTCAGACTGGGATGCCTGCCAGTATTATGCCCCTAAAATCTTGCTTATCCATACAACCTGTAAGCCAAGGTTGGCCTTGCCTTACAGAAGTATTGAATATGTAGGTTTCCCAAATTCAATATGGGCTTCAGAAGCTCTAAACATCTTTAAAATTCTTGACTTCTGCTTGAATGCCTTAAGACCCAGAAACCAAATGTATGGAAGGCTCCACCTTGTTTGTAGTCAGAAGAATGCCTCTTTTGAACAAAATCAAGTTCAGTAACACATTTGAAAAAGTCCTGGAAGTTTATGAGGTCCATGGCTTGTTTTGAGGGGCAAATAATGCTGGGCCTCATACTAGTTTTCTTTAAGAAATATTTTTACTCTTGTTTTGTTTCCCAATTCAAGAGCTTTTTTTTGTGAATGAGATAATCTGTTATTTTCAAAACTACAACTATGTACTTTTTAGACTGTTGATTCCCAGATCTGAACAAATACTCTCCAACAGGTGGTAAAGTAATTTTGTCTCTATCGTGTTTATAGATCATTACAGACTGCATCCCAGAGCAGGTGTTCATGGATGGGGATGACCATTTTCCATCTGTTTGTTTTATTCCCTGTCTTATTTGTCACTATTAGATGATTACTGCAGTGACAGAACTTCCCAAGTATGCATTACTGAATTTCTGTTTCAGCCTGGAAGCAAGATGATAGCCCTGTGGCATGCACACTGCCAAGGGAAGACAAATATGAACAAAGTGGGGCTTTCAGTTCTCATATCTTTGCAAGATCTTTTCTTTAAGCTTTACAGAGTTATTTTAGTAATGAGCCTCTGCCAAGGCAGGCTCAGCTGCAAAGCCATCAGGGGCAGAGGCAGATCTGAGCAGAAAGCAGGGCAGGAGGAGGGTGCTCAGGAGAGCTCTGCAGGTGCTGCTGTGCCCAGGGAGCAGGCAGGGGCACAGAGGGACACCAGCTGTGCCCAGGGGTGGGAGCTGCCTCCCGTGTGGCCAAGGCTCTCTCTGGCCAGTGTGCCATGCCGCAAGGAGCTGCCAGCTCTGTGCCTGTGCTGAGGGAAGGGACAGACTGGGAACCTTGTCCTGGGCCCTGCTGAAGGCAGTGGGCACAAGCTCAGGGGACCAGTTAAGTTCAGCCTAACAAATCAAGCTGGACCGATTGAGCAAAATTATATAACCCAGCACTACTTCTTTCTTGGTTACCAGTACTGTCAGTTAACAGCATAAACTTCAGTTACAAAGTGTATTTTTATTCCACTGCTCTGTTCCATTTGTCTATAAATATTCCATACTCTTAAATAAATGCCATCATAAAATGAAGTGCTTCTATAAAAACATGGCATTGTTAGGGACCAATATTGATCCCTCATCCCTAAAAGCATCTGTTATCCTCAGAGTGTAAGTAAGTTACCAAACATGCATCAGGTTTTAAAGAGCAAGTGTCCAGTTAGCAGGTGACACCTGACTGAAATGGCAGAGCTATGGGTTATGAAAAGCCTGGGCAGGCCAGCACCTGGCTGACAAAATGCCCCAGGAGTGGTGGGTCAGCTCAGCATCAGGGCTGTGAGATCCAAGAGCACAGGGGCTGGCACCAGCTGCTCTTATTTTTAGGGTCTTGAGTCAGTGTAGCCTCAAACAATAAGGGCTGGTTGGTTTGCCATTGGCAGCTGCAGGTTCCTGGTGGAAGAGCTGGCTGTTTCCCATGGAGAGGAGCTGCTCCCCATGGGCAGGGGCTGCCCAGCAGGGTTGCAGCTTGTTTGCAGTCCAGACTGAAGCAGCAATGAGAAGCAGGAACTTTCCTGCATCCTAGTACACCTCTGGTGCTTGGATTGCAGGTGCTGGTTTTGCAGAAGGGTGGAACTGTTGCCTTCTGACACCCATCTACATGTCCCTGATGCATTTCTCCTTCCAGGTGTGTATTTTTCATAAATCTTAGATTTTTTAGAAATGGCAGCATAAAGCTTGATTTCTGCTCAGCAACCTTCTTTGTGACCCTCTTCCCTGCTCCACTGAGCCTGAAAGCCAATTGGTTTTCCCCACAGTGGATGCCCAGGGCAGCAGGAAGGCTCTGGGCTCGGGGGCCAGCAGCAGGAGCAGCCATCTCCTCCTGGCAGCCAGCAGACACCTCTGCCAGGACAGCAGGGAAAGGAAGGAGCTGTGTGCCCTGGCATGGCACACGTTAGAAATGAATGGCACTGAGGGAAAATTCCCTGGAAAAGGTGTTTGCACAAAACACCTGGAAGCCTTTCACGCATTTTTTGAGGTGGGGACAGGAAGGCATTGGGGAAAAAACTGTGGGTTGGAAATGTATTTCCAACTATTTTTAAAGTAAGCAAATTCCTTTTGAAGTGATGGGTTTGTTGCATAAATTGTGCATTTGACAGAGTAAGTGGTGGGATGTTATGGCAATTACTAATGTCCCTTGAATATTTGGTTAACCACTATATATAATCCCAAATGCAGTAGCCTTTCCAGGGAGAATTTAGATCTACCCTTTGGGTAGGATTAACTGTTACTCTCTTGTTTCAGCAACTTTTCAATTATTTGATTCTAGTACAAGAAGTTTTCCATTTTGAGAGCAAAAAGGTGTCCTTTTGACATCTGATTTTTAAAAATAAGTTCCATCCTGTACCTGTGTGTGGTGAGTTCTGAAGTGACTGCCTGGCTGCTGGGTAGGAGGGGTGGGAAAACTGTCCCAGCTGAAGACCCCCAGCTCTGTCTCAGAAATGGATTTGACTTCTTTCCTCCCTAGATCCAGACACAGGAAATGCATTACTACAATGCTGAGCTCTGTGTTCCTGGTCAGATACTTGCTGAGATACAAATACTTGAGAAGATACCCATCCCTAACCTGCTTCTCCTAATCGCAACCAGAACATACCCACCCTGTCTCCATAGTTTTTCTTCTGCCTGCTATTTTATTCTCATTCTCCTTGTTAGTTTTTCCTAGGAAAGTCTCCCTTGAATCAGCACCAGTATGTGTGGGCTGAAGGCAGAAAGGTGATCTGCTCTTTCTTAGCCCAGTTTTCTCTGTGGGAAATGACATATTCTTGGGCTAGCACCCTGTCTTTGTGAATTTAGAATATTGCTTGAGGATATAAGCATATGCACTTAGGTGATTGCCTAAATTGGAATTTTGCTTTTGTGTATTAAAATACGGAGAGACCTGTGCTTTTGGGGGAGTTTCTAGTCTGGATCATTTGCCCAGGCTGAGGCTCTAAATGATACCAGTATCTCTCTGCTTAGCTTTAGAGCATGCTTTTATAAATTTTATTTGTATCCAGTTGTTGCTATTCATTTTCAGCCCATTTGCTGCCTGGTTGGGATACTCATCTTGCTCTTCATTACTGAGGCAATAAATGTCTCTCAATATGCAGGTCCCAGCCACCCCATGGTGTGTCCTGTGTGGACTCCAAGCACTCCTCCTGCATGGGCTCACTCATCCATCCACAGCTACCTCTTCCCTTGTTTTCCATCTTCATGACAGCTTGTCTCATAAATTCACTCAGGCACATCTCCTCACTGCTGCTCTAATACCAGAGGAGAAAACATGTCTATGATGCCTTGGTTTTCAGGACATTAACTACAAATAAAATAGCACATTGCAGCCACTTGCCAAGAGAAACCCTCATAAGCAAGTTAAAATAAGATCTTACTCATTGGAGTACAATTTGAAGCTTAAGAAAATGTCATCCGTAAGGCTTCTGTATAAAACAAACCTGGGTCTAGTTTAAAAAAAAATACTTCAAATACAAATTAAATACATATTTCACTAGGGATAGATCTTTTCATAATCTGCAGAGGTTACAGTCTCAAACCTTAACAAGCTCAAATGTACAAACTATGACAATAGCTCTGATGTTTTCTTGGGTGTAGAGCAGGGGAAAAAATATGGTGTGAGGGATTTCAGCATTTAGATAACTGCAATAGAAATCCAGTAGCCCAAATATTCTAAGATGTGGCTAATTTCTTGTTTCGTTTTCCATCTTCACATGCTCACTTGAAGGCTCCCAGCACTGGCTTTTTAAATGGGTTTAAGAGGCAGTCAGCTGAAATGATACATAATTCTAATCACACACAAATAAACTGGGCATAGGAATAGCATCACTCCTAATCAGCACAAGTAAACATTTATCAAATGCTATAAACAAATGTTTCCAAATCAATTCATTTTCATATTATTTGGAAATAGAAACAGCCTTCCCTTTGGTAAATTGGCAATGCCCAGAAATTTGCTAGGTGTTTTCACAGAAATTCTCTTATTGGAAATGGCACGAGTTTGCTGGCCAGAGAGCCTAATAATGCAAATTTAAGCATGACCAAGAGCTGACAGGAGAGGGGATGAAGAACCTGGGGTTGGGGACCATGGTGGCACCAACTGATATAGGTAGCTGGGAGAGCTGTTTGGTTCCTTCTCAGCCTTTCCCTGTGTTCAGGAGCCTGTCCTGTCCCCCCAGCTTGCTCCTTTGGCACCCCACCGGGCAAGCACCCAGGGAAGGAGTTAAGTCATACTGCAATGTGACATAAAGATGAAGCGAATAAGCAGGCATTGCTGTGTTTGTATTGTGAGCAGGCTGGTGAGAGGGAGTTTGAGGAGGGATTTAAAAGACAAGATGTGATAAACTGAGCAGAATTAGCAAAACATTTCCTTATGGAGAGGTGGCACAGAAGAAAGAGAACATCAGTCTGGGTGGACTTAGAAGGAGCACCAGGGGTGTGTGTATATCAGAGATGGTTTTAGAGTCTGGTGAGGCCAGGGCTGCATTCTCAAAGGAGAAGCAAGAAGTAGATATGAAGATTGTAGACTCTTATACTGAGGTCACAGGGACCTAGGGCATCTCCCACTGACCTCAGGCTTACTCTGAAAAGTCCAAACCTGATGAAAGTTGGATGAATCGTGAGGAGCTGTGGCTTTGAGGCATCCCAGAGTTGGGCAATTTGAAAAGAAACATCACAAACTAGTGGGGTGGCCCAGAGCAAGGGTGTCAGAAGGGGTGCCATGCTCCAGTCATGACCAAGTCAGCCCAGACTTCTCAGTAGAGCTGTAGAGAAATATTGGAGCCTAGACACATTTTGGGAGGACAAAAGGGTAAGGAGAAGTGGAAGTTACCTGAATGAGGGAGCTTGAATGGAAGGGAGGTGGTGAGACTACTGGCAGGAATGGAAAGGAAGAAGGGGCTTAGGAGGCAGGTGAGCCAGAATGCAGTACAAGGCACAGCTGCTTCCCACTACTGCTTGCATGAGCTTGGAGGACTTTGGTGTCTGTCTGTCATCCTACAGCCTTTCATCAACCCAAATCACAATCATACATTTTAAAATATGTTATGGCTCTTGTATAAAAGTAACTCCGTGCTACCTTTTCTACATATTTCTAACTAATTTTCATTAAAATAGCAGATTTCTAGCAAGTACTGGCATTCAGGCACATGTGTAATGGGGTTGGTCTCCACTACACAGATGTACAAAACCCAGCTGTGAAGGTGCTACGTCATTTAGAGCAGACATCTGTGCTATTTAACAGGAGATAATCCATGCACACCCAGCTACCATGCTCACAGCCCTTTCCCAAACTATGCTGGGTGCTCAAATGTTATGATTACTCAACAGAAAATAATGCAAGAATTTCTAAGCAGGTCTTGATTCTGGATTGAGTGAAGGAAGTTCATTTGCATTTAAATACCCTTAAGCCCCTGAAAGAGTTTGAGTTTTTCATTATGTTTGGAAATAACTTGTGCTCCTTTTCTAGCCTTAAATGTTATTCTCTTATTTGCAACCAGCCCTTGTCGTTTCTCTGCAAGTCTTCTCATCCATGAGCTGGTCCTTTGCATGTCACTTCTTTCCTAAGCTGGCCACCTGCAGCCAGAAGTCTACATATTCTCAAATTTACCTGTGTCAGGCATTTCCGTAAACTTCTTCTTCCCCATGGTAAGTGAAAAAGATTGTAGGTTTTCCTAGACCTTTCCAAGACCACCTTCATTCGAAAACTTTTTCTTGTTTTGGTACTGCTTGTTGTAGAATGCAGAGCAACAGTTTATGGGTGGGGTGTTTATCCTGGTGGGTCCTTTGTGATACCTCACTTGAAACTGCTGTTTGTGTTTGCCAGGATGATTTCGTGTTAAAAGGTTTTTATTATGGAAAGCACAGCTGACCTTTAAAGTCCAAAGGCCATATTTATGAATGACTCAGCCTGTTCTCAGTGTGGCTGAAGCTTACAGTATGCAAACAAAAGCCAAAGCATACTTCTCCCATGTAACTTTTTGAGAAAGCAGTATTTGCCTCTGGCATTCACCAAGGGAGCTTTCCCTTTGTGTGCAAGAGGAAAATTGGGCAGGCTACAATAAAAGGCATTGTTGGTCCCAGCATGCAAAGAATGATGATCCAAGAACTGAAATAATAGAAAAGTGTCGGGAGGGAATTTATTTCACAAACATGTCAAGATAGCTTCAGGCTTACTCAAGTTTTGATTCAAGCTTCTCATTCTTCTTAAATTCTTTCCAGGCCAAAATGGATTAAATAGTTGCTAATCTTCAATCATTCAGCATTTCCCTGGGATCAGGGTTTGAGGATGGCATTGGTGTGCCGACATTTCAGCCTCCGGTTCCTTAATGACAGTAAACCCCAGGGAATCTCAGACTATGTACTCTTGCACTGTGATTAGGATTTCTCTCCTCAAATTCCATTGTGAAGGTCTCTGCAGGAAGGGCCTTCTTGCTTTGTGTCCTGGAGAGTATCTGTCACAATAGTCAGCAAGTATGATCAATATTGCACCCAAAATGTTCATAAGAGGTTATAAGCTATCGTTTTCTATGGAGCTGGTTTCCAGACCCAAATATTGCCTGACAGCAGTGCTTACAAATCATTGCAAATAGGAGAAGAAAACTGGTCTTGCTGTGACATATCTCGACAGATACTGCCAGCCCTAGACCTTAAAAAAAAAAATTGTGTCTTTTGGAACGCTAGTCCTATTGGGATGTTGTCTGGTTGAACTGAACAAGAAAAGTAATAATAAAACATTCCTGTATAGACACTTTTAATTCTTTTTCCTAAATCTCTTTTTGTTAAAAAAGAAAGTCTCCTAAAAAGTTCAGAACATGTATTTTTCCCCCCTTCTTCATCACTGCTGGAAAATCCCTAGGAGCAAATGTCAGTTAAGAATTTGCAGTAGCAGCTAAAAGTAAAAACTATGTAATTTATGTCCTGTGGCCCTATCAAATATAACTACAAACCATGTCACAGCCCTGCAAATTACACAGCACTTCACCAGTGTGAGGGATGGCACATTGCCTATTGTGATAGATGGTCCCACACCTAGAACTGGCTGGGAGCTTTTATGAGGTAGCAAGGCATCCCTTGGTGCCCAACTAAAGTAGAGATAGCTGCTCTTTTTCTCCTTCAAGGAGGGTCCCTCTCAGGCTTTATTTGCAATGGTTTATGTGCATGTGAATTATTTGTATTAAAAGAGAATTAGTATGGCATTTATTGGTGAAATATAACATGTTGAGATGAAGTGACATTTTTAATTACTTTTTGCATCAACAGTAGTACAGGCTGTTCAATATTTTTCCTTTCTCTGATAGTGTAGACCATCTTCATCAGCTCCGGGGTTCCCCTGTGCTTCTATGGCAACATAAATCTCTTTATGCCTGCCTTTAGGCCTCTCTGCCCCTCCAGAACGGGAGGCTGAGAATAAATTGCAACCAAAATGCCATTAAAGTGACCAAAAAATAGTGTAACATAAGCAAATATTTTATAATATTCACAACGCTCTTTTTAATCTTCCTCTTCCTTAGATGTAAATTAAAAGGTTATGGATGGCTCACAGGGACTGATGTTCCCTCTGGCCCTTTCTTTTCTGCCTCAATGTTTCCCACAGCTTAGTTGTTACTTGGTGAATATTGTTGAACCCTGTTCATCCAGTCTTAATTAATATAATCTAACAGTTTTGTGCATAATCAGAGTGATCTATACAACAGAATGTTTTGGGTAATGTGGTCTGGAGCTGTTGGGCTGACTAGAATGCCATTTACCATTGTTTTTTTGGAGCTTTTTAAATCCCTTGCTCTTGAATCTACGGGTACTAAATGGGTTTTCCCAATATAATTCATAATAAAATATTAATCATTATGATAAAATAAAAGGCCTAAGATTCAGTGGGTCTTTTCATTATCCTATTTTGCACAGCTTCACTAATAGCATTAGATTCAGACCTGATTTATTGAAAACTTAAGGAAAAAAAACATATTTTGATCAAGGACAATTAGGAAGAATTACTGGAAACTGTTTGCACTGCTCTAACTCAGCTCCCCATTAGTTACTTTTATTTATACAGCTCCAAAAACATGCCAGGAAAATTAAAGTAATTATGAAATTCCAAGAGAAATTTTTGCTATATTGTTCCTTATAAGGGAAGTAAAATCTGCTCTTTCCTCAGAACCCTGACCTGCCTCAGTTCATAAAAGATGGATGAATACTGTAATTACAAAATACATAAAAGACTGGGCTTAATTTCCAAGAGAATCAGAGAGGTCCATCAAATTGCAGTCAGTCTTCACTGCCTTTTGCAGCTCTCTGTGCTGTACACAGCTCAGGCTGTGCCTGCCTGGGGATTACCTGCCTGTGCACGTGAGCATCAAAAGGCAGCACTGGAGGATGCCCTGCATGCACAGTCCATGCAGTTTGTCAGCACTGCACCTCGGGCACTGCCCAGATGTGGCAGCAATGCAGGTCCTGTGCAGCCAGGCTGATGCTGGAGAGGATGCAGGGAAGCTCAGTGCGAGCAGAAGAGACAAATGGCCAATGAAGGAGTAGTCAGAGGGCAGTGATGAATGGGAACTGCCCTGAGCAAGGGAGGATGGGCTGAAAAATTCAATGGGAGGTGAAAAACACTGAAAATGGGGTGGATGAGAGAAAACACTGCCCGGAAGGACCTTGTGAAAATCTCTGTGTGGCACAGAGGCTGGTGACCACCACAGAGCATCTGTGAGGCTTCGGGAGGATTCCTCACTGGTGGGGCCGGGTGCAAACAAGGATTTATTTGGGAGTTTTGTATTCAAATATACATCAGTGCTAGCAACAGCAGGTCTGACTGTAATGAGCTTAATGAATGTGGCACAAGGAATGTTTCAGGTAGAAGGCAAAATGTGGGATATCTTGTGTGCGTAATTAGGACTCTTGGCAGCTGGGTAAGCTTTAATTGCCATCCAAAGCTCCTGATCTTGCCAAAGAATGAAGACTCTGAAGAGAGCTATTGATTTCCATCTGGACAAACAATTTACTTTTTAGTGCTCATCAGCCTGATGTGCATCTTCATTCCCTGTCACTGCTGTGATCAAGCTAAAGCTGCTTTCATCGGCAGATTTCAGGTGGGATTTCAGCTGAATATGTGGTTAGAACTGCAAGGCGTTAATGGTAAAATGAGTCACCACACTGGCAGTGCTTAATATGCTGCTAGTTTTGAAAATCTCCACCTATCTAGGTCCTTATATAAAGTGTCTCTTTGCTGTAATGTCCAGTTGCATCCCAAAAATAAAACGGGCACAGAAAGAGCCTTCTTCTCTCCCTGCTCAATGGGAGAAAGTTAATGTTGATTTTATATGATGCATGTTTGTTTATAAATGTGGTGTTACTGAGCCGAGGATTAGATCAAATAAGTGGATTTTGCATTTCACTTTGAAGACACAGATGTCCGTAGTCAACATGATCATTTTTGGGGGAGGCTTCCAAATTTCATTGCTTAAATGCCACATTTTTTTCCTGTCCTTGACAGTTTCATTATTCCAGGGGTTCAATGAAGCTGGTGCATGTCATGATCTTGAAAGAGACTCAAAGAGAAAAAGCTATTATGTATTATTATATAGTAATGCCACTAGGAAAAAAATTAATGGAGTAATTTGGAAGGAAAGGTTGAGGAGAGAGAGAGAGAGAGGAGATTGATCGCTTTGCAAAAATAATTCTAAAACCCACACTTGCTGCAGTTTACAATATGCAGATAGCATCATCAGGCACCAGCATTTTTATATAGCTACTCAACCTAACCTTGTGCATGTAATGGAGATTGGTGTGCCCATGCAGGGTTGATGTGTGCTCAGCTTTTCCTGATTTACCAGGAGAGAGCACCTCTCCTATGAAGACAGGCTGAGAGAACTGAGGGTGTTCAGCCAGCAGAAGAGAAGGCCCTAGGGACACCTCACTGTGGCCTTCCAGTATTTAAAGGGGGCTTATAAAAAGGAGATAGAGCAACTTTTTACATAGGCAAGATAGGGGCCAAGAAGGAAGAGTTTTAAGCTAAAAGCAGAGAGATTTAGATCAGATGTTTGGAGTAAATTCTTTACTGAAGGATGGTGAGTCCCTGGAACAGGTTGTGCAGAGAAGTTGTAGATGCTCCATCACTCAGTGTTTAAAGTTGGATGGGGCTTCAGCAGGTGTCTCTGTCCATGGCAGGGGAGTTGGAACTAGAGGATTTTTAAGGTCCCTTCCAGCCAAGGATCTTCTAGGTTCCTTTCTATGAATCTATGAAATGTTTAACATGGATTAATATGGTTATTGACTAGCCATGTCTTAATATTTTTTTCTTCTTTCTTTAAGAAAGATTTAACTTTATGCATAGGGAAAAAATAATCAAATTCAAACAGACTCTATTGGAAAGAGTGATTTTTTTTCCTGTTGACTTTAGTAACTAATCCCATTAAAGTAGCCTGTAGTGGAAAGAAAGCCTTTTAGGTGAACAAGAGAATAGAGATTAAAATGATGAGTTTTAGATCCATATTTACCAAATTTTAAATAGGAAAATGATGTATTTTCAGTTGGTTGATCTTTAATTATGTCTTGCATATAAGAATATTTTCGAATCACGATGTTACTTTTGTGTGTGTGTATATCTCTCCCTTTCTAATCAGTAGGTGACAATATACACAGCAAAAGTCATCTGGTACCTCACACAGCTGTTAAAATATAACAGTTATTGATATATTCCCTTTGCTAATCAGTGTTGGTTTATAGCCTCATTTTATACAAAGCAGTCCTACTGTTGGCTACAAAATGCTTCCCACATGACACTGTCTTATCTCCACTGTTTCTGGAGAGATTTTGAGAAATGAGTCATGGTGTAGAATGTCCTACTTAGGATACTTCAGATGTTGCTTTTTACACAGCGCTTCCCTAGGCCTTTGACTTTCAGGTCTTGAAAGAAGACTACTCAGAAGTGGAATCACCTGAAACCATTAATTATCTTTAAAAAAGTATCTTTCTCCTGTGAAAAAATAAATGAAAGAATGCTTTCCCCTGTGTTGTTAAAAAGCTGTTTTATATTATTTGTGACTGAAAAGAATAAGTATATAGTTCCACCCATGCTTCTATGCAGGAATGTTAAAGTGAGCAGATAATTACACTTTAGATCTATCTATCCATAATCTAAAACTATGATCATAATCATTAAATAATTATATTTTATATAGATGCACAATAAAATTTCTTCCATCCCCACTTACTGTACTTATTACCATATAGTATTTCTTCCTTGATCCTGAAAGGAATAAGAATATGAGCATTTTGAGGCAGTAGTCTATATGTATTTATAGCAGTAAGGAATAGAACTGCCAAAATGCATGAAATTTTCTGATACAGCTTTCAGAGAAATCAGTGAGAGGTCTCTGCATTCAGTGCTGATTTTGTCTTTGCTGTTAGATTGTAAAAGGCATAACTGGTCCTCTGCATTTGATTTCACAAATACATTTCAAACAGAACTGAATTTATGTGGTCAGCAAAGTAACTGGCAGACACATTCACTATGTGAACTGACTTCTCCTAGCCATTTAATAAGACAATGCTTATTCCTTTCCAATAACGTGGTTAGCAGTTTTTGTACGTCTACCTAAAATTAAAGCAGTTGGATTTACACAAAATATTAAGTTGCCATCAAATGTAGAAGGACAGAGAAATCTAAATATCAACATATCAGACAGAAGTGTAAGCATTGGTGCAGAACACCTGTAGCACATAGGAAACAGTAATTTACAGGTCATCACAAGTCCTCAGGATTTCAGGGAGAAAAAAGACTTGTAGCCACCTGTTTCAAGACAGCACAGAATAAGGTGATTGAGATATTTTACTGGTGTAACTAAACGTAGGTCCCTAGAGCTGAATACAGATGTATTTCCATGCAACTAAGAGGAAGGAACTGATATTGGCTAGAATTCTTCCTAATCAAGTGAAAGGATAGGAGAGTTTGTATTAGGTATAGGTTATGGTTGATTTTAACAGCAGTAAATCAATTTAATCTACCTTTTTGTGTTTGAATATATTTGAGTCGGAAATCTTCATTTTGAGTTGTGGTGGCTGGTGGGAGAATTCAGATAGACCCTGTGAAAACTGAGCACCTTCATGAAGGTCAAGAAGGAGAACTGCAAAGACTTGCAGATGGGTAGATCTGCACAATAGGAACTAACCAGGAGCCCTGCAGAAAAAGATCTGAGGGTTACTGTGGGCTACAGGTTCAAAGTCTGCAAATGCACAAATAGTATTAGGCTGCACCAGGATGATCATGGCCAGTAAACTGAGGGAAATTGTTATCCCCATCTGCTTGATACTGGTGAGGCCGTATCTGGAATACTGTCTCTGGTCTGGAGCTGCCCCATGAAAAGAGAGATTGCCCTGCAGAAGACTACCATGATAATTAGGAGTCTGAAACATGTGGCATGGAAAGAGAGTTGGAAGGCTAGGCTTCTTAGGTTGGGAAATGAGAAGGTTAAAAAAGGAACTAGAAGCAACCTATGGGTACTTGAAAGACAATTAAAAACACAATGGAGACAAATTCTTCTCAATAGACGTCGAAGGTAAATCAGGCAGAAGTTATGCCGTGAGAGGTTCAAATTGGACATCATGACAAAAGCTTTTGCACTAAAAAGGGTACATGATTCTAATACCAAATACAGAGAGATAAGCTCTGGTCTTCTTACTGACATTTGGAAAACAGACCTTAAAGCCCATAGATGCTTCAGCTCAGCATTCCCTCAGAATTAAACATTAGGTCTGTCAAGGATACAGGTTTATCTGCTGAAGGCAGTGCCCTTCAGATTTATCTGCTGCTGGCAGAGCTCTCTGTGCTGCCTCTGACCTCTGTCACTTGTGGCAGCACTACTTGCCAGTGACGTTGGGAGTAGTTTTGCCCCTTTCAGAACTGCACCTCAGCTTCACCATTTTTCCATTCTATTTCAGCTGGTGAGTTTGAGGTATCCAGAAACCTCTTGGTTAAGTGATAGGGAACAGCAGTTCAAATGAAACACGCTGATCGCTGATCACCCCTTGCCTCTTCAGCCATCCAACTGTATTTATCTGCTTCCTACAGAAGCACCTACCCATTGTGCCCCCATGGTGGGGCAAACAGCTGTTAAACATTCCCCTTTGAAGAAGACAAGATCACTTCAAGCCTGTTCTGTGATGAATTATAGCAAGAGTTATTGCCACCTGGATACACTAACGCTGTAGCTGATCTATGTATCCTTCATTGTTTAGAACTTCTTAACTCTGACACTTAAGACAGCGTAATAATAAACTTGGTAGAAAAGCCTACTGGAAATCTTTCTTAGCTTGATTTGTGATGTATTAATCTGCTTGTTTGTCTCTAGCACTAATCTCAGTGCTGAGAAAGATGGCAAAAGAACTCCTTGCCCTTTGCAGGAACACAAAGAAAATCACAAAGTTGTTGGCTCATGCATACATATGTACATAGAAATGTGTGTATCCATATATATATACACATATATATTCTGTTTCATGCAGATATAAAAGCTAAATCCACTTTAACAAGTTTCATGTAAAAATAAAGCTTTATAGTTGCATTTGCAAGTTATTGACCAAATCAACACAAAAACTGTAAAAAGCTTTTATAAATCAAGGCAAAAGATGTCAAACTGATAAGAAAGGCTGTGAATTAATTATCAGGCAGCTGGCTCCTAGAAGGAATGAGAAATGCAAACCACGAGAAGCAAAAAATGTTACAGCCAAATGTCACTGCCTCTTACTGCTGAGCTCGTGAGGGCTTTTCAGGCAATGCAAGGGAAGGACAGCCTGCCACACTTGCAGGGTGCTGCCAGCTGGTCAGCTGGCTCTGAACAGCGAAATGCAGTCTTAGGACACACACTAAAAGGTAACTCCAGTTACATTGCAAAGGGCTTGGATCCCTTCAAAAATATTAACTTGCATCCATCAGCATTATTAAGCATTTGCTTTTTCAGGCAATCAAGCCATAGTTTTGATGGTAGAGATGCAAGAGCACAGCATGTGCATTTTTCCTCTTCTATCAGTGCAGCCCAGTTTAGCAGCTATGATTTAGCAAAGGCTTTTTCCCACCCTTCACTCAGGAAGCCCCACAGTGGGCACCTACAGCAGTTCACAGCAGCTGGTTTTGGATTCATGAGACCCATTGGACAGTAGCTGCATAAATATGAATGGCATGAACCATTGCCCCTTCTACTGCTAGAGCTGATGCTTTTTTGCTAAGCTTATAAAATAGCATACTTTATTAAAAATGCTGTTGATAGTAGAAATAGTTTTATTGTTGTGTTGCAGTCAAGAAGAAACATTTGCAAGGCATTTATCATAGCTCTGTCTCCACCTTCTCTTAGCTGGAGTAGCATTTCTGGCATATTTCTGGGAAGCTTGTCCATTAGGGACACAAATGGTGCATTTCTATCATTTTCTGTAAGAGATATATTTACTTGTGTAATTCATTATGAATTTCCACAGACTACTAATCTCATTTTTTTCATCATGGTCATACCCGTGGTCCCTAACCCATGCATTTTTTTTTTAATTCAAGGAGTGACTTTAGTCCTGCATAGAGAGAAGGGAAAAAGTGCTCATAAGGCATGGTGAAGGTGAGGAGATAGGAGCACAGAAGGTAAACAGTCAGAATCCTGCAGCTCTTGCCTCAGTGATCAGTTTGCTAAACCAAGTAAATCCTGAAGTTGATTCTGGTTGTACACAATAACTGCAATCTATTGTAACAAAACACGTGGGAGGACTACAAATGTGAGGAATGCCCTGTGCCTCTCCATGTTGTCCAGGCTGCTTGGTGCCATGTGTCACTGCAACAATGCTGCCAAAGCTGACTTGCAAGGAATCACCCTCTGACAGCTTTGTCTCCCAACAACTGTGTAGCTGTCAGTTCATGGGAATTCCTCCTTCTCTGCAGGATGCAAAATGCCAGCTGAGGAAACACCCAGATCATTATCCCATAGCAGACAAAACAAATATTGTGTTTTCCCTGCACCAGCTATATATAGAATTTATCTGACCCTGGTTAGACTCTGAGATAGCACTGGTTCAACTCAGGCAAGGGAAAATGCTGCTCCCCAAAAGGATTTCTCCTCAGGCTGGCAGATGCATTGTTGATTTATGCCATCCAGAAAAAGTTCTGGATGGTATAAATGGTCTCTTCTTCTGGTCTCTTCTTCCAGAAGTTATCTGTTATGTAAAGAATAGATGGTAAAACAAATCTATTCAGCATTTGCAAAATGTAAAAGCACTTGGGAGCTTGTCCATGCAGTAGGGTGAAGCAACTTGTTGCCTGCCCAATGTCTTCAGCTTCTCTAAATGAGGAGCCTGACACTTAATTATTTAGTAGAAATATTGACTCACTGAGTCACTGTGTTTTTTTACAGTAGAAGAGCAGAAAGAGAAAACTTCTGGCAACTACTTGGGTGAAAACCCTTATGAGTCACTGTTTGTATATCCAAGGCATGATTAAAGTAACATTTTTCTTTTCTATGGCTGTGAGTAAGACCTGTACCTCTTCTAAGAGAATTATCCATTGATCATAATGGCAGCTTTTCCAGCAGATCAGTGTTAATACTGGTGTTTGGCTGTGCAGTAGTTGCAGTTTTCTATTGAGCTAAAGAAATCATTTGTATTCTTTTTGAGAAGTGAAATTCAGTGTCTCTCTATCTTTCTGGTGCAGATTCCCTTTGTTATAGCTGGGAGTGCTGGTGAGTGAGTGGTTTAGTTGCTGTCTTGTCCTGGATTTTCCCTCTCTGGAGTTTCAAGTGGCATTTCATTAATAGCATGAGAGATGTCCATAAAGGTTTTAGGGACAGTGGTGATGTTCCAGCATTTCCAAACAATGGGAAATGTTTTCCAACATTGCAGCTGCCTATCATGCTTGAGCAATTGCCTGTGTGGTATGCATTTGTATTCAGCAGGGATCCAAATTCTCATTTGTCATGGTCACACAAACTGTTCAACAGCAGTGGCCATCCCTGACCTTCAGTGACCCAGGTAAAGGTTATGTATTTGCTACTGGGCACGTTAGACTCATCATTACATAGTTGTTTTCACTAAAACAATAGTATCCAGTGTAAAAATAACAATTGAATCACAGGACTGGAAGGGACATCTCCTTATCCATCCTTCTTCTCCATCTCTGGCTTTCTGTTCCTTGCAGACGTTTCTTCTTCTTAAAAACACCTGGTATAGAGGCTGCACATTTTTACCAGGCAATCTTTTTCTCTGGTCTTTATTGTTAGAAAGTTTTCTGTACTTTTTCTTGATAGAGTTTAAGTCTGTTGCTTGCCTTCTGCCTTGTAGAAATTATTCCCTTCATCTTTGTGGTAACTTTTTACACAGCTGCAGACTGTTCTCAAGTTGTGGCTGTGGAAAAAAAATAAAAATCTTATTGATATGCTACCTTTTTTTTTTTTTTTGGTCAAATGGATAACATTTCACTCTGGGTATCAATCTTTTCTGTCATAACTTTTGAACCATGTCTCCTGTTTCAGGATCTATCCCTTTCTCCAAAAGCAAATGCACTGTTCACAATGCACCCTCAAGTACATTTTGCCAAGCAATTTTCTTCTTTCTGTCACTGCCAGCAGATGACTCTGCACAGTGCAGTGACAAAACACCTGGATTTGCATCCTCCTCGGTATGAAGCATTTTTCATTTCCAAATACAGCTTGCTGTGATACTGTTTAAGTGGTCTGCAATCCATAGAAGCATACTTTTCATTGTTCTGTGTTACTTCCATAGTGTGACACGGCTTTTTTCTTTGCTGGGGGGCAGCTTGTTCTTTTACACTAGTCTCTCCAGCAGGACATAGTCACAGGAAAATACTGGATATTCAACAAGGTAGACAATATTTAAATACTGTGTTGGTGCCTATAGCTGACCTATTTTGCATTACTGTATATGATGAATTTTAACAACACTCCCATAAGACTATGTGAACACATTCTATTTTGTAATGTTAATTTGTGAGTAAACTGATATTTTGATATCTTATAAATATGCACAATATTGCTCTGGGTGCATCTGTTCCTAGATTGTTAATGATGCCTTTCTATTCACCATAAATAATAGAACAATAATACAATCAGAAAACAGATCTTAATTTGTATTTAAACTGCAGATTTATACAATTATGGGAATACAGATTACTTTTTTACTGTAGTCATTAGTTCCAAAACCTTGTTTAAACAGCTATGATATGTATTTCTAACACACACTTGTGTGCCTAACACACACTATCTCATAGCACTGTCTCACAAAGAGATTCTCCAGCCTTTCTCCCACAAAGGTATTGAGAAGCTATCAGAAGTGATACCCGACCAGCTCCCAGAGAGCAGCTGTGGCCACCCGATCTGGGCTGGTGACTGTGCCTCTGGGGCAAGCCTCACTGTCCTGGAGAGCATGTCATGTGTGTATGTAATCACACTTAGCATCACCTCATATCCTGTCATTTCAGCGACATCTAAAAATTGTCAGCACTTACAAATTCATAAAGTAATTGCAGATGTCAAAAACATCTGTATTGACTATAACTTTCCAATCCATTGGCTGCAGGAAAACTATTTTCAATACCTTTTCTGATAGGAACTCTGGCAAGTTTTAAAATTACTGGATATAGCACTTTTTCTCCTGGCTAAAAGTAATGCTAACTAAAAGAAAACCAAACTGTGCCAATGGCTATATCCCAAATATGTAGTAAGTCCAAATAGACTT
Source organism: Toxostoma redivivum (assembly GCA_013397375.1). Classification (NCBI taxonomy): domain Eukaryota; kingdom Metazoa; phylum Chordata; class Aves; order Passeriformes; family Mimidae; genus Toxostoma; species Toxostoma redivivum. Next base: position 62,324 of record VXBI01005881.1, on the reverse strand, counting down.
TAAGGATGGTGGAAGGATTTCATGTTATATCAGATACAGTATGATGCTGCTTGTAGTGGTTTTCAAAAATTTGATATATCCTACATGATAGCAACTCGATTATCTGTCCATTTGTTTAAGTAAAGTAATATTTGCACATTTTTGAGTGAATGACAGTTATTCAAATAACTGTGCCTATGCATATTAAGTTAAAACAGCCTTTACAGAATATTTGGAGAGCATGTGGAAAATGCAGATGAAAGTCTAGTGAGCTGCCATTTTAGAAACACACTGTGGTATTTCCTTCATGCTATTCATTAACCATATTCCCAAATGCTGAGCATCTGCAGATATCTGTGACAGCATGGCCAAGGCAGCTGCCTGGGTTTTGTCTGAGCTCTGGAGGGGGAACACAGAGCTGTGTGCTAGTGGGGTCCCCTCCATGACCACAGGGACACTTACAGAAGCCTTGCCAGCAAAAGCAGAGCTGGAAGGAAAATTCATATTGCTTCTTTTTTCCTGTCTGCTCTGGTAAGGACTGGGTGGCTTGGGAGCAGGAGCAGCACAACTGAGGACTGGTGCTGTGGGTGTTGCCTTTGCCTGGCACAAAGGCCCATTTGCCTGGGAGACAGATGTGCTCTGGCAAGGGCTGGCCCTCCTCCAGGATTACCTCCAGTCAGGGTAAACCTGGGGAAAATGAAACCGGGGGAAGTGTTTTGGTTTTTTTTAGGGAAAAGTATGTGAAATCCTCCCTATTTCAGTCACTGAGGCAGGGGTGGCGCAGAATACCGGTGTCTCTCCGACTCCATGGAGGTGGAAACCTTAATGGTATAAAGGAATGGGAGCAGGTGGACACGCTCTGCCGATGAGTGCCTTGTAGAAAGCCATGACAAGAGAGTCTGCTGGGCTCATTTCCTTAGGATTTGTGTTTGGAACTGCCCTTGTCGTGGGATATTCTTCCTTTGGTCACCGACATGAACCGCCTGGTCTTCAGCTGTGCCAGCAGGGAAGAAGGAAGCGGCAAAGTGGTGGCAGGTGGCCAAGCCAAGGCACCCTCGAGCAGGAGGGTCATGGACCTTCCTTCCCTCTGCGCTCTCCAGCTGCAATGAGCGGAACAACGCGCCTGGACAACGTGCAAGAGCTCGAACGCTGTCAGCCCAGTTGCGCCTTTGGCAGAACCACAGGAATTGGGCAGCACCGCCCCTCAGGCCACACGCCGTGCCGGACGGGCCCTCCCGCACAGGTAAGCGGCGCCACGCGGGGGGCGGCCAATGGCGCGGCCCAGCCGCCGCCGCCAGCCAATGGGAGCGGTCCCATGGAAATGTGCCTGGTGGGGAGCCAATGGGGCGCGGCCGGGCCGCAGGCGGCGCTTTCTCCGCTGCCAGCTCCGGCGGTGGCCGCGCGTCCCCCTCCGCCGTCCTCGCCGCGCGTCCCTCTCGTCCCCCTCCGCCGTCCCCGCCGCGCGTCCCTCTCCGCCATCCCCGCCGCCATCCCCGCCGCCGTCCCCGTCGCGCAGCATGGCCGGGCTGGGCGGCGGCCTCGCCGCCTTCGGGCGCTGCACGCACGCCGTGGTGCGGGCGCTGCCCGAGTCGCTGTGCCGGCAGGCGCTGCGCAGCACGGCGGGCCCCGAGGTGGATTTCGCCCGCGCGGAGAGGGAGCATCAGCTGTATGTGGGTGTGCTGCGGGGCAAGCTGGGGCTGCAGGTGCTGGAGCTGCCGGCCGACGAGAGCCTCCCCGACTGTGTCTTCGTGGAGGATGTGGCCGTGGTCTGCGAGGAGACGGCGCTGCTCACCCGCCCGGGCGCGCCCAGCCGCCGGAAGGAGGTGAGGTGCGGAGCGGGGAGCGGTGCCCGCGCAGGTGAGCTCGGGGCGGCCGCGCCGTCGGGCGTGTCCCGAGCCCGCCCCAGCCCGCGGCGGGGACCGCGCTCGGGCTGCAGCCCTGCTCGGCGGGAGCGGCCCCGCCAGGAGCTCCAGCACGACATCCCAGCACGGCATCCCGCCCCGGCAGCCGAGCCCGCTGTGCGGCGGAGCCCCGCTGTGCTGGGCGTACTGGAGAGCGATGCTCTGCTCCTGGAGACACGGACAAGTGGATGGATAGTGTAAACTATGACTCATCCATTCTGGGGCGTGCGGGCTTTCGCTCCGTGTCAGCTTGTCCAGCCCGTCCGGCGGGATGGGTCGCTGGCGGATTGTGCGGGTTTGTGCCCACGGTGCAGCCCTGCTCAGTCCACAAACCCCATATTCAGTACGCGTTGAGCCCGAGCTCAGCCCCAGGCAGTGCATCACTAGTGCCTGCGATAATTGTATCTACTGGCCTGTGCACGAGAGCTGCTGTGTGTTTTGATGTACTTGGTGTCAGCCTTAATGCCCTTGAACCTGATGTCGCCTTCCCTGTGCAACCATTGCAGGCCCCCTGCATGTATGGGGGATGCAGGCCATCTCACTGGGGAGAGGTGTGGAGGATGCACACCCACAGGAGCCTTACTTTAGATCTTAGTACTTTCTTAATGTCTTCAGCCCATTCATAAACTAGTTCATGAGGCAGTGCATGCACTGAAGTGCAACCCAGTTGCCTCCTCAATGGACAGTGACAGCCTGTCTTCCTGTAAGCATCTTTTAAAGTAACCCTCCTCATGTCCCTTAGTTCCCATCTGTGGTACCACAGTGCATTGTGAGTGTGCTGTTGTGCCTGTGGGACAGGTCACTAGCTCTAGAGAGCAGTAGCTCCTCTTGGCCGTTGGGAGCAATGGCTGAGTTGCCCCACTTGGTTTTGGTTTTTTTTTACATAGTGTCTTTCTCTTATCAATTGCAAAGTTTTCTTAAATTCTCCCCCAACGGTGTAACATCTGAGATGCTGCTTACAACTTGTACACATGCACTTCTCATGCATGACCATGTGTATTGACTCTTTGTAACACACTGGATGCTCTTTAAAGGGACAACACCAGAGTAAAGAGTTTACTACATGCTACTCTCAGAAGCAGCTGTTTCTTAGCCAGAATCAAAGCGAGTTTTCACTGGTCCTTCCTGTGACAGACTGGTATGTAGCTCTGTGAGTCCTGCTGCCATTTGTACCGTTTCCCCTTCAGGAGGAGGGGTTTACTTCTTTCCATGAGTGACTTGTCCAGGTAGAGTAATGAACAAGAGAGAGAAAGGGATTTCAGGCGTAATTTGAACGTTATTTGTGTTCTTGAACGATGGAGCAATCCCTCCCTTGAGTTTTCTATGAAGTAAAAGTGAAAAAATAATTGAACAAGTATTCTTTTAAAGCTGTAACAATGCATGACACTGCATTGTAGTGCTTGTCTGAACATTTAACTCTTAAACAGCTCTTCCTCCTGGTAGCATCATTACAGCAGTGTCTTGTGGAAAGGGGGAGAAGGTGCTCATTTCTGCAGGATGCTACCTGCCTATTCCTTATTACTTTCCTCTCCAAGGCACCCTCCCCTTCCTGACGTGTTATTGTCAGTTTTGTTTAGCTGGAGTGTCTGTATTGAGTAGTTAGTGACCAGGATGTCATATTGAAAACAGAGAAATGGCAGAGGCTTTAGAAAGCAGGAATGCACACATGCCTCTCCAGTGCTCTGCATGCCGGGTGGAGGGCTTGGTGTGTGCCTTGGACATACTGGCAGACATCTATGATAATGTCACTTTTGTGGAGCCCCTCAGAAAGAGCTGCATGTTGTAGCTGCATGAGAGGCTATTTCGTATTGTACCTAAAGCTTCTCTACTCTTATTGCCTCCAACTTCGGTTCTGGAGGTACCAACCACAGGTGCTCGGGAAGTCTAGGCACTGAGGGAGCCCAGCACCTGCTCCTGACCCTCCTGCTGCACCTCTCCTGACTCCTCCTCCAGCATCTGTTAGCAGCCTCCCAAGATATTTTTCTGAGGTTATGTTCAGTCTCTGAATTCCCCACTGAGATAGTTGCTGGAGTCTCGTGGCAAGTAATGTTGCTGCAGGGTCTGTCCTACCATCTGCCCTGTCAAATGTCTTTTTCGGTGACCTGGAGGAGATTGAGGCATCTTTATTGAGCTGTGAGTGGCCCCAAACTGGAGCAAGGGTGAGAAGTGATGCCATTGAGGTCTAGGCTGTGCAGAGGGTCCTTAGGAGGCTGAAGAAGGGGGCTGACCCATGGAGACCCTATGGCTGAACAGAGACAAATGCAAAGTGCTGCCCTAGGAAAGGAAGAATCCTACCTTGGTTGGCTTGGTCAGCCTGTTATGAAAGTGAACCAAGGCTGTTGCTGTGCACTGTCACTTGTACTGGGTGATAGGGAAAGAGGGTGGATGCAGTCTACGTCAGCATTGGTTTCTCAAACTGCAGTCTCTTTTCTTTTTCTGTAACATAAGTGCAAACCCATGAATATTTTAGCATTACAGTTGGCATATGCTTGGCTTAACCCAGTAAAGCCCAACTCCTGATCATGCTCTCCTGACCTGAGCTTTCCTATGAGGCAGGACTCAGCTGGACTTGTCTTACTGGTCTCTTGACTGTTAAATGTATTTTTGTACAGCGCAGCAAGGGTAGTAGAAGAAGCAAAGGATGAAGGAAACAGGGTCATAAGGCACTATTATGCAAATAATTAATAGAAGGAGGGTTTGTGTCCAGGAAATCTGTCAAAGAGGCATATGGTAAGTTGGGTTCTGAAGCCTGATCAGACCAGTGAACATTGAAGAGCACATGGGAGTTGCTGAGGTGCATCCCAAACACAAGGTTGCATACACAGCTGGAGCAGTGCTGTTTCAGGTGTGTTGTGCCTTCTGATAAACTGTCTGCCAGATGCATGAACTGAGCAGTACTGTCTTCATCTCCTCTGTTTCATGCTACTGAAAACCTATAATGCAGTATTTGAGAAGGATATAGCCTTTTCTTTTACTGACTAGACTTCTTATTAAGAAGGCTTGTCACCAATTGTGGTAACACTATGCAGTAGACAAATTTTTGCACTAGTTTGTAATAGCATTGATTGAGCTTTCAGGCTTTATAGATATTATTGCTTATCCCCCCAGCAACATTGGATTCTTTACTGATTGTCTGTCTGGAACAAACCAAAATAAAATCTAGGGTTATGTCTGTTCTTGCTCCAAGTTATTGTAAGGAGAAAAAAAGAATTGAATTAAATTTGGTCATGTTCAGGCAGCACTGGGAAAGAGCCCAGTATTTTTTTAGTAAAGAGAAAAATTATTCATGCATTTAATGATTTGTTTGCAAGTCAGACTTATTTCAAGGCATTATGTTTCTGCGTTATCAGCTTCTGAACTTATTGTAAAATTCATAGTTTCTGTAGAGTTTTGATTTGGCAGAAAGGTAAAGGCTTTTGGAGTAAGCCTAAGGTAGACTGCTAATGTGTCTAAGCTGGTGTTTTGCTTAGCTGTGTGCAGTTACCAGTGCACTTGATGCTTAAGTTGAGTAAGTCCAGTGGAAATGTTGTGATCACTGATCAGATTGCCGGTTCCAGCACCTTTTGTTCCAGCAGTACGTTCTCAGTTGTTTATTCCTCTAGTATAAACTCTCAACGTCACCTTCTGCAGACAGCAGGGTTAGTTGCTGTGAAGAGCCCTCATCAGCACATTGCTCTTGCTGCCTAAGTTGTCTTAATGTGCTTGGGATAGCACAAAACAGCATTTCCACAATTTCTGTGCTTATGCAGACAGGTGGAAACCCAAAACCTCAGCAAAATGCACCCACAGTGACCTGGCCTCTTCCGAGCTGCCACATGGGGAACGGAGCTGGGAAAACTACAGGAGCTGCTGCAGAAGAACTTAGTGTATTTCCTTCCTTGGTTAAGACTAAACTTCTACCCAAGACTTTAGTTATTCCTTACTCCCCCAAGACACACTGGGAACACTTGTGACTGCATTCATGTGGTAGAGGATAGCTGGTCCTTCAGCAATGAGGGCAGCATGAGCAGCAAAGGAATATGTTTGTCAAATCCCATCCTCTCAACAAGAAGTGGAGAAACCACCTAATTGCTTTTTCAACATCTCTGGGTACCTCTTCCCCAATCTACTTGCTGTGTGGCAGGATTTTGTCCAGAGTAGTGCTTCTGCAGAGCTTCCTGCTGTCCTGGGCCAGGTAACCTGCTTCTCTTCTCAATGCTGAGCACCCTCAGCTGCCACCCCTCCCACCCTGTACAGCTTCTGCAGGGCTGTGTAGCTGTGTATGAACCATTGCTTGCACCCTACACTGGCTTGTTGTCCCAATTGCTGCTACTGCTTGCAGGGATAATTCTCAGACCAGGAGGTGGAGATTTCTAAAAAAAAATATAGAAGGCAAAAAGAGTTTACTAAGTTATTTATGTATTGTATATACTGAGGTAATACAGCATAGCTGGTGCTAAATGCAAGACACTTTCTCCACTCTCTGTAGATAGAGATGGTCCTGCAGGTTAATGATTTCTGTTTCAAAGTAATAGAAAAGCTAGGCTCAGGAGGAAGAGATTTAAGGCTCTGCTGGCTCCTGAACTTAATTAGGTTATGAGGGTTTTGTTTTACAGCATATACCAGTGCAAGTGAGCCTGTATTTAGAATCATAGAATCCTTTAGGTTTGAAAAGAGCTTTAAGATGGTAGAGTCCAACTGTTAAGCCAGCACTGCTGAGTCCACCACTAAACCATGTCCCTAGGTGCCCCATCTATGCATCCTTCTGATACCTCCTGGGATGGTTATTCCACTACTTCCCTGGGCAGCCCAAAGCTTGAAAACCCTCTCAGTGAAGAAATTTTCCCTAATATCCAATCTAAACTTGCCCTGGTGCAAGCTGAGGGCCTTCCCCCTTGTCCTGTTGCTTGGGATCTGGGAGATGAGGCCAATTCCCACCTCACTACAGCCCCCTTTCAGGTATTTGTGAAGTGATGAGGTCCCCTCTGAGTCTCCTTTCCTTCAGGCTGAGCCTCCCCAGCTCCCTCAACCACTCCTCACAGACATGTGCTCCAGTCCTTCCCCAGCTCCACTGCCTTCTCTGGGCCCACTCCAGCCCCTCAGTGCCTTTCCTGACTGAGGTACCCAGAACTGGACACAGCACTTGAGGCATGGCCCCATCAATGCTGAGCACAGGGGGACAGTCCCTGCCCTGGTCCTGCTGCTACACTATTCCTGACACAGGCCAGGATGCCACTGGCCTTCCTGGCCACCTGAGCACAGCTGGCTGATGTTTATGTCCAGCTGCTGTCAACCAACATCACCAGGTCCTGCTCCACTGGACAGCTCTTCAGTCACTCTGTCCCAAGGCTGTTGTGCTGCCAGGGGTTGTTGTGACCCAAACACAGGATCCAGTGCTTGATATTGGTGAACCTCATGGAAGTGGCCTTGGCTCACTGATCCAGCTTGCTCAGTTCCCTCTGGAGAACCTTCGTATCCACAGGCATTTCAGTAATGCCTCCCAAGGGACTCTATCAACCAGTCTCTTAAACAGGCCAATTTCTCCAATAATCAAAAATTATTTCATGATTGCTGTGCCTAGGGTGGCCTTCAGCCACCAGATCACTCACCAGTCCTTCTCTGTTCACAATGACCGTATCCAGAGGGACCTAACATACCGGTAACGCTTTGCTGCCACATGGATCTGAATGCCCTGCTTCCACTGAGACAGCAAATGGAAGAACCTCACTAGCACACCTACCCTCAAACATAGGTGTGCTGCCCCCAGGCTTATCTCTAGTTAACCTGTTTTTTATCTCCTTTTCTCTTCAAATCTAGTTTAAAGCTCTTCCAATGAGCCCTTCTAACTCCTCCGCAAGGAGAGAGACAAATGTCTCCAGCTGGCTTGTTGTTGTGTAAACCTACCCATTATCAAAACCCCAAAATTCTGCTGGTGACACCAGGCTCAGAGCCAGGTATTGATCTGCTGGCTCTCTTGTTTCTTCACTCATCACTCCCTGCAGTTACAAAGCTAGAGGGGGATACTACTTGTGCTCCTGATTCCTTAACCAGTTCTCCCAAGGCTCTTAGGTCTGTTGGCTGCCCTCAGATTTCTTGTTGGGACTTTATTGCTGCACACTTGAAAAACCAATAATGGACAATAATCTGAGGGTTGTATCAGGGGATACAGGGGTTCAAGGGATTCTCTTCCATCTTTAACCAGGGCCCCAGTGGGGCAGCAGGCTTCCCTAACAAGGGTTTGGTCTGCATGGGGGGCCTTCTGTTCCCTTCAGAATGGAGTCTCCTCTATCATGTCAATGACCTGTCTTGTTTTTCTTTATGGAGGCAGTTTAGATGCTGGGCCCAAGCTGGATGAACCAAGCAGAGGAGCTCCTGTAGCTGGGCACTGTTCCCACAGGGATGCTCAGTGCTGCTGGCCAGCACTGGGGGCAGAGCAGGGCACTCTTGCAGCCCAGCTCAGGGTGACAGTGCTCCCACCAGCTCAGTCATGGAGCTTAGCAAGGCTGGGGCTTTCTGCTGGCTGGGTACCACTGCTCCCTGGTTGAGGTGGCACTGTCAGGAATCTCTCTCCTTTCTATGGAGGATTAGTACTGGCTGGTCACTGGAGAAGCAAGAGATTAAATGTTTTATTACCATTTTAAGTAATTCATGGTTTTTTAAACTGTCACATAAATTGTGGTGATCTTTTATGTTTTCACTGACCCCTTTGCACATCTTTATTGTGCTTTACCCTTGATGACCCAGACCACCTTGGTGTTCCACCTAGAAAACTTAAAATAGAAAGCACAGAGGTTACCACAGTATACTTGCTAAGTACTTAAAACAGCAGGTAAGTAAACATGGGCAAACACATTACATGAAGGGTGACAAAGATTAGAGATGGCATTTTGCACCTTCTTGTTAGATTGAGTTTTTTAATACCTTTCCCATTCTATACTGAACCATATATACATACTCCTTTAGCATATCTTTTTCATCATGTTCTCTAATCTCCCAAATAGAGTGAAAGCATGCAAGATACTGTCAGCATTTTATTTTCTGTCATACTGAAAACAAGTTGAGAAGTACCAGCCAGACTTTGGGCATGATGTTTACCTGAGTTTTAATGTGGGATTTGGTTGTTTTTTGGGCCTATAATTGGCAAACCCAAATGTAATGATCTTCTACAAAGTTAGTGTTACTTGGAGACTTTCTCCAGGATTATGGGAGATGCCCATCATGGGTTGCAGAATGCAAAGAAGTAACTCATATCAGAATCTGCTTCAGTGTTTTCTTTTATCATATCAATAGCTTTATTTTCAGTGTTTTCTGTAATAGTATATAAATTAACTGACAAGCATGCAGTAGAGGAGAAAAGTTTCTTGAACTGTACTTAGAAGTTTAAAAAACCCCAATTATTTAGGCAACATCAGGCAGACCTTTATCAGGAGCCAATGTAATTATCAGTACATAAGAATGGATGTTTTAGCCTCCTAAAGCAGACTATTTAAAAAATCATCCGCTTCACAGTCTAAGTGATGCCTTTTGGTTTGGGCAGGTGGTTATTTGTTCCTGAAGTTCATTGCTGAAGTAGGTCTGACCCTGCATTAATAAGGCTAACACTTTGGGTGAACTGGCTGTGCCAAGAACTGTATTTTTTCATTTTCAATATTGCTTCTGTGATCCCCGATTTAATGAAAATGTTAGGAAGTAGCTTCTAGTCAGATCAATATAAGTGGACTCTATTCATTATAATTGGTTTCTATCTATAGAACTGTAAAGCAATCTTTAAGGACAGCCCAGGAGCAGCTTGGGTTTCATGCTTTTCTAGTGGAAGCCATATTTAGACCTTGTTATTGAATTGTGATGTCAGGATTCTCAGAAATATCCCAGTTACTGACCAGAAGATTAAAATAAGTCAGAACCCAAATTAAATGCCTGTTTTTTAATCTCTTGTGGGCACTTGATTATTTTTGTGCAAGCCTGATGTCAGCTTCTGTACTTTGTTAATCACTGTTCCTGTAGCTGTGATAAATAGCCCTTGGTGAGCTTATGGTTCAGTGCAAATGCTAAGTGGTTAAAGGTTCCAAATAACCATAAGCATTTCCACCAAGTAAAAAAATCCTTTGCTGCTGCTCTGACTTATACATATGGCTTGGAGCTACCCTGTTCCTCCCCCAAGAACTTTCTGCCTGGACTTTTAAATTGAACCTGAATAACTGATGCTTTGTACTTTTTGTTTGTATATTTTGGGGTGTTTTTTGTAACTACCTTACTTAAAAGCATTGCAAAAACTAGTTTATCACAGTCACTTCTGGAATTTTGGTTTTAAGATTCAAAGATGGGATCATAACATCCCCAGTGTAGTCTGCCTGATCAGTTGTGCACTTAAATTTCTTGTCTCCCATCATCCCTCTTGGTGAGGCAACTGGGGCATGCAACTCTTCAGCAAGCCTGGCTGATCTTAGCATTGATATTTTTCATTAAAATGAACACACGCAGACTTTAATTTCTACCACTATTACTGGTTATTTTGAAGTGATTCTGGAGCAGGTACTCTGCTTCTGCTGCAGGCTCAGCATAACTGCTGAGGATGCTGAGGGAAGTGACTGTATAGCAAGTTTTAATTTGCAGTACTCCATTCATGCTGAATATTTAGTGAGCTTAGCAGCTGTCTGGGAAAGCAGTGTCTATGCTTGTGTTGTTCAGTTTTCAGAGGATTTCTTGTTTTTGTCAAATAGTAAATAGTGCTGGATCAAAAATGTATACCTGAATATTAAATGCTCACCTGAAATGAAAGTTATGTATACAAAACAGCCTTCTTTAATCATAAGTTACACCAGTACACACACACATCTCTGTAGAAGTCATTGTTATGGCAGGCTTGCCAACCAGAAGTTGTGACTACAGAAGATATGTTCCTACCAAGGAAGAAATTATTGTCAGTAATTACTGATCATTCATTCCTTTGAAAAAGAAACCATTATGACTTTTTTGGTGTTTATTTTAGAAGCATATCCCTAATCAAGTTTATGGTGTAAGAGAGCTTCACTCTTGGTGTAAGTCTGGTCAGTCACAGTTGTAGGGAGAAGATAACTGATGTACCCACAGCATCAGGTGACAATATCTTTTATTGCTGCCCCTTTTATAGCAGTATTAGCAGTTTGTCTTCCGGGGGAGAAAAAAAAATGCAATATTTTATGGCTGAGATGTACCTGAGTCAGGTCTTGCATTCATCCAAGGCCAGTGATCACCTGCACCATTCTAATGTGCCATTTTTCTCTCACTTGGAGTCAATATTAAAAACCACACAAGTAGATAAAAACCAGCTCGTTCAAGACTTACAGAACTCATTTTCATGTCAATAGAGATTCAGTATTTGGCATCATCTTTAAAAAAGGATTGTGATAATTTGTTTCTGGAGGGTTCATTATGTATGTTAATAGTAAGGGATCTGGCTGTCCATGCCTGTCTCCGGATGCCAAGTGAAGTTCTCTGGCAAGATGAAATCATCTATCTCAGCTCAGTCCCAGCTGGCCACTGAAGCAAACCAAAACAAAACTGCTACATAATTGGACACTGTTGACAGTGCTGTGATTGATTTTGCATTTCTCTTTGCTTTTTCTGAGGCTTTTAATGTAAGAGCTGTCAAGAAGCTGAATCCTGTATCTCAGAAAGGGTGATCTTGCAGGGTAAGAATCCTGCTTGTGCAAATGTCTCTGCATTTCAGTGTGGTTGATGTCCTTTGAGCTGCAGGCTAGCAGGTCATCTCCTTGCAAACTCAGGCTAGAAAGATAAGCATTTTAGAGATAGAGCTAGTTTTTGGCCTGCTCTCCAGAAATAGCAAGCTGTGTTTTTAAAAATTAATTTAAATGTTTAGTGCTGCTGACCATGCCTCTGTGTAGAAGTAAAGACATTTAGCAGCCTATAGAAGTTAATTTTGCAAACAGTAAAAGCACTTTGGAGCATTTCACCTACCCAAGCAACTGCATGTGCCTGTCATCACTGTGCTTAAAATAGTAAAAATAATTAATCTCATGTTCTTCTAACATTTTACAGAGGAGAGGTGGCATGGCTATTGCTAGTCACTAGGTATTCACTGAAGTCTAGTACACTAGTTCATGTTTTGAACCTGTTAAAAACCTCTGATGGAAATACTTGTGCCTGTGCTAGCAAGAGATGGAGTGAGCAGTGCTGTTGAGTGGCAAATAGGAACTGATAGAAACAATAGATAGTGATGGAGGATGATATGAATGGAATGCATGTGTTTTCCAGTAGAAAGGTCTGACTGAGGTCTTCTGCAAAGTTTGCCAGGTTTTTTGCAAGGTGTTTTTGGGTGACTTCTGTAGCCACATGTATTCAGAAACTTCTAGCTATGGTGCTTTCTTGGACTAGAGGCTGTTAGACAAGAAAAAGGCACAGGGTTGTCATAACCGTTTTCCACATTCCTTCTGGCTGCAGCAGCTTGAAATGTGTGCAGAGAAAGCTGGTTTTAGTGTTTCTGAAAGAAATCAGGTAGACACTGCTCTGGTGTTGACCTTACTGATATTTGTCCAGTAATTCTTGATCCCTTGATCTGAACTGGTTGCAAGGAAGGAAACTGAAAAGTAGCCCCCACCACCACCAATCCAGGAAAGGTCAAGGCAGAAGTCAGTGTAGGAGAGAATGCTGTCAGAGGAAGGGATGGGGAGTGACCTGACTGTGTGTGCATGGGGGAGAGCCCTTGTCAGCACTTCATGCATCATATAGGATGCCACATCCTCACTGATGTGGGCAAGTCCAACTGTGAAAATCTAATCCATTGGAAATGGAACTTCTGCACTGCCATACAGAAATCTCTTATTTTTATGACCCTTACAGCAAATGTTTCTGTTAAACTTCATCTTATTCTGGAATGTGATCTTATTGTCAGACAATAAACCAACCAACCTGCCTTGATCACAGAGCTCTGACTTAGCACAGTCCCTTCTAGATGAGCACTGTGTACCTCCAATATTGCTGAAAGGCCATTTTCTTGACTTGGCTCAAACTGATTATTCATCTGGACCTGAAATGCTGTGTGAGGTTCTGGTTACCTATTTTGGAAATGTAGAATAAGCAGAAAAGGTGTGTGGATGCATGAGAAGACCTTGCTGCAGTGTAGGACTGTTTCTGAATGAAGCAACACTAATTAGATAAATGCCTTCAGCTCAAAGTTATTTTGGTTAGGGGAGGGAGAAATAGAAGAGTTCTACAATATCTCAAATGGTACAGAGCAAATGAACTGAGACTGACAGTATGAAAATGACATCCAGAGAAGTACCCAGGCAGCAAATTCCAGCAGAAGGAAGTACTTTGTCATGCAGTGCACAACTGAACTGTCAGAGTCTTTGCCAGGATGTTGCAGGGTTGGGGGGTGGCAAAAGTACAGCTGGATGTCAACTATGAAAGAGAGATCCATCAATAGCTGTTTTAACTCTTTGATCTAGATGCAATAGCTGGCTTTGGAAATATGTGCACTGCTTCTTGCAATAAGCTGGGGAAAATATACTGGAGACAGCGGCACTCTGTGCTTGTCCTCTTTGTTATTCTTTCCTTAAGCTGCCAGTACCAGCTGCTCTTAGAGTCAGGCTGCTGGGATATACAGGTTTCTGTGACCCACTTAAGCTGTTCATGTATTATGAATAAGCTGTAATACTGATAGCTGTTTAGCAGACTCATAATGAGTCACTTGCTGTGATCCTGAAGGTCATGAGTTGTTCCAAGCACTGGCTGTTTGGGAGGCAGATGCCCAGTCTTGACCTTGCACAGATCTTGCTGGTGTTTTCCTGCCCCCTGGCAAGGGAAAACTTGTGTTCAGGCTTAATCAGGGTGTCCAGTGGCATAAGATGGGCCCTCACTAGCATCAGCAATGAGTGGTTTGAATTTAGGTGTTGATTTATTTTTTCTTCCCTGCCTCAGGATATCCATCCTAGAACAGATAATAGGAAATGGAATGATTCCACCATGAAGACAGTCAGAGATACTTTCTGTCAACGGTATAAAAGAATTCTGCAGCCCCCCCAGCCCTTAGCAAGTCAGATTAACCCAAAGAAACAGTGTACACTTTGTAAAGCAGAGATTTCTCATTGGGAAATGTTGTTTCTAGCTTTTCCACATCAGCTGTGAAAACATACTGCCATCCAAGCTTTGCAAGATGATTCCTAGAAAGGCCTAGAAGTGAATGCTTGGCAAATAGAGGTTTAATATATTGAGAGTCAGGCTTAAAGGCTTAATGTTATGGAAGAGAGTGTCCTAGAAGAGCCTTTGCAGAAAGCTGCCAGAAGAGAACAGTCTCCTGTGGACTTTGGGGTCTGTTTTGTTGTGGGACAGCTGATGGCAGCTGATAATCTGCCAGTTTGTGTTGTGGAAATGATCAACAGGTTTTTCCTGAATAGGATGTTATAGATTAAATGAGCCTGAAAACAGCAGCATTGCCAATAGGAGATAGGTATTCATTTTCTGAGTGCAAGGAGCCATTTGGAAAAGGTAGCCAGTCTTTTATGACCTTATGCTCTGGCTTCATGGATAACCCAGTCACAAAAAAAATTTAGACTACAACTGCTGGTCTTTTCATGCTTGCAAGCAGCATTAGTGGAGCCATTTCTGGATGGGTTTGATGAATAGCAGGCTGCCAGCAGTGGCATCCATCTTCTGTCTGAGATAATGCCATGAGCAGCCTGAAAGCCATTTCTGACAGGAGAGCATCAAACCAGCTGTGCATTGTGCAGGGCTGACAGAGAGATTTTGCAGGAGTGTGGGGCTAGAGCTGGCATGGTCAGGGTTGGATTGAGCATTTTTCTGTGATTCCAAAGCCTTCACAGACATCACCCATTGTGTTGAAGCCTGGTGTAGACGGATGGCATCAGTGATGCCCTGATCAAGCTGGGGTCATGAGAGCCTTGGTCCTGTAGGTGTTACAGAGCAGGGAGATGGGCTCTTGTGTTGCATCTCTGTTTTGGTGCTGTCACTTGGCTGCAGTGACCCTCCCATCAGTTTAGACTGACCCAGTGGCTGGAGCCGTGGCTCCCCTGCAGCCCACATTGCTGGCCATTCAGGTTGACTGGGGAGTAGCAAAAGTCAATGCAGGGGAAGGTGAAACAGAGAAAGGTGGCTGCTCTCCAGGCTCTGAACTAAGGCAGTGGTGTTTGTGGTACTGATGGGAATATACTCCCATGACCATGGCCTCTCTCTCCTGGGCTTACTGTTTCATGTCCTTACTTTGATATTTTCTGAGCATGAGTTTATCCTTCTCATTGTTCCATCCTTAGAGGAGCTCTGGCACAGATGTCAGCAGCCACCAGAAACTGCCAAAAGCTTTTGTGCAGTAAAAATGTGCTCTGTCCATGCTTCATCTTAAGGACTAAAGACACTGCTTATAATTCTCCACCAGGCTTCTCTGAATTTAACCTAGTTTCCACTTTGCTTAGTTTCCTTACCCTCTACACAAGATTGCTGCACATAAACCAGAAGCCTAATGGGAGCTTTGAAAGGTCTGCCAGTCCTATAACATGCAGTAGTAGTCCTAAAATTTTTTAAGAGATGGGTTTGTATTTTTCTGGGTGGAATGTAAACCAAGGGCTGGTAATAATACAGTGTGTAAGGTCTTAGTCAGATTTATATAAAACCTGAAACTGTGTCTAAAAATAGTCTATTGTTTTGCATTTTGAAAGCAGATTCACCACACACCTACATGTGCCACGAAGTACTATGCTGGATTTTTGGGGAGTTGTATGAAAAGTACTTGTATGAAAACCCATTTTAATTTTGTTAGTCCTACAAAATTCACATGGACAGTCATGTTAAATATGATAACACTTGTAATGAACTGCAGCTGTGATACTAGCAGTAAGCATAGGGTATGAGAATCATCCCAGAGAGGTGTCCATCAGGGAAGTGCAAGCATTGATTGCCTGATCTGCAGTAGGAAGCACTGTGAGGCAGCTGGATGTAGATTTAGCAAATGCTTTCAGACCAGAAGGAGTGAAAGAATAAAAAACAGGCAATTGGTGTGTCTTCTGTATGTTGTGTTAGGTTTCAAGAGAAGGGACTTTTTCTTTTAACTGTAAGGCTTGTGCTTATGACGCAAGTGTGTAAGTCGATGGGGCTTAATCCTGTAAGGTGCCAGTGCTTAATGCAGAGCTTGTAATCAGTCTTACTAGTTTAAAGCACTTAGACTCCTTCCTCCCTTGTGTCTGCTTACTTGCCATCTCTCTAAGCTGATCTCGTCGTCATGTTTTTCACTAGTGGAAAGTCTGAGGTAATGTAATGTTTGAGATGTGGCTGTAGTTTTAAAGTGTTTCTTAGCCTTAAATATTGACTTGGCAATTTTGGGCTGTAGTGTGGTGCCTGTCAAAGTGTGTAGTTAATAGTACAATAGAACTCACATCCATGGTAATCTTAAATAGAGCATGTAGCAATATGAAATATATCCTGCAATTAGTTTTAAGAACAAGCTAAATTCACTTGGAGTGTGGATTTTTAAAGAATGCATAATCTTTGCCCCTTGCTTCTTGCATTCTCTCCAGGGCTGGGAAAGCTGTAACCTCATTGAAACACAAGCATCTGACATGTCCCCTGGATGTGTTGACTGCTCTAGTAATGAGATTTTTTTTGTAGGTTTGCCCCTTTATACCTAGTAGAAAATGGATGCACTCATTTAGCTTTTTGGGAAGGTACTCCAGAAGACATGAGGAGGTGACTGCTGTCAAAATCAGCTTTCCTTGTCTTGTGTGTCCTGTCTGGTGCAAGGCACTAATGAACACAGGCACAAGTGATAACTCCTGTCAATGAGTTCATCAACACAATGGTTTTAAAGTGTTTTAACGTGCCTGAATAACAGCTCACACCATAGTACATGTCCTCTCACCCTTGGCCAGAGCCCTGAATGGCAAGTACAGTCTCAGCACCTTTGAAAGTCAGGCTCTTTCCTCCTGAGCCCTGTGCAGGATATTTAGGAGCCCAAACCAGCTATAAAAATCTCATATTGGGAAGTCTGGGGCTCTTTCTAAACTCATCCTAGAAATGTGAACTTCCTATATGCTAGGAGTGGCATTTTCATTTTTTACAAGAAATGCTCTTTCCCCCACTTCCCCTGCTTTTGCTACTGTGAGAAAGCTAAGCATGAGGCAGAGGAGCAATCACATGCTGGAGGTTGGAAAGGTGTTTGAAGGTATCCTGACTGCTGCTTGTATCAGTACAGTCTGTAGGAAACTGCATTTTTAGTGAAAAACTAGAATGTCTGAGGGTCACCCCTCTTGAAAGGTTCCAGGACCTTCCACAGTTTCCATTGTAGTCTTTACTTCATGCCAGTGGCATGGGCAAACATCCAGACTCTATCTACTGCAAGTTGAGACCTGGGATGAGAAGAAGATACTTGTTTGAGTGCCTCTTTATGTGTCCCAAATTCTGAAATTTCAGCAAAGCTTTTTCCTAAGCTGATCTGTCAGTGGGAGTTATATTGGTCCAGCAGTGGTACCTTGAAAAACACTCTCTGAAGTACAGGTGTGAGCTGTAGCAGCCTAAAAGTGTCTGAAGTATTTAGTATGAGACATTAGTCAAACTGAAGGATGGCTTTGTCCAGCTGTAGTGCAGGCTTGCATGGTAATTCAATAGAAGAGACCAGAAAATATGGGAACTCTGGCTGCCTTAGTTCATCATGAGCAGCACTTTGAGGAGCATGTATCACAGATCTGTAGGTCTTGCCTGAAGCTCCTCTGCAGTTTTCCTCAGCTAGGTCATCTTTATTGAAATGCTTACTGGAAGTATCCCAGGACTCGTGGAAAACCTAATTCAGTGTACTTAGAGGGTCAGTTGTTTGTTCTTTCCATAGTATTTGCTTCTCTGGAGCAAACTGCTCCCCTGCCCTACTGTGGTGGTGTCCCAAGCTGGTTTCTGGGAAGCAGATTTTTTGGTCATACCTTCAGCACTGTAGTTTCCAAATTCAGTTAATCTCAGTGGAAGCAGTCTTTTAGCATGGAAGCCAACCAGACACCCACAGCAGCAGAGGGAAGAGCTATTTTAAAATTCTAAAAATTAAAAAGTGTTTTTTTCACTTGCATTCCTGGGTCTTGGCCTGAACAAGGAGTAGAGGTGCCAGAATACTGCGAGAGTGTCTGTTGTTGCAGTATGTCTGGCTGAACCAGAAGCAGGAAATTCTTGTGAGAGCCTGTCTCATCAGATTGCCAGCCAGCTCTGAGCTGTGTTGGTTGTGAATGTGAGTTGGTGAGGTGGGAATGTGGTTGAGAGAAATATTTGAAAGTAGGTAAAATGGTTTATTGGAAGTGATAGCACAGTATGTGTGTCCAGCATGGTGGTGGTTTTCAACATAAAAACAAGTGAATACATGAAGCAAACTTGCATCACCCTCCTTCTTCCAGTGGAGGAGGAAATAGGGAAAACTCCCTGTATAGGTTGAGTGCTTCTCTGCCAGAACTGGTCTGCCTCTGGGTCTTCCTCTGGTTCATAACTTCAAGTCCAGCCCTCTGGTTCATAACTTCCTTCTTAAAACTTGCAGGTCAAGAATTTTTTCTTACCCTAGGCTAGACTCTGCTCTAAAATTTTCCATGTTGTTGTGTGCAGAGCTGCCTTGGCAGGAGCAGGGATGCAGGCACTGCAGTCAGAGTCCCAGAGTTTAAACCCCCTGACCAGTAGAATTATTCCACCTTGGCTCCATTTCAAGACTATTTAAAAGGCTGTAGCCAGTCTGTGCTGCCGATTTCAGCATTACTGCTCCTGGTGGAGCTGTAACAGTGGGAGGGTTTAAAGAAAAAGGACATAATGGAAACTGATTAGAAAAGTGAAGAAAGTCTTGGGATACAATGAAGCATTGCTTGAANGGGGGGGGGGGGTAAGGTGAACCCTTAAAAGGCATGTATTCCATCACAGCAGGGCAGGAAATAGCTTTAGGAGAATTTTTTCTTTGGTCCATTCATAACCTGGTTTGTACCTCATTAACTTTCTGTTAGTGCTTTTTTCTTCTGAAATCCAGGGTAGCTTATTTCCACTGAAGTCAGTGTGAAGAGTCATTCAGCACCGAGCACATGAATCCTTTAGTGCAGATTAGACAAGAGAAGCTCCCAATGTTGCTTTCATGCTAAGGGATGAGAAGCACATTGAGGATGTGCTGATGATGCATGCTTTATTTACTCTGTTTCCGTGGAGCTACAATAAGCTTCCCAGAGGTGCCTTTTCCAGAGTGCTTGCACCATTTTTCTGTAATTTACTGGATGATCAAACGACAACCCCAGTGAAACCTCTTGCACTCTTGCCTGTGGTTGCATTAAGTCTGTTAGATTGTTAGAACCTCCTGGTTTATGAAGGAATTGCCATAAAAGCTGCATGGCTTAAAGTGTGCCTGATAGAAAAGTGTCCAAGATCTTAAACACTGTCAGCCATTCCCTGCTTGCCTAACAAATGCTGGGTTTATGGACTGTTGTTCTGCAGTGCTAAAATTGGATTCCAGGTAGCTGAAACTGTGCTTCATTATATCCTTTAAGAAAGACAGCTGGGGTTTTGTCTTGCTGATGAAGCCTAATTTGAATGACTTTCCTCATCAAGCCCATTTAATTAAAGATTCATTACATTCTGTATAGTGTAACAGTGAAACACAGAATTCTCCTCTGGGCAGCCAGCTGCCAAAAGGGAGGGATTAGCTAAAATAGAGTAAGAAGTTGGGGGATTAAAATGCAGCAAGATGCAGGTTTGAAGCTGGGGCAGCATGGGAGGGGTAGTGAAGTGTCACTGTGTGTGTCTGGAGCCCTGGAGAGAGGGTTAGGTGTGCATCTGTGGGATGTTCTTCCCCTGCCTGTGCATAAAGGGTGGACCTCTCCCTGTCTGCTACTTTCTAGGGTTTATTCTAGAAAGAAGAAAGAGGATGCACTCTAGCAGCCTTTTGCAAAGCATGTATGGTTTGCAACCCATAAGATAGACAATGGAAATCCATAAAATGATGCTCTGAGTTTGTGACAGGAGCACTGGTTGTACACCAGCTCCTTGGTTTAGTTTTTGTCCCTGTATCACAACTGTCTTTGTGAATGGGGAGAAGACTGGTTTGTCAACTAGCTGTTCAGCAACAAACACTTCCAAAGACACTGTAAACGTTTTGTGATGGGATCCTTGGTGGTGATTGACTCTGCACTGGAGAAATGCTTCATACAATTCCCCTGGATGGTGCAGTGGTGCCACTGGAGCATCCATACATGCTAAGTTGTAGATCCATCTGCTGTCCCAAGGCAGCAATGAACAGGTATGGGTTGTTTGGTAGCAGAGGGCATGGGTTAGGGATTTTTTTTTTTTTGCTTGAAGAAGAAGATTATATGGGTCTTATTTATATTTGAAAAGAGGAACGACTAACTTGCAGAAGAGCATTTTGCTATAAATCTCATGAGCCTGGAAAAAATACAAGGCTGTGATTAAAAAGCTTGTTTGTATCCTTTCTGAAGTGCCTGTTCATCTTGTTTGCTCTGATCAAGAGGAAAAATCTTACATTAACAAGCAAACAATCAGAAAGCCTACCATTGCTGGTCAGAGCTGCCATTCTGTAAGGAGCCCACTGAAAACCAACATTTATTTCTTCTGATCCCAATTCTTTTTGTCTGTTGAGGTTTTTTGTTTAATTGAATAGCCCTCCATATTCAGAGCAACAAAACAGTGGGTGCAGGTTCTTCTCTGACCTGAGCATTGTTGCTCTCACTTGGTTCCTTAGCACCTTTGAAGGTGCTGTGGTTCTTTGCCTGCACGAGCCGCCATTTGGTGGCCAGGCTTCCCCTGCCAGCTCTCCTTAAGCAGAGCTGAGCACCTGTAGCTTCCTTGACTGAGTCAGCAGGGCTGGGATGCACCATTTTCTATCTATCCTCCCAAAATAATCAAATTCCTGAGCTGCAGAGGTGGGGAGGAATCATTAATTTCTGTAAGAGCACTTGAAAGCTGTTGTTTTATGTGCCAAGTGTTTGTTGATGTGACACTGGAGTTCAGCTGCAATTAGGAATAGACAGACCCAGTTATATTTTGGTTCTGTAATCTGAGCCTTCCACAGCCAGTTGCTCTGGCTGAGCTGAGGGTGTTCACAGTTTCTTCAAGGGCCTTAGGATCTCTTGGGTTCTGGTAGGTGACAGTGTGCAGGGAGCCCCATCTTACTTTTAATGCTGTAACAGTCAGTATTTGGGATCTGATTTGGTGTAGCACAAGCCCCCAGTAATTTGGATTAGAGGGCAGAGCATGATCTTGTCCAAAGACCAGCACCACTGGTGTTTTCAAGGAAGGATCATGTGGCATTTCATAAACAACACTGAAACTCCTGTGTTGGAAAGCTTTACCTGTCATACATTTTTTCTGAGGTTTTTTTAATTTTATTTTTAATCAGATGAATGGAAACTACTAGTGTCCCAGGCACAAGTGCTGCTCCAGGTGCCACTCCATGGAAGAGTGGGCAGTTGGAAAATTAGTTATCTGAAACTTTTCAGAGCATGATCTGAACATAGAGATTTCAGATAGAGGTAAAGGAAACACAAAAATAGTGTTTTTTTATTGAAAGCTCTGGCATAGTACAGTGACAATGATACGTGGAGCATCTCTGCTAACATGGAGTTACATCAGTTGTATCTTGGGCAGTTTCTTGCAGACTGTTGTATGCAATGGGAACTTGCTGTTCCAGGTAATATTGAACATAATATGTGACATCTCTTAGCTTGTGGAAGCTCACTTATCATTCCCATCCCCATCTGAAAGGACCTTGTACATACACATATATGTGTAGATGTACATATGTATACATAGTGTGTGCATGTAATTATGTGTATATGCAGCTCTTTTCATTTCATGGCACTGCAGGGGTTCTTTCCTGCAGGGAACTGCTCACACCTGCTAATGTCTTCTGAGAGTTAACCATGTCCTTGAGAAATATTTTTGCTCCTGTTCTTAGGCAGGTCTTAAACCTGGGACTCAAAGGTAGGAAGAGGAGTGTGCTAAATGATGAGTGTATCTAATTCTCAGAAATACCATGGTGTTCTTTCTGCCCACCTTTCTCTTTCATTCTTCTCCTTGACTCTGTTCCAGGACATCTTGTGGAAAAAGGAAAAGTCGTTTCCGTTAGAACTGGCTGTTTTTCTTCTTTCCATAGATGTTTTTTTACCCCTCTACTCTCAAGTTAAATGGGAAAACAAAGTATGCAGTATTTCTGTTGCAGAGTTAAATATTGATGAAGATTAAGATTCTTTAAAAGACTGAGGAAATTCATGGCTCTGGAATAAAAATAAGCAAAACTCAGAAAATTGAAAAAATGTTCAAGTGTATGAATAGCTCTTTATCTTTCCACCTTCCTGCTTTACTTCCAATAAAATGTTTCAGCATCTTGATGCAAACATTCCAGTTTCACTGAGCTGGGGACAAGAAATTGCTGTACAGTAACAGTTATGGGGGGAAAATGTTCTGTGCTGTGTTGGTCTTGGACTTCCTTAGAGTATTTTTGTTCCAGATGTTAAACTGCTATTTTTTTTCAGAAGCCTTGTTAAGTTGCCAGAACATTAGATTTTTTTTTAAGGATTTTCCGAACCCCAGCTGATTATCACAACACACAAGAATCCAAACTTGGGCTTGGCTTTGCTGCAGCAGCTGCAGAAAATCTGTGCAAAGGCACAGGTTTACAGCGCCATCATCGAATGCCCTTATAGGGTAAAACAGGGAGTGAGGGAATTCTGCTCTGCTGCCTCGTACAACACAGGATTTACGTCAGCCATTGAGTAACATCAAGTTCCCCAAGGCACAAATACCCTCACATACACACTGTGGCCAAGGTGGTAGCAGAACTCCCAAAAGAGCTACAGCAGAGCAACTCAGAGATGGAAGAAATTATATCCCATCCGCCTCTGTCCAGGCAGAGGATGGTAATCTGCTCGTAGCAGAGGCAGAATCAGTCCCTGGTGTATTTTGTTTCTAGATATAGCAGCACTTTTCTGGCTGATAGGGCGTGATGGTGCTGGTGGTACACGGCGCAGATCGAGCATCGCTGCTTGACTGAAGGCAAAATCCCACCTGTCACTCCTGGGCAAGGCGACTGTGCCCCTGCTCCCCTGGCCCTGCTGCTCACATTCTTTTCAGCCCTTTGATCTGATCTTTATGGAAATAGATGGAAAAATCTCTTTAAGCTCTGTTTTGTCTAGTGAGTGTTGTCAATAGGAAACTTCTCTTTACAAAACCTATAAATGGATAAGCACCTTTTACTTTGTACCTGCTTCTCTCCTTACCTGCCTAATTTTTATCTTTCTGCATCTACAGAAACTCTCAGCTATGGTATTTTTGCACGTGATGTATTTTCCCAAAGCGTACAGGACCTCCCCTGCTGCCTTCAGTTTCCTTTAAAGGATTGTCAGCCCATATGAGCAGAAACCTGTGCATATCCTAGTATTAAAGACAGCATGGAGCTCAATGTGTTCAAATTCTTTTCCTTAACCACAGTCCTCTTTTTAGAGGTGAATTCTGCCAACCAGCTTGGGTGACACACTCTTCTGTGCCAAGCAAAGCGGCCCACTTAGCCAAGCATATCTGCTGTACCTGGAAAAGGGCTGCCTGAGACTGCTGGAAGAAGTTCCTGCCTTCTCCAGGACAGATCCCCAGTCTGCTGGTGGCTGAGGCAGCACTGGGCTGCCAGGGCACATTGCCAAAGTGGTGAACAGATTCAGCACCCGGCAGTGTTTCATTGTCTTGGGTCTCTGCCTGGTCTGTGAGGACCACGGCATTCTTTCCTGGGAGCAACGTGGGGTCACAGCACTCCTGGGGTGCCTGGGATGGAGGTATGGGTGGGTCTCCCACTGAATGGCACCACGTTGTCCCTTGCCTCAAGAAAGAACCATAGAATAAGGCCTACTGAAAAAAATGGCAGAGAAAAGTGGCTAAGTCTGTATTTTGAAATGGGGTTTTGCTTGGTGGGTGCCAAAAGAGCAGCAGCTTGGGGCAGTTGAAGTAGGAAGATAACAGTGTCATGTCTCTTCTGCTGTCAGTATTGATGTCTCAAGGAAGGTATGATGAAAAATAGAATCCAAAATATGAGATATGAGTAGGTGTAATGGCTAAATCACCATAAAATCGACTGAAAAGCTTTTCAGATCAGCAGAGCTGAAGTTTGTGCTGTCGATCCAAAGTACCCTTTTCAGTAATGGCATTAAGGTGAGACTGGGATGCTAGAGGAGGGCTGTCCCCATCTCCTGGGACCAGGCACTGTTACTCATGAGGGGTTTCACTCTGGTATCAGGTGTGCCACAGGAAAAGCTCTGCTCAGTGACTTATCCTGTGTCACTCTGTGCCCTCTCTCTGCTTTTCCGATTTTGTTTATTTTTTCAATAGTATTTCAGAAAGGATTTGCTTGAGTCTGGTTTTGTGTAGGAAGATAGCCACATGGAGACCATAGAGGAAACTCTTCCAGAGTAAAATCTGAGCCTTGGAGTGAAAACTGGTCAAAGAAGGCAGAAATTTGGCTGTAGAAGTACAAACAGTCTTGTCTCTGCTGTGGCAGCCTGATCCTCAACTGGGCTTTGGAGGGTGATAAAGAGAAGATAGCAATGAGTCAGGCTAGATATTTGCACTCTGTCGAGGTCCTTCCTGCTCTTCCCCTCTGACTCATGGATTGCACAGAGATCGCTAAATATTTTACATGCCAGTGGCCCCTGCAGCAGTAGGCGTGAGATTAAGCCCATTTTTTAATCAGTGTGACTCTGGACAGACTACCCCCACTAGCATCCTCCAGACTCTTCCTATTTCAGAGCAACGGAAACAGAAGTCATCCCTTATTTACACAAACTGATGGATTTGAACAGTTCTTCTTGAAAGGTACAATTATCCTAATTAAGTGAAAATAACCACCAAAAAGTCTCAATTATCTTAAAATCGAGATGTTGCAGTTCAATTGTATTTCCAGACTTGGGCAAGCTGCTGGAATGCATGCAGTTCAACTTTCCTCTATGATATAATAGTTTAAAAGCGATCAGGGTACATTTTACCATAGTGTCTAGCAATGTGAGTTTATTCAGACTTTTGGCAGGCAGTTCTGCACACTCTTGCTGTAACTGTGAATCATCCATTGTTGGCTGATTGCACTCTAGTTGCTAAGAGATCTGTCAAGTGCATACTGAGGCTTAATTCTACATTTGCTCTAAGAAGGGCTAAATGTATTAAATTGGAACATGTCACATCCTTCCTAAACAAGTAATTAAGGCACTGCTATGAGCCTGTCTGATGGAGAGAAGGAGCTAGGAACAGCTGGAAGATTTAACTTGTGTTGAGGTTGGTCTCTTCTGTCTGGGAACACTAGACTTATTGCATGTTGGATTTTCACAACCTGATGCATAGTGGAAATACAGAGGGGAGGGAGACATTAAAAAAATAGAATTTGCAAAAGAATTTGTTTTTCAGTGTCCTTATATAAACCTCTTAAAATGATCTAATGCTTTTTCACAAAGTGTAATTTTTAGTAATGGAAAGACAATACGTCAGTGTTTCCCAGGCTGCCTTGCCCCCCCGCCCCCTCCCAAGTGAACTCCACACTCACACCGCTCCTCCCCAGTTGTCCCAGTGCTTGGATGTGTTGCAATACGGATTGCAGATGCCTTGTGCTTTCATTCAGGAGCGTACTTTAATATTCCTGTTTGCTAAGTATACCAGCAGAAGTGGTGAGTAAGTGGTACTATAAGGTATCTTTAACCACCTTGTCTGTCCTAAATAGCCACAAGCTTTTCCAGGAGACCTTTTACTACCTGCAAGGAGAAAAGGGATCCATTTGTAGGCTGTAAACAGAGCACATTGTCTGTTTCTGTGAACATACTCCTGCCTGTGTGAGGATGTGTGGCAGAAGTTAAAAAAACACAAAAGTAAATGACAAAAGTTCTTTAGTCAAAATTTTTAGAATCATCTGTTCCTACAATTACATTATTTGCGCTGACATTAGCCATGTTCAAAAAGTACCTTTGTTTCTCACCAGGCCCTGTATCTTCTACCTCTTCACTGAACAAGAAGAAAAAGTAATGAAGTTGTGGTGTCTGCCAGTCTTTTCTGGTACCCAGACTAGCAATGAGCTCCCAGGTTCAGCATTTCAAATGTCACCTCCCAGATCTGTGCTGTCATATTGGGATTGAGCTGCTTGCTGCCCATGGGTGGCCCTCTGCTTGGGCTCTAAAGAAGGGAAAGAGTTGAACACAATCCTTGCTTAGTTACCTAAATGATAAATTATCTTCCTTTAAAAATAAAAACACTATTCCTGCATCAACCATGGCTAATGGTTTGCTTATGCAGTGCTTCTAGGTGCAGTATTTTGTCAGAGCTTCCTCGTGTAGGTCTTCATAGACGTGGCTGAAGGCCTTTATAATCTTCTCTATGATCATCTTGGAACAGATGGAGCTCTGTGAATGCTGTTTGATAGGGGTTTTGCAAATGCTGCATTCTTTCTGGTGGCTCCTCTCCAAGCTGTTTGTGGCTGTTGGATGTTGTCTGTGGGCTGGATGTGGTCCCGCAGAGCAGCTGTGGCCATGACCCACGTTGGGATGGATGGTGGCTCTGTCCCTGCAGTGTTGCCCTGCTTGTCTGCCCAAAGAGGGCTCTAGTTGAAGGGTATGGTTGAAGCCCACATGCAGACAAGGATCTCTGTGGTGGCTTGGCTTACAAATCCAAGCAGATGGCCATCCCCTGGCTATGGCCTGAGGCCCTGGTGCCAGCCAGGCATCCTCTGCAGTGGCCATATGGCACTGTGGGTTGGCCACTTGTGCTTCCTGTGCTGTCCCTGCCCCTGACCTGGTTTGCTCAGAGTTCAGCACTTCCTTGGTGGCTGGCCAGTGATGACTGTGTGCCCTCAGGCTATTTCTGTGAAACTTGAGTGACCTTGCACTGAGGGATTCTGTTTGAAACACAGCTATTCAGCAATGATTTTCATTCTCATCAGGTCTTGAGATGTGTGAAAACATTCTGCTTGCATACCAGCAGCATTGTCACTTGTATCCAGCTTAACGTGGTACCTCAGTGCTATCACTGCTAGTTAGGGTCAACATTTCATCCAAAACTGTTTTAAACTAGATGAGATTGATTTGTTATAAACACATGATGGTTGGTAGTAATTATTTTTTCCTTTATTCCTTATCCTGTCAGTCATTTTGCAGATTTTTCTAGCATCCCCATTAGTCTGTAAGGATGATGAACTCCACAGAACTCTTCCATAGGTAGAAATGATCCTGAGCTGCTGTTTTAAAAGTGCTTGTTAATAACTGCTGTGTAATGTCTTCATGTGTTACAGATGGGATGAAAATTACTCTTTGTAATGCTCTCTGAATATTTTACTGGCTTTTTACCCATGCAGAGCGGAAATATTTTCCTTTTTGGTGTGAATTTTGACAGTTTCACCTTTTCCAGGTGAATAATAATTTCCAGGTAATAATAAATCAGCACTACTGTTGCTCTTCCTGTTGTTCCTAAGGTAGGGGAAAAAGGAGGGAAAAAAGGGTTCTCATGTATATTGATTCTGATACCCAGAGGATTTTGCTAGGTCCTTTTGCTTATATAAATTCTTTTATTTTCTGATACATTGTACTAAAACTTTCCATAATTGTTTTGGGGTTTATATTTGATTTAATTTCATCTCTATATCAATTAACTTAGACTTCACCTCTGATCCTTCATCTAATACAGCATTACTTTTCACATGTGAGAGTGGGTTTTCTGGACATTTAATGACATTTTCTTAAAACTGCTCTTAGGCATCACATATTTTTAGCATACAGATTAGCTGCTAGTGAATTAGTGAATTAGCTCATCTATTTCAGCTTTGTGAAAATAAGGCTTTTGAAAATTGTGAAGTCTCTGTGTTATATAGCTGCTTTTACTTACTAGGAACATCCATTTTGTCTACTAAATCTATTACTTGTTTGGTGCGTTTTTCATTTCATCACTTGGTCTGCAACTGAAAAGGCACAGAGTGTCATCTGTATTCTGAACAAATTATCATGCCTTTGTCTCGTACTATACTCTAACCATGGGTTAGGTTTTTCAGGAGCATCATCTTTCTGCTCATTGTAACAAGTAGTTTCTGATGGAGCAGCTGAATATCCTCCATGAAAGCCAAGGGAGTATTGAGAAGTCTTGATGTGTTCTAATATGTTGGAGGCTTGCTTCCAACCTTTGCCCTTCTTTCAGCCTGTTACCTGCTGAAGTGGAAGCTGAATGTGAAGCAGGCCAAACAAAATATCATGTTCTTTTTGCTCTGACCTTGCAGACTGTATTTTTTTCTTCAGCTTCTCTTTACTCTCGCATATCTACAGTTACAACACTTTCTTTTGCCAGCCAAAACAGGTAGGAAAACAAGATTTCTGTATTTGCCTTGAGCTCTTTCAACTGCAGGACATGAAAAGCATTCAGCAGTAGGTAGAGACAGTAGGTAGTGCTGACATCTACAAAGAATATAGCAGTCATTATTTTTGCAGGTTTCCACCTCATTGTTTGACCCCCAGATCTGTAAGAGTGCACAGTGTGGGGTCACACTGGTCAGCAGAAGACCCTTCTTACTGAAAATGCTAAAAAAACTTGCTGTACAGCATATGCTTTTCTCTTGTCTCTGAAGTGTAACTCAGTGAGTGTGAGGAGTGAATGAGGAACTCCTGAGCTGTCTTCCTTACCAGGACTGCATAAATAGCAAGTTTTGAAGCTACTTAAAAAATTATTTGTTCTTCTCCAGGATGCTCGCAGGAGATGCATTGGGTGCTCAATGCCACAGTCCAAGGCAGCTGTGCATAGAGCAGGTACTCATGTTAATGTCCCCCATGCTTACAAGGTGGTGCAGGCATTGTTTCCCTCCTCCTAGGCTGGGTGGCAGGGCAGGTACACAGCTGAGTCCCTTTGTGGAGGGCTGGGGCTGTGGTCCTCAGGGAGGCTCAACCACCTTATACAGCAGTGATGGCTTCCCCAGTGGGGCAAGGAATCCCCAGCAGTCAAAACCAGAAAGACCTGCCAGGTGTTCCTCATGGCAGGAGTGCATTCAGTGGTTTTCATTTAACTTTTTCATGAGTGACTGTCACTCCGGCCCCAAGCTCACCTTCTGTTTGCAGCAGGTAGCTGCAGGCTCTGGCATCCTCCTTGCCTGAGAATGCTACAGTTACAAGCTGTCAGGTTTCTTCCACACCTCTGGTGGTGTTGATAGCATCTGCTAGAGGTAATAGTTTCCATTTGGTTACAAATATATAAATGTCAGCGTTTCTCTTTATTTCAGTATGGTGGCGAAGTTGTGTAGGACTGTGTGGAGAAAGGAAAAGTCATTAGACTGACTATAAAGTAATACTGGGGTCTAATGTATCGTCAGCTCTTGGCTGTTATTCCAGCAGATGTGCTCCTATTCCCACAGGAGTCTGGAAATGGGCTGATACTGCACTGTATCCATCAGTCACGGCCCTGCTGCTTGCTCTGTGCCATGTGGGTTTGTGCTGAGCTCCTGGATGACAGGTACTGCTCCAGACAGGGACCTGTGAGGAGGATCATGGCATCCCCCAAAGCAGAGCTGGCAGCTGGCAGGAGGGCAGAGCTCAGCTGCTCCAGTGTGTAATCCCTTGGGATCATTGCTGCTGCTCAGCAAAGTGTGCCAGCTTGGGTGCAACAGAACATGGGCATGGTCTGCCTCAGGTGGAGGAGGCATAATTGGGAAATGTAGGTCATCAAAAGCAATTAGCCCAGGCAGTGTAGCTGGGAAGAGTTCTTATTGTATTTACTTCCTCTGCAGGATAGCTCTTGTTAAAGAATACTCTAAGTGAAACTGTCATTTCTGAGATGCACTTAGAAGCCTACAGAGAGATGCTTCCCTCCCAAAAGAACTGTTTGCAAAATGAAGGAGGCAGATACTGGAGGAGCTGCATCCACAGTGCCCCAGGAGGGAATTGGTGAGTGAGTGAAGGAGAGAGGGCTCAGCAGGCCAAAGCACACGTTTTTAAAGGAGCACAAATGAGTTAGGAGTCTCACATCTAAAGTGGCTTTCTATATGAGAGCTTTAATTACGTAGAATCTTGCTCTTTACTCACCTGTTATTTTTACTTTTCTTCAGGGTTGTTTTTTTTTTTGTCTATCTCTCTGCTTCTCTCACAAGCTTCCCTTTGTTTAAATCCACTTGTATTTTATGCATGAACACTGGAGGCTGTTTCTACAGCAGCAAAGTGCAGTCTGAGTAGCAAACATGGCTCGGAAATGTAGTTTTTTAAGATGTAACACTGTTCCCACCCCCGATTTCTCTGTACTATGTAGCTGAATGCAATATTTAGCTCTATTGAAAGAATGTGGTCTCAGGATCTGTAAAAGTGTGCAGCAGCTTGTTTGGCAGGGAAAGGAGCAAAACAATGAACGACATTGCACCTGTTAGTGCTCTGAAAGTGCTTTCCTTACAGGAATGCTGACATTTGCATTCTGCATTTATTGTGTAGAATGTAAAGGGACATCTTGAGTCGGGGGGAATTCATCCTCTTCTGCCTGCTTAGAGCTCAGGTCCTCTGTTCAGGTTTGGCCCTCCTAATTCCCACCTGCAACTAAACCCTCTCCTGACAAACCTGTGTGGAATTGCAAGGCTCATTAATGCAAGTAATCAAAGCAACAGTGTCCTCTGAGAGTTGAAATGACACTGACTTGAACTTAGAATAAGCATCTAAGCAATTTTGTTTTTGAAAAAGCAAAAAAGGTGTAGTATTCTAACCTAAGTTTTGGGTTGAAACTTGATCATCATTGAGTATTAAATATCCATCATTGAGTATTAAAGAGATGTGTGCTGCATCTTTAAAAAAGTGTTTAAAATTCTCTGTCCATGTGCCTATATTGCAGAAATTGTTTGAGGAAATTGTTTAAATGTCAGCGCATTGAAACTCAGGTACACTTAAAGGTATTTAAATGCATGGAAGCCTTGAAGGAATTAATTTGGCTTGTACTTCATCAATATTTGTTGCATAGCTCAGGGCTGTGTAGATCAGAGTTTGTATGTGTGCCTCCTTTTGGCTGGGTGAAACATCACTGTGAGAAGAGCAGGTGGCTGTGTTCCTTTAACAAGGATTTAGGTGTTCGTCATAACTAAGAAATCCAGAGTTTTTCAGGACTGCTGCTGGGGTATCACTTACATCCAAAGTAATTTTCAGGGCAGACACGTGCTTTTCAGCACTTTCAGTGGAAAGGTCTTGGAGTGGCTTTGGGAAGGCTCCCGTGCTCCCTCCTCAGGGCTGAGGCCATGATTCAGCATCTCCTTGGTTGTTGTCCTGTCTTGGGCAGC
This sequence comes from Toxostoma redivivum, assembly GCA_013397375.1. Classification (NCBI taxonomy): domain Eukaryota; kingdom Metazoa; phylum Chordata; class Aves; order Passeriformes; family Mimidae; genus Toxostoma; species Toxostoma redivivum. Next base: position 31,208 of record VXBI01005881.1, on the reverse strand, counting down.
AGGACTGAATATTGTCACGTAGGAGTTTAATCACTATGAACTCCCTGTTCTGTAAGTTTCTGGTTTGTAATGTTTCTGAGCAATGGTGTTGCAGTTCCCCTGAGACATTAGTGGGGGAAGAAGGAGAGGCAGGGTTTGAGCAGGCTGGCTAAAAGCAGGAGCTCAGTTGCTGTGTTAATGCAATGAACATGTACATTGCAGTGAAGGTAGTCTATGTACAGTTGTTGATGTTTTAAAATGAATTATTGTCTGTAGTTTTACGGCTTAAAAATGCAAAATGCGAGGAGAAAGCACCTACTGCAGTCCTGTCTTGAGAGGCACAGAGGGTGAGGGATGTCCTGGAAAGCAGCCCAGGAGGTGCCATCATCCCCTCTGCATTTGCAGGGTGCACAGGGAGCTTCTAGGGGACAGGTTTTTCTCTGAACACATGGTGAGCCTGCAAGGAAATGCAGGGCAATGCATTGATGAAAGTTTCTATCTCTTAAAAGAGACTGCACCAGCTTCTGTACCTTGCATGTGCTCTTCATGTTTTACTGCTTGCTGTTTTATCCTTGTTCCCTTCTTATGACTGTAAGCCTCAAATGGGAAGTTGGTCCTGAAGCAGGACTTGGAAAGCTGGCTCTTCTCCATTGTCACTATGAGTTCAAGGAACAATAGCCATATTACTTACTGCATAGTTTTCTTTAAGAGTTTATTAAAACTTATCAGTATAGTATTAGACTGATAAAGATTCTTTTCAGGTTGGAATGTCCAACCTAGCCCTGTGATGGCAAATTTGATCATTAGATGATTCTCTGTTTGCTTATTCATATTGAGATGTATTATTGACTGTTTAAAATCATTGATGTGTCTTCAAGGATTTAACTCCATTTCACAATTACCAGTAAACTTCCACAGTCCTGCTGGCATGACACTTTTCTTACCTGCCAGTGAAAGCCTTACTGGAACTAGCTGGGAGATGGAAAATGGTCAGAATTTAAATTTTCTGCTATTATTGTTGTTATATAGGTCTAGACGCTTAAGGGCACTCTTGAAGAATATGTTAGCATAGCTAAAATACAGCAGACAGATCAACTTCTCTGAAAGCATGAATGAAACCTATTATTAGAGGGGAAAAAATGCTGGGTTAGTGTAACCTCTGCCCATGGGGCCCTTGTTATAAAATAACATGAGAGCAACTGGATGCTCCTCCATGAAAGGCTGCTTATTGAGTAAATTCAAGGTGAAGAAAAATATTCTTTGTTGCCTCTGACAATGGCCATTGCTCCTTGAGCTGGGGCCAGGACTGCAGGTGCCCTCTGGAGCAATTGCTTCTCTTCCCTGGCTACCCTTGGTTTATGGCAGTGGAGATGTGGTGGCAACCACTGGGTCTTGTGTGGAGCTTCCTACCAGAGAGACTAAATGGGATCAAATGATGATTCTTTGTGCCATTTGTGCAGCTGAAATCTGCAGGTTGGTTCCCACATACCTCAGAGAGATGGTGGGAAGAGTCAGAGCTGCGTGGTGATGATGCTTCCCTTCTGGGATGGAGCTGGGTGGGAGCTGCTTTTCAGCAGTGTTGGGTTAGTCAATATAAAATTAAAGCTTTTAAATACCCTCTGAGAAGGACATTGATATGCTTTTCAGTGTTAAAAATTACAGAACTTGGAGCCTTCTTGGTACAAGGACGTGTGCACACAGCAGATCAGCAGACAATGGCTTGACAACTGTGAGGAATGTAACAAAATCCATTTTAATCCAAAACAAATACTCTTGAAGTTTTTTCCAGAAGTTTTTTATATTTGATTGATAAAACCAAGATTTAGTGAAGGAAGGATGAAATGAGTTGCTGAACTGCAAACTCAAATGAAAATTCCTACCAGACAGAACTTTTGCTGAGCACTAGGGAAGCTGGGAGGTGCTCATACCATTTACCACTGTGTTCAGTGGGCACCTTGTTCAAGAAGCTGCAAAGCCCCACATTTCCCTGTTGAGGGTATTTAATTATTTTTCATTTTTCCTTTGAAAAGACTTCTCTACCTTAAAATAAGCAGAGTATCCTTGCCAAAGATCTTTCAGCCTCTTTAGAATAGGGCATTTAGATTACTGGGGACAAAGTGAGTGTCTTGAATGCTCTGTGTCAAGGCACGAACAAATGGCACAGAAACAGTAGTACAGTACAGAGTGAAACCTGACAACTTGGTGTTAAAGGAAAGGAATGCTACTGTATGGTTCGATTGTGATCAACTTATCTTCAAGTGGGTTTATTAGCAATTTAATGGAATATTGGTTATTCAAGAGCCATAATAGCCCTGATTGAAATGTCCCTTCTGCACGGTTTTCCCATACCCTGTGGAATGAGCAGAATGTGACAGTTGAGCTTTCAACAGGCTTCATGAATTTTAAATACTTTTCAGCTGTAAAATGGGGCACATGGCGTTTGGTCAACGATGGACAAGGAGCTGGCAGCCGCTGAGGGTATTATGGGATATTGAGTGTCTGGGAGATAATGAATGCTTGGCTTATCCAGGTGCATTCTTGGCCTGCTGTGCATGTCCAGACAGAATGGAATATATTTCTCTGTCCAACATTTAACAATTGATCATTTTGTAATTGTAAGCAGAAAGTATTTAGAACATTATTTTCTCAGCATGCCTGTGTACGACTTAAATTTCATGTCATCATCTTTATCCATCAAAATCTCTGTTTTTCTGTAACAATGCATTCATGCCGCCTAAACTTTTCCACTAACCTGATTTTATGCTTACTGGATCTTAGAGAGTCTATTCTTCTAGTGACTTTAAATCTCCATATTTTTAAGCATCCTTTTTTTTTTTTTGCCCTGTGAATTTTTTAAACCTGACTGAAATTATTTCCATTTGCTGTGGGTTGAAATTTCAGCCCAACTTTTTGTAGCAAGTGAGCTGATTGCTGGCTCCTGCTTTATGGTAAATAGTGTTCTTGCATTTTAAAGGCTAAATGGTGAAAGAGAGGAAGGAGAAACCCAATTTTACTTCTGGTGAGCTGTGTAAAATTGTTCTTATGAGCTTCAGTTCTACTTAGATATTAGAACATGTTCAAAGGACAACCAATTTAATTGTGTTTTTAACTGTATGTACCTGAAAGAGGAGGTTGCTGCTTGAATTCCTGAGATCAGTCAGATTGGAGCTCCCCTCTTGCTTGATCAAGAGGCTTTTCTAGGACAAGAAACCCTAAGCACCCCTTATTCTGATTTTCCTACAGGTGCCAGTCCCTCTCTGTTCTGCGCTGGTCCAGCTTTTTCCATGTTTCCCCTTCCCTGTTATTCCCTGGTGTGGTACTGTGCTCACCCCAGTCTCAGGTCACTCTCTTGGGGCAATGGCCACTCTACACCAGCTACATCAGCACATCCCTTGAGACTGTTTCAGTGGCAGGGCAGTAAGTGGGTCTGGATCCATAATTAGCAGTGCATGGGCAGAAACAAATGGGATCATTATCTCTGTGGCCCTTTCTGAACTCCATGGTTCATAAACCCCCAAAACGCTGCCAGAAACTGCACCTGCTTGGTGCAAGCTTTGGTTAAGCATGAAACTGTCTCAGAGCTGCAACCTAGAAACTGCAATTAGCAGCTTCTAATTAGTGGGATTTGTGTATGAGGAGAAACTAACAAGTTATCTTCTTGAGAATACCGTTCAGGAGTCCCTTGGTATTCCTCCTTGTCCCTCCTGTGGCCTTGTTTGATGAAAAGAGGTTGAGGCTTGAGGACAAGCTGTGCTGTTCATGTGCTGGTTGGTGTTCTGGCTGACTGCTGCTGTGCAACCACTCTGCCACCTGGGTAAGGGCCTGGCCTTGGACCTCCACCTGGGCAGGGTGGCAGGCTATCATGAGCTGAAATGCCAAAAAAGCTTTTTCTGGGTGTTGTGGTGTTCAGCCCAGTTTAGTGGAGTCGTGCTCAGATTACTCAGAGCTGAGCAGTCCAGGTGTGATTTGTGAGGGTGTCTTGGGAGCAGCATATCCACCCGTGTCATCCAGGAGTGTGCTGCTGAGCAGCTGGCAATCCACTTTGGGACCAGGCTACTGCTTTACCTTTACCTGGTCTTTACCTTTTCTCCCCTTCTCAAAAGAGGCAGTGGAATGGACACAAAGGCTGTGTGTGGGTGAAAAGGGAGATTGATTGCCAAAGCAAATCTGTCAGCTGCCAGAAGTGGAATGGCAGGTACAGAATGTCCTTACCAGGGTGTGCTGGTGGCTGTTTGTAGGACAGAGCTAACCTTTGTTATCTTGCTCTTAACACACTCTTACTGCATGACCTTCATTGAATAGCAGTCCCAGAGCATCTTGTTCTTCTGCTCTTTTCCTGATGAGCTTTCAAGAGCCAGGGCCCTTTCTGGTATCAGCACTGGGAGCATGAATTAGAAACTGCCACAACCCACATCCCACAAATTTCTGAGATCAATATACACAGGGGTGTGCATCTGACATACTTAAAGCAAGAAAACAACCAGGACTGTGTTTCTCTTCTCAAAACCCCTCAAAACTATTACTGCTTTGTTTTCTTTGAAGCCTAGTCAAGTCCAGAAGGGCAGTGTTTAGCATCAAAAGGAGACAGACTTCCCTCATGTCCAAACGGAGCAGATTCAGGCAGGCAAGAACCTGGATTGTTACCAACATTGGTATTGGTATTTCTTGGTTTTGTGTTTCTTTATAGGTGGCGTTTTTGTTTTGGTATCTGGTTTTGCAAAACTGAAGTCTACCATTTCCTGGCCCCAGATTTGTCCATCTCTGTTTATAGCCTTTACTCAGAACCTTGCTGAAAAATGTATTATATATTGACAGTGGCACTTTGTGAACTCAGAGCTAATGGCTCCAGAAATAATCACCTTTGAGATTATTATAGTGTAACTTTTGCATGTGTTAGGTCTGACATCTGCTTTGCACAGCTATGAATGCTTGTTTAAAACACAATGAAGTAAGGTCTGAAATGCAGTATTTGTGATTTAACAAGCTGGAGAAATGGGTGGTGGATGTAAACTTTCAGGAGACAGTTCAGTAGTGTGTCTTGGACCGAGAGCCCTTTTTTGTTAGAGCTGTGGTTGGTCTGGAGAGCTGATCTGTGAGCACATGGAGCTGAGCTCTGCTAGCTTAGAAACCTCATTTCATCTGTGGGTCATGGGATGGTCTTTGCCCTCTGAATCTCTCTGCATCCTTTTCTTTAAGACAGGGCTGGAGGAGCCTTCCGCTTTCACCAAGAGCTGGGACACGAAGGCAGATTGGTCATTGCAGTCATTAGAAGATGCCTGATTTGATACCATCCACAACTTCTGCCAAGCCCCAGCTGTGCCCCTGCCCATAGGGCATTTAGGAGCCTGAGTGGCGCCTCACCCATGGCCCAAACACCCAGGGGAAAAGCTGCCCTGCTCTTGGCAGGCGTGAGATGGTGGCTTGCAAAATCATTTCCTTGTTTCCACTGTCTTTTGAAAAGATAATTTCCTTCTTGCTGTCAATAACATAAATCCCATAATATGGTTAGTGCACAGGAGACCAGTAAATAATTTAGGAAGCAGTCTATGTTTAGAGTGCATCAAATACTAATATAGAGAAGGCAAAAATCCCTGCACATCAGTTACAGTAATTGGTGGAAGGCACCAGTCCGAGGGGTAATGAGCTCCATTTTTAAAGCACGAGGAAATTAGATTTTTATAAATGTCAAACACAGTTATTGTCCTCCTTTCTTGAAACAGAGCTGAGCTGGCTGGAGCCCATTGTCTCTCAATCAGCTTTGCTATGGATTAGACACATCCCGTCTCACACCAGGAATGTGCTTATTAGAAAAATATCACTGCACAAAGCATACAAGCTTTAACACTCGACCCATGTACTAATGGATACATGTACAATGAAACCCAATATCACGTTACAAACCTTAAGCTGACCTGAGATAATAAGATACAGAAATCTGAAAGGATACAGATGAGCACTCTCTTTGTGTGCATGATTTTGACTACCTGGGATTTTAGTTTTCAAATAAAGGAGAGATAAAGTGAGGGAAGGTGACTTTTCCTCTTGGCTGCTTATGAAAAAGCAAGCAGTAAGTCTTCTTCATAGTGACAATGCTTGTAATCAGGTAGTGTCCAAATATTTTGTGTATTTTATTGGTGTCTCCTGGGTAACTGTGGTTTCACAGAAGACTTCTCTATTCACTGTTTTTTGGAATAAAAAAAGCAGAAAAAGGCAAGAGGTGGTTATTTGTTTATACATCAAAGCTAGCTCTGTGAATTAGTCTTTCATTCATAATGAAGGAAAATGTTGCCAATATGTGTTAAGACATTTCAGAAAATGGCTATCAATTATTTGGAGAGAATAAAGTGTGTACAGAACAGAGGGCTTTTTAAAATCAACTCCCTTTCCTACATCCCTTTTTTTAAACATCTTACTTGAGGATAACAATCACCTGTCCATCCTTAGCTGGAGATGGTATCTTGTTCGCTCTCTGTAGGAGCTCTGTTAGAAAGTAGCACAAGCCTTCATGATGTGGGAAGGTTTAAGGATGGAGCCAAGCTTTGGATTCCCTTTTGCAGTGATGAGCTAAAGATTTAAGCTATTTGTGTTGACTTCACCCCATGCTAACCCAACTCTGAATGCTGCACATGCTGTTTCCAAGGTGGTGCTGTGTCAAACACATTCCCTGGACGTGCTGTGTTGGAGACCCAGCTCAGGATTGCTGCAGGATGGCTTTAGAGATGGCACGGTGGGGATCGTGTGAGTCTGTGCTGTCCCCTCTACAGGAAATTCAGCAGATGAGCTATTCAGTCCTAGTTTGTTTTTCTGAAATCCTTTATTTACAAGTGTGCTTCTTTATGGTTTTTTTTCAGTTGCCTTTTTAATAATGTCAAGTTTTCCCTCCAGTCTTCTCCATCTCAGCGTGTGCTTTTTTCATTTCTGCTTCAACTGATTGAAGTTTCTGGTGTTGCCTGTTGGAAAAAATAGAGTAACTTGAGACTTCTGTTTTACACAAGCAAGGGATATTGAAGGATATTCCTAGTATGCATGCAGACATGTGAACAGCACTTCCCAATTAAAACTCTTAAGAATTTCTACTGGTTGCTTAAAATCCTTACAAAAATGTGTTCCATAGGTTGAATCCATTAACACCCATCTCGTGGAAAAGTGATCCAGCTATTTATATGGTAGTCATTTTATTTATTTAAATTTGATTTTAGAAGCAAAAATGAACACAGCTGTTGGAGGAAAACAACATGAGGATATTACAAATATCTTTAAAGCCTTGAACACCATGAAGCAAATTAAACTAGTTTTCTGTGACTTTGGACAACTTTCAGTTCTGATAACTTTCCTTAATGTCTGTGCAACAGCTGCTTTCAACCCCTGTAAATTAAATAAAGAAACAATTCAAGACATTTTTGATGTAGCTTGGTAGTTCAATGGTAATCAGCAGCTGGTGATTAAAAAATCCATATGACTCAAATCACAAATCCAAATTCAGCATTTACATTGCACTAGCCTCATTAGCTAGGCACTTTAGTTAATGGTACTCTAGTGCAAGGGTTATTAGTTGGCCTCCTGGCCCAGGGCTGTGAAGTGCTGCTGCCTCCCTGCCTGCCCCTCCCTGGGGATTTCCATGCTGCCCTTGCTCGCTGCAGTGGTCTCTTCTCAGCACTGAGCATGGTTTGCAGTGCTCAGGTAAAAGCAGGTTTCCCACCTGCTGAAGGGAGCTCTCACCCACACTGGTGACTGGTGTGTGTTTCTCTCATCACAGCCACTGCTGCCCATCCCTGGTCCCAACTCTCATCACAATTGTTGCACATTCTTGGTCCCATTAGGTCTTCAGGTAGCCTTGAGGCTTGAGCCTTCACTACATGAGGCACCCTCACTAGTGTCTGCAGGCTGCCCAGGTTTTACACCAGATGTTGTTCTGTGGTCTGGAGAAGCTTTTATGTCTCCCCATGGCGAATGGGGTGGGAATGGTGGTCCTCTGCCATCCACAGTAACATCCACAGCTCTGCTGATGCTTCTGCTTCTGGAGACATGACCAGGGAGGAGGGCAGGAGTGGTGTGGGGAGCAGGTGCATGGCAGGGGCAGCCACTGGCTTGATTTCCTCTGCCAGCCCAGGCAGCTTCTGTTGGGAGCACCTGCTTGGCAGCACATCTCCTGAAGGGACTTTGTCTTCTGGGTGTTTTGGCTTTGGAAGCTGCTGCAGGTTGTAGATTAACTGGAGATGGGGAACCACACAACAGGCTGGGTGAACCTGGTTTTTCTTGTCCTTTGGCCTTCTGCCTTAAAATAATCCCATCTGATAGTTTTATTTATTTATTCTAACTGCCTGTGACTGGTGTCCCAATTGGGAGTTTGCCTGTCTGCCTCATGTCAGCACAGAAGAGTGAATCTGTGTGTTCTTGGAATGGAACCCTGCTTTTATCATGCTGCATCTCCATTACTCCATATTAAACAATTGTTTTCTTCTTTAGGGTCTATTGACTCTTATGCATGTAGCACCTGCACAGTAAAACCCACTGGGCTTCACAGACAAAAGAAATCATTCTGCTATCAGCATACAGATGTTATGAAATGTTGTCATGTTTGTACAACAGCAGTTTTCCAATATTACCTCAGCTGTTCCCCATTTATTTTTAAAACACCACATGGGTCCAATCCTCATTATAAACCTGATTTTAAAAAATGCTGGAGGTAAAGAAACAAGACTAAAGATTAAGCCTTTCTATTAAGCATGGAGACTCTTGAGTGCCAGGTTTCTGCCTGAAGTCATTTTACCATCAGGTGAAAGATAGAGGAGCAAAAAAGAAGTGTTAATTGTAAAAAGCATGCTGTAGACTCATTCCAGGCTGCATGCCAAGGCCTTAGATGGTCTTTTGTGTGGAGAGGATGAATCCCTTGCTATCAGAAACCCCCTGGATACAGTTCTGAGTTGCAGTGTAACTCATCAGAGTTCTGCAGGCAGCACAAAGATCTGCCTCTGTCCTTCACAAGTTTAAACTGAGGTGCCTACTTTAACAGTGTGCTTGTCCAGAGTTTTTTCTCTAAAGTGGCTGGGGAGTGAGAAGATGCTGGAGAAGAAGAGAAACCTCCAGAGAGCAGATCAGGCTTGGATAAGGTGCTGCCCTCAGTATATCCCTGCAGATCACCTGTCCTGACAGCCCATGGGGACCTGCCCTTGCCTTTTGAGCCAGGGCTTTAGGGTTAATGGGCTCACTCACAAATCCCACGTTGCTGAGTCATGGAAAAGGTACCTTAGGTGGATCATGTCTGTGTCCTTCCTTATTCCCTAAAGCCAGCACTGCTCTTAGGAAGGTGTGTCAGCCAGACTGTGTACTGCTCTTGTGCTGAGGCTGACACAGTGAGCATGAAGGACCTGTCACCATCAAATGTCCTTCCTGTGCTCTGGCAGGTGTAGTTTGGCAGAGCCCAGGAGCAGGGCTGCTAGAATTGCTTCTGCTGCTGTATAGTGTTGTAAGACTAGTATGGTGTCACCTCTTTTAGCTTCCTGTGTTTTTTTCTAGAAATGCTTAATTTAGCACTTTAAATAGATGACTGGCCTGTGGTACATGCAAAAATATAAAAAGAGTTCACTGTGTTTTCCATGCTTATTAATGCTTTCTGGGCACCTCTAGTTGGCCACGGTGAGGAAGTTTCACTGAACAGGAAGATGCTGCTGTGTTGGGATCACATTCACAGGTTTCTGTGAAATAGCTCTTATTTTTATTGACATTCTGGAAGTTATAGGTTTATGTTTTGGTGAGTGGTTGGTTGTGTGTAGGTCCTTCTTTTGGCTTACAAGGCACCCCAGAGATGTTGTTTGAAGATGGTGAATGTTGGCCCCTGTTCTGGATGGCCAGTGATATGAGCCTCTACAGAAACAGCTTCTGCTTTAGGCATCCTCAGGAGCCCTGACTGGGAAAGAAGGAACCTACTGAAGCTGCATTCCCTGCTCCTAATACAAGCTTCTTTCAGCAGGAAACAGCTCTGACTTCCAGCCATGTGTGTGGCTCTGCACAGCAAGCAGTAAGCCCCACAATGTGTAGGCATGAAATGTCTTGTAATTCCGTAGCGGGGCAGATCAAACATGCAAGGTGAACTAGTGCCTAGTGAAATTGCAAAGCCTTAAGGAATTTGAACATTTACTGACTAGGGGATTTTTTTTCCTGCTGACTGAAGAGGGGTTTGTGGTAGAGCTGCCACCTCCATGGCTGGCAGAGCCACCTCTTGTGTCTGAGCAGAGTGGAAGGAATGAACCTCACTCCTCTGCTGGTGTTTTTTCTGGCCCAAATCCGAGGGACGAGGCTTGGAAGAGGATATTACTGTGCAAAGGGGCTGGACTTAACAAGTGCTTTGGACCCCTTTTCTGTCCCTCCTGAATGCTGCATGGCTGCTGGGCAAAGACAAGAGCCCAGTATCTGCCATTTGCCAACCCATCCTCCCAGACCACAGAGGCCTCTGAAGACAGGTGGGGAACTGTGATGGGCAGGGCCACTAAAGACCCTGCCATCCATCTTGCTAAAGGTGCATTAAAAGGCTTTAATTCTTATATGTATTTCTGGCGGGTTTTAAAAAAATTTTTCAACAATACAATATGTCCTTAATAACTTTCTTTTAAATAGGTGGAAGCCATGAAGAGAGTACTAGAAAGTCTCAACCTTAATATAGTTGAGATGGTGGATGAAAATGCAACCTTGGATGGTGGAGACGTCTTATTTACAGGTATAATGAATAGTAGTGAATTTGCTGTTTACATGTTCTGCCTGCCTTAAAGATTGCATGTTATCTGATACCAGCATAATAAAATGTCATTCCTGTGATTTGCTGAGTCGGTTGTTTACTAAATGTCACAAAGGTAGCTGAGAGATGAGTTCTCACTGCAACCCTCAATGTCCTGCCTAATACCTGAATAAATGGAGTAGCAGTACACAAAGAACAGCACTGTGCATACAGATCTTATTTCAGCTTGTAAAGTGCCAATAAGAAAAATGCTTTCAGTAGTCAGCTGTCTGGGTTTGTTTCATATTTCTTATTACAAGCAGCTAACACTCACCAGACTCATTTTCAGGACTTGTAAAAGCTTGGTGCAGACAACTGTCGCTACTTCAATGAATTAAATGCAAAAAAATGCATTTTCAGTTTATCAAGGATGTGGTGGAGTTGCCTGTCAGATGTCATGAGCCAGACACCTTCCATGCATGGTTGACTTCAAAGATGAAGATACTGCCTGTGTTTTTTATGTCATTAAACCCATTAGGCATTTTCTCACATCAGCTGCACGCAGGGTCACTCCCTGCCTGTGCTGAATAAGCCTGTTTGTTTTGATCAGCATCACAGGAGACTGGCTGCTTGCCCCAGTGCACCACAGGGACAGAAGGGTCTCCTACAGAGGCAGACCAGGAAGGGAGGCCTTTCCAAGGCAGTGCAGTTCCAGCACTGATTTTCTCTGGTGCTGGAGGATGCTGATGACCACAGATCTGCCTTGAGACCAGAGGAAATCTCAAAGGGAGAGGGAAATGGTCAATCAGTGGTGTACTAATCCAGCCCAGCTGTTGTCTTTCCTTACCCAATGACCACTGCAGAGATTTAGCAGAGGAAGCTATTTATGCTTCTGGTTAAATGTGGCTTCTGGAAAAAGATTAATTGCTTTAGATTATCAGTTCACAATTGCAGGTTGCATTCTTTTATGCTGAATTTTCATTTTAACTTCTCAACTTGAGAAAAGAATTATAGAACATGAAAATCCATGAAAGATTGCTTCAGAATGTCTCTAAAGCTAGTGTGTTTTTTCATTCCAGGCAGAGAATTTTTTGTAGGCCTTTCCAGGCGGACAAATCAACGTGGTGCAGAAATTCTGGCTGACACATTTAAGGTTTGTAGATTCCTTCATGCCGCAGGAAATACAAGCTGTCATTCACTGAACTAATTGAACAATTGTACTGGCCAAGATGTTTGTCATACTCATGTACTTTAGGACCTAATTAAAAAAACCCCAAAGGTACAAGTTGCTGAAAAGGTTTGACCATCCTGTAAAGTGATATATCTAAAGTTGGATCTGAAATGTGAGATTGCTGCATAAAAATCAGTTGAATAGTGGGAGGCTGTTATTTTTTGAGAATACATAAACACTCACTTTCTTCATGTTCTCATGTATAAGCCCTGTGTTCTTATTGCCGGTCCCTGGAGAGGTTTTATGTACCTACTGTTTAATTAAGCATTTTAATGTATTTCTTTGTGGTTGCAACAATAGCAGTATTTGAAACATGTTCTGGATTTTATGCTAGTCTCCAGACAAGACAAGCTGGTTCAGAGGAGAGTGTCATACTTAAACAGTTGACACTGTGCCCTGGGGTTGATAATTTGCAGAGAGTAAAATTAATTATGGAATGTCTCCATATAATTATGGAATTAGAGCACTTTAAAAATATTTATAGCACCCTTCTTTACTCCCGTACAGGATTATGCTGTCTCCACAGTCCCTGTTCATGATTCTTTGCATCTGAAGAGCTTTTGCAGCATGGCTGGACCAAACTTGATTGCTATTGGATCAAGTGAAGCTGCACAGAAAGCCCTCAAGGTAAGCCACCTAAGAAAATATTCTAAACTGCATATCTCTTTCTGGTCTTTTAAAAATACCTGCTTAAGGATGCTGGAATTTTAAAATACATGTAGATCAGTGAAAGAGGAAACAATTATGTGTTAGGGTCTCCTGTGTGTGCAAACCATAAAGGATGTCTGTATCAGGAAATAGAATGGTGATGTTGATTTAACTTTAGTTATTTTAAGGAAATAAACAGAATATACATGTTATTATTTACAGCTTTGTAAACTAAAAATCTGGTAATTTGGTGTTAAAAGGGAGAAAGGAGATACAGTCAGACCAGTGGAGATATTTACTTCAGATGTTGCCATGAGGAAATCTGTCTTTTAGAATTCACAGAAGGGAAGTAAAAGTTCTGTCATAAAGAAGGAGGGAGGGGCCCTACACTTGTAGAGTATAAACACTAGCAAAATTCAACTACAGTACTGGTTTCTCAGTGCTGCACTTTGAATTTGAGCCAGGGCTAATCTGAGAACTCATCAGTTTGATTAAACCCTTCTGCACAGCTTGGCTAATCATGTTGTAATGCATCAATTTAGCTATTGTAACCAAGAACATTTTTTGTCTAACTTGTTCAAATATTTCTGGTAACTAACCATCAAGTAAACACCAGCATTAATGAAGGTAAAGTAATAAGCAGATACATTTTTAAAAGAACATGATAATTAACAAGATAATCTAGCAGGCTCTGATTGTTGGTGGATATATTTTTTAAAAAAAAACAACTCTGTGAGTTTTCAGTGTGTTTCTCTGCACTGGACATTTAGCAGCACATTTGCATATGTCTGAGCATAATGTTTGCTCACACCCTGCCAGCTGAGGTTAGGGAGTCTGGGCTGGAGCAGGGTTTTGTCCCATAGGATGTGCTCTTCTCCTGCTCCTAGAGAGCTAACAGGTCACATCAGGGAGCTGTGTCACAGCAACATATGGAGTTACCCAGAACGTGTTCCAGTGAGTTGGATCTAGCTGTTTCTTCAGGAGTCTAAATGTCTTCAGAGAAATTATTGGCAAACAAATGGATAAATTGTCTGGCTTGGAAATTATGGCATTTGCAGTGCTGCTCATCACCAGCTTCCCCTAAAATTTGAATTCTTGCTTTTTGACAATATATTTGTATTTGTTAACTTGCCACCAAAGCAAAAAAACTCAGTTGGCAGTCAGCTTCCTGTAGTCTTGTGGAAATGCAGTGCAAGAGGATGTTGGAGGCACTGACACTTGGAATTAAAAGCTGCTCCTTGGATTTCAGCAGATCAGCTGAGCTGCAGCAGTGCTGTCAGCTGTTCTGTTACCCAGCAGAGTTTGTGGCAGTACAGTCCCCTGAGCTTCTGCCGAGTCTGTTGCCTGGCACAGCTCAGCATGCCACTCCTTTATTGTAATAGCTTGTTATTTTAAACCCCTCCTTCATGTTGCCATTTTTCATTACTGGAAATGCAATCATACAAGCAAGATGATTGAGCTGTCTTTAACCATCTCTGGTAATTGAGTTGTTTTTGCATGTCTTGTTAGGCAGCTGCTACAAGTGAACTGCTACATCATGCTATGCTAACATTTTACATTTAAAACAGGATTTATCTGCTTACAGTGTTGTTTGAAATAGAGATTTTTCTTGATTGCTCTTACTGGTGCAACTTATGTATCCTTACAATACTTTAAAAATAGAAAAAGAAATTGCATCTGCTGCTCACATATGGCCAAGTGCAATTGATGGTGAGTGCAGTACAGTATGTGTAATGTAAAGCACTGCAAGTGAGCTGGGAAATGAATCCACAGAGTTTAGGATAATAGACCACATGCTAGAAGCAGATAATAAATCAGAAATGACATTTTAACCATTAAATCCTCTTCAGGTTTTGGCTAGTGTAGTGCATTTATTTGGACTGCAGCTGAAAAGTGGCACTTGAGGAAACTTGGTGAAAGAAAGAGACAGATTAAGTGCAGAAAGTACTGGGGCCTCTGGTGACTATCACATCTGAAACTTTAACTTCCCTCTGCTGTTTTCAGCATGCATTTAATTCCGTCTTGTAGTTAAACCTGTTTATAATTCCAACCCTGTAACTCCACATTTGAGCATTAGCCATGGCTGTTGAGACAATGAAGCCTGGGATTATTTTTCAGTTCCCTTGATGAGGCCAGGATTTGCTATAAACATGTCACCTCTGATCATGCACTGTCAGAGTTGCTGTGAATGTGAATAAGGACAGATTTGGGCTGCAACAGTACCAGTCCCAGTGTGGGGAGCTGATGTGGCAGTGCTGCAGGTGAACACTCTGCACCACTTTTTCCCAGCAAGGGACGCAGCCCTAGGGTCTTGCTGGGACACGAGCAGGAACTGTCCCAGGACATAACCCAGTTCAGGTTCCAGCAGCAAAGGCAAAAGCTAGGCAAGGTGACAATGGGAACTGTGACACAGCATCTGTTGCACATTCTTTTCTGTATTCCCTTGCTCTATACTAAACCCAGAAAAGCCACGTTTGTGGCTGCTTGTACTGGTTGATACAGAGCACAATTTCCCTCCACTTTGTGATGAGTGAAGTCTTGGAAAGCAGCAGATGATTGTGGACACAGTCCTTGATCAGACCGTCTCTGTCACCCTTTGGATAACTCCGTAGTAATCCCAAAGGATCTGAGGGTTGCGCATGCTGTTCCCAGCTTTGACAAGCTCAACTATTCCCTTGCAAGCAGTATGGATTGTTATCTGTAGCAAGTTCCCACTAATGAAGTTGTTCTCTGGCCTGTTGAGAAATGAGTCTGTCCTTTGGGCAGGCTCTGATACCAAGCATTGACCCAGGACCAGCCCTAGGCTCCCCCCACAGGACTGGTTGAGAAAGCCTTGGTGTGAATCCACTGATCTGGGGTGATGCAGCGTGTGTGGGGATTGCTGCTGGATCTTGGGAAGGAGAACTCTCATCCCACCGTATGGCCGGAGCTCAGTCCTGCAGTCAGCTGAGCCTGGCATATTTCCTCTGAAATCTGGAAGAGTGGAGTGGCATGTGGAACATCTGGGGTTTCAGTGGGTCATTTGAGAGGAGTGTATGCTAATTCCAGAGGCAGTGTGGCCGTGGCAGATGTCAGGACTGAGCAGCATTGCCAGCTAGGGTGCGAGGCAGAGAAGTGATGCAGCTGATAGTGTAACCCCATGTGTCCCCTCACAACTTGTCCCAGCAGGACCCAGAACACTGGTGACATCTGCACTTTGGTGCTGGTCCTTGGTGTCTTGGAGTCCAGCCTCATTATTCAATGGGATTTCTTTATGGTCAGGACTCTGTTGGAATATCTACAGTAGTGCAATGCCATGACTTCAGCCATATACCTTTCTTTTTTCCTCCTGCTTTCAATAAAAGCTTGGACATGATTGTCCAGCCTTGTTCTTGACTCTCATTCAATATCTTGTGTTGGGAGTGGAGCTGTTCATTCAGCCCCTAAATTATTCCCTGGAGGATGCTATTGCTATTGCAGCTGTTTTGACAGTGGTCAAGGGAGACTTGTCAAAACCACATCTTTAGGATAGTATAGAAGGGAGTCTCTTTTGGGTAACTATGCTCTTGATCTGCATCCAAGCTATGATCAGAGAAGAGCTTTTAAAGACGTGAGCACAAGGAGTTGTTCTGGCATTGGCAGTTGCCCCCATTCCTTTGATTAAATGTCTTTTGTTCTTACTCCATCTTGTGTAACTGAAGTCCCTGCAATGTGCCAGCTTTTGAAGAGCTGAGTACTGTTTCCCTGCATGGGAGGAGAGTTATAGTGCTTGGATAAAGCTGGGGGGTTCCCAGCTCTGCCACAGAAGTGCCTCCAGACACATAAGGGAAATCTTCATCTCTCTGGTGTTCTTAGAAAACAGCCTGTACTGCCATGCAGCAGGAAAAGGCTCAGCTAAATCTGCTTTTCCTGTATAGCAGCTTTCTTTTCTAGTAATGCACAAGTTTGCATGAAAACATTATCTCTTCTTCCTTAAGAATTCATCATTTGTGCCTCTGCTTATTCCCCACATGAAGTCATAATCCTCTATTTATGCTATCACAATGGGTTGCTGTGGAAATCATTACTAATATTAATAACCCAAAGAAGATGACATCAGGTAGGGAATTAGTAGAAAGTGCAGATGAATGCCGGCTTTTTTGTAATGTGAAAACAAAGGTTAGTGAAATACAAAGAACTGTTGAGTACTTTCCCCTTAAAGCTAAACATTAGAAAATGAGACTTTGCTTCTCTCAGCCTTGTAGATAGGAAAATTAATCCATTTATAATCAATCAATAAATTAATTAACTTATAAAATTCTATGTACTTTCCTTTATCTCCTTCTCATTCTTCATTACTTTATGTTTTAGAGGTACACATCATCTCAGAGGATGTAGGTCTTCACTCAATGCCAAATAAACTCCTACCTTAAAAAGTCAACTAATTGTGTTTTACTTGGAATTAATTTTAGATTATGTAATAGACACTGCACTTTTCTGGGGGTTAGTGCTGTTCAGTTTGCATGTGTGCAGAAGAATCTTTGGAAGATAAAGACTCAAAAGTATATCTTTATAGACTAGAGATTATTGTATTAATCAGTTTTGTTTATTTGTTTGTTTTTAAGGGTGAGGAATGTGTCCCTTTCAACACATGTTTTTCCTCACCAGTAAGGCTGTCAGCCACAGGAGCTGGGTCAGGGGCTGACTGTGAAAATGTAATTTGCTGTGCGTAAATGGAGACTCATGTTTCTGTTCTTTGCTCCTTTTTTTTCCCTTTGACTATTCTCTCCCTGGGTTCCTGTTCCAAATGACAGGATGTTCGTGCTCTTGCCTTCTCGACTGAAAACAACAGCCCACGTAATCCGCTTCCTTTCCTCCTTCTCAGGTCATGGTTTCCCTTTGCAGTGGTCCTTGGCAGAGCTGGCAGGCAGGTGACAGTGGTCCTGAGGGATGGTGGTGGCTCAGAGGGGCAGAGCAGTGCAGGTGTGCCCATGGATGACACTCGGTGCCCATCACATCAGTGATGATGCAAAAGGCACCGCGTGCCAGGAAAAGCCGAGGAGCAGGGTGGGAGAGGTTGCTTAAAAGAACTCTTCCTTCTGGAAAACATGACTGAGAGGGTGCAGCAGGGAGGCAAAGCCCAAAGCCCAGCTGCTGGGACCGTGGGTGGTGGGTGGAAATGAAAGCAACACTTTGGCTGTGGATGGACTGAGGAATTTGGCATAGTGACCATTGCAGACCGGGGCACTGCTGGCTTCAAAGAGATCTTCAATGGAGTTTGTGTCTATAGGTCTATGCTCTCCTATCCTGTATCTCTGTCAGACTTCTCAGTGCCTGACATGAAGGCTTAGATCATTCTCCTTTGATTTATGCTGCTCACAGTGGCTGTGATGGCCCCTTCCTACTGAGTCTACTACGCTGTTGTCTCTTCTGCATGTCAGGGGGGACACTCCTGATAGATCTTGACATTCCAGCAAGGTCGCTGGCTTTTCCAGCCCTGCTCTCCTATCCCCTCTGGCCAGCCTAGCCAAGTGTTTCATGGTCAGTGCTTTGTTTCAAGGAAACTCTGAGAAGCTGCTGAGTCCCTGTACGAGGCACATGGCATTGTGGCACAGCTCATCGGCTCCACTCTGTCCTGCACTTTCTTGCATTGAACCCAAAGGCTGCTGCTTTCTCTCTCCAGTGCCACTTGTTTCTCTAAATATGAAGAAATGAGGAAGGAACTTAAAGGACAGTCAGGGCAATAAATCAGTGAATGAATTTCAGTTTCAGTGTAAAGTCATGTACAGCTGGGACAGAGAGAATGACAATTCTTAATGTTATTCTGAACATCACATGTGAAACAATGTGCTCTGACTGATCATTACTACAGAAATGAGATCCTGAGCTTGTTGAAATTTCTAGCTCAGCTGAAAACCAAATGGAGAACATAATTTTGCCACTGATAAAGCTGTGGTGCATCTGCATGTTGTCTGATGTGTGCACTTTGCATGCACAGGCCCTTCATTTCAAAAAAGGTGAAGTATAACTGGAAAGATCCAGAAAAATTCCATAAGGACTGACAGATGCCTGGAAACTTGCCTAAGGAGACAAACTAAGCAAGGTATGACTATAACCTGGAAAAAAGACAACTGAGATAGAATCATAGATGCCTAAAAAGTCAGGAATGATGTGGAAAAAGTGACTGGGGATCAATTCACTGTGTCTTCCAGTGCAAGAATCAGGGGAGCTATAAAGGGGCAAATTAAAAAAAAAAAAAAAGAGAAAGGAAAATAAATGTTTCCTTGCACAGTACCTGTCTGAAGTCTGTAGCTACCTTGCTACATGTTCAAAAGCAAACTGGCCAGACTGCTGGGCCTGGGACAATGCTGAGCTGGTATCACTCTGTATGATAGCGGGTGAGTTCAGGTTCCTGGAAACCACACACCAGATTTTGGTCACCTCCACTCCCTATCTTGGGATGCAAAAGTGGGTACCGCCACCTCTCACCTGAGACACCCTACCATGCAGCACTAAAAAAGCTCTTCTGGGTGCTGCCAGAATTTATAAAAAGCAGATTTGGCAATCAGCAGTATTTTCCAGGTAGCAAGCACTAATTTATCTTTCTCAGCTGTCCTTCCAGATGGCAGTGGGCTGGCCAAGTGCCGGTCCTCATCTTCTGCCTCTGCTGCATAATGGCATAGCCCCACATTGCTCCCAGGCAAGCGGTCTTTCCTCCAAGCAGAAAAGAAACATATTGACCTTCAAATCTCCCATCCAGCCTGGGGGCATGTGACTGCCTATTGCTGTTATTCTTCTCATTAGTTTTAGTTGCCCTGCACCACAAAAATACTTCATTTTTGTCATTGTAGGTGAAACCTTCATGTAGTTTAATCTTTTCTCACACCTTTCATTCTCTTGAATCCTAGGCCAAAGGTTGCTTAAGCATCAGTGTCAAACAGGCCAAAGTTTAATGTGCTTGGAAAGAAAGAAAAGAACTGGGATAGAAAAAATATCTTAAAT
This sequence comes from Toxostoma redivivum, assembly GCA_013397375.1. Lineage (NCBI taxonomy): Eukaryota > Metazoa > Chordata > Aves > Passeriformes > Mimidae > Toxostoma > Toxostoma redivivum. The sequence goes on along the minus strand of VXBI01005881.1, from coordinate 11,679 downwards.
AGTTTGATGTGACTAGTTTTCTTTTAAGAATACTTTGACTTGAAGGATTTAAGAAAGGATAACTGAAAGCTGGTGAGGGAGTGATCCCATGGGTACAGGGTTACATACACTCAACTCGAGCTTAGATTTGATTTTTCTTTTAAATGTTGGGGGTCAGGAGAACAGTAGCTAATCAATACCCATCAAACCCTGGAAATCTGGGCTTCTCTGTCAGCATCACACAGGTATTTTTAAGTGTGGTGCTCAATGCCCTGCTAACAAGAGGAACATTCAGTGTGTGTTTGCTTTGGCTTATGGGGAGTTGGAGATAAAGATGTGCATTGCAGGTGGGTTTGGTTGCTCTCTCCTGCAGCAATCTCCATGTGAGTAGGTCCCAGAGTGAGTAGGCAGCAGGGCTCAGACTGGGTCCTTCCTCATGGAGGGGAAAAATTTGTAGCTAGGCTTGGCCTCTTTTAAAAGTGCATGCAGTCGTCTTAGGTCTGTCAGTGATAATAGACCTGAAATGAATACACATTTTTCCTTCATGCATAATGCTGCTTCATAGTTAGGATTATTTAGCTTATCCATTACCTCAGTTGTCTGAGGACACACTGTAAAAAAACTATAGAAAAGGCATTTTAGGCTATGTGAATGACTTCAACATAAGGAAAGCATGACTAAGGGCTGAGAGAATGTGCAGTGAAAATTACCCTCTTTAGGCTGAAGAAAATTCCCAGAAAAACTGGGCAGGCGGGAAATGCCTGGCTCTTAACGTAGCTGGCTGTACAATGTTTGTGGACAGAAAGCCAGCCTCTATGAATGCATCATATTTTGGGATGTATCTGATAGAAAATACAATCAAAGGACCTTGCTTTTATCTCCTTTTCTCTGCCCTGGAGTCAATCTGGCCAGGCACATGTACTTAATGACTTCACATAATAGAAATACAGAAAACCACATGGGTCTGTGAAGTACCCTGATTGTGTTGTATTGGTGCATTTCTGCTGTGTCCAGAGCCTCCCTGTGGGGCAGGTTTGGGGTGTTATTGCCTGGGCACTCTCTCAAGTAAGTGGTTTTTGAAATTTTACTGCAACAGTCAGGCGTAGTTATAACAGTGATGAAAGCTTGCAAATATGATTTCCTTTTTATCTTAAGAGCTGAGGAAGAGAGTAATTTTATATTGTCAAACTTCCAGTTAGTAATAAAAGCTTTCTTGTGGTGTTGTTCCAGCTAGCTGCTATCCCAGTCCCACTATCACAGTTTGAGCTGTGTCCTCAAACTCCTGTGCTGCTTTGTCTCACTTTCTCACTCAGGTTTTCTCATTTGTTTTTCAACTAATTCAGCCACTATTTGTATGCTTTTTAATATTGAAAACAATCCTCTTAACATGCCCTTGGCATCATCTTCCAGGCTCCCCAAAGCCAGTCCTTGAGGCACTAGAGCCCTGCCACTTGTCCTTTATTTCTGCTTGCTGCTGTAGTTCCCACTTCAGTATTTTAGGAAGCAAATGAATGGGAGACTTGTCTTTACCCTTCTGTTTAAGAATTCTTTCATAATTTCATATGGAAGCATTTCACAGTGATTCACAATATATTTCTGATGTTTCTACAGAAAACCTACAATATCAGAATTCTGTTTCCAACAAGGAGTGGAGAAAGAACAACTGTTCAGGAGCTTAGTGAAATCCAGTAGCTTTTCTTCTACTGATACATGTATTTTAGTGCAGATTTGATAAATGTTTCTGTGGGCAAGAGTTAAAAATGTTGAAGGGGAAGGAAAAGGGGAGCTGCAAGTAGAGGACATGTCTGCTGACTCTGGGTACCAGGTACAGGATGTCTGCAACATCAAGGAAAGCAGAATAAAACACATCTTGGCAACAAAACAGAAACAAAATTATAAAACAGAAAATCAACTATGCTAAGCATATGAAAATACAAAATTACATCTGGTGAAGTAAAGATGCAAGGATTTTTGCCCAGACAAACACATTAACCTTTTATGGAGGTAGATGCGTCCTTGGGAACTTGGGAGAGTTTCATAACATGAGAAGGAACAAGAAATGACAATCTGATAACACTTCCTCAAGAATGCATGGCATTCTTTGTTGTGAGTTTCATGCTCTCTGCGGGATGTGGATGACTCAGGCTAGAACATTAAAAATGTAGACCTATAAAGGAATTACTTACCATAGGTGTGGGCAAGCATGAGTTCTTTGTTGCTTCCCAGTATGTTACAGACCCTGTTATAAATCAGCTACATGTATTTCTTTACTGAATGAGAAGTAGAGATGAATGACCTTGGAAGCAACTTAATGACAAACTTAACTGTGCCTAAAATTGAAGTCTGCTTTCTGCTGTGTGATGTAAATCTCTGGGTTCTCCCTGAGAAGGGAATTTAGTTGAAAAATCTTGTTAACAAAAGACCAGTTTTTTCTATAGATGATATTATTGTGAATATTTTAAGCTGAAAACAAAAAAGCCTTTTCTTTCTGTTTGCATCTTTGCAATGTGTGTGGGAACACAGGTGGGCTGGGGGAGAAATGGAAACACTTGCATTTGCTTAGGCTTTCAGTAGAACCAAAGTGTTGGACTTTGAGCCTTGTTCAGTTCTCCGTTATTCTTGATCTCTCTGAGGCTGAAGCTGATGTAAAGCTGGAATGCTACAAGTGAGAGTCAGGCATCTTGTCTTCAGGCTTTTCCCATCCTTACTAAAACTGATCTGATCCAAAACACGGGATTGCATGCTTGTCGTGTCCTGAGAGTCTCTGTCTCTGAAATTCCAGCCAGCCAGGGTCTACATTTGTGTATGAGCCTTATATTTATAACCCAAACCTCTGAAAGCCAGCAGCTCTTGTGTTGCAAGGCGGGTATTGTGTTGTCCCCTTGGGAACGAGGATTAGCACAGACGTGCCTGCTCGCTCCCCAGCACAGGTGCTTAGTGAAAGAGTAACTGCTCGCAAAGCAGAACGGAGGTCCTTGAAAAGAATTAAGATTGGGCTGATATCCAAGCTGGGAACCATTCCTGTCCTGTTTGGTTTAATTCATACTCATTATATAAATATTGAACAATGGTTGCTTTCTTTGAAGGTGCTGAGCACCTATAGTCTCAATCAGTGTTAGGAGCAGTTTTGCATACTCAGTGTGCAATCCTTGAGGAAAAGACCCCACAGAGAATGCTTACCAAGTGCCCTGCTTAATCCTGCTCCTTGCAAGAACCATTGCACAAAGTTTTTCTACTGCTCCTTTCAGTTAAGTTTAGTAGATTCTCCCATAAAGGCAGAGATAAAAGGAGATATCTGTACTTGCTGCATAGCAAAATAGCCCCTGACTGCCTTGGCAATCACAATTAGCTATTTCTGAAGATTCCGTTCTCCCATTACTTCGGGATTGCTAATGTGTTTGATCTAAATAGCTGCACTTTATGTCTCCTGGCAGACCATGCAGCAGATGAGCGACCACCGCTACGACAAGCTGACAGTGCCTGACGATGCCGCAGCAAACTGCATCTACTTAAACATTCCCAGCAAAGGGCATGTGCTGCTGCACCGAGCCCCTGAGGAGTACCCAGAGAGTGCAAAGGTGAGAGCCACACCAGGGCTGCCAGCCAGGCCTCTGGCAGCTCCCTTGCTGCACTGTCATGTGTGTGATTAACAGTGATGGGATGGCTTGGCACCTGCTGACAAATCCATGTCTGTTCGTTCTGTAAATACTTAAGAGACAGGGGAAAACAGAGGTGTAAAGTGTAATGATCTTCCCTTACATTTTCTTTCCTGAATAGGTATTTGAAAAGCTGAAGGACCACATGCTGATTCCAATAGCCAACACAGAACTGGAGAAAATAGATGGGGCACTCACCTGTTGCTCTGTGTTTATTAACAAAGCTTCAGAATTATGAATTTACAGAGTCCCTCCCTTGTAACTGGCAATAATGTTACACACAAGGTAGACGAATCTGTATCCACACTTTTATTGTTTTTATTGACAATCTACTGTACCACTGTGCTACTAACCCTTGTTTACAAATTTTTTGCATTGTGAATTTTTTTATGTCCTTGCAGATGGTATTTAAGGTGGATGTAGGGTTTGTTGGGAGCACATAACTCTAAAGTTAGTCCCATGGGCTAGCATAAGACAATTATAATGGCTAACCCTTAGCTTTAGTGATTTAACATATCTGTGAAAATTTTATGAAACCCAGCTAATTCTCAGTATTTCAAGCACCTCTGTTGTCTTTACACTGCTCCCTTCTGTCTTTTCTCTTGCTTCCTTGCTCTACGTGGTTTTTTCCTTCCGCAGTCTTTTACTTTCAGTGGTGCAAAGTATTAGGAGGACAGAAGAAGACTCAGTGGGCTCATGAACCAAGTACCTTTTGTGGTAGGGAAGCTTTCCATGCACTAGCTGGAAGAGGGGGCAGTGGACTGTGCTCACTGTCCTGGCCACATCACAGTGCTGCTGCTGGGCACAGTTGTGGCTGGAATCCATTTCAGACATCAGGTGCCAGCTTTGGAAACGCTTCCTCTGGTGGGAGCGTTCAAGGGCAATGACTGCCTGGGAAACTTGGATCACAGAAGAAGAGAGTGGTGCAGCCACACAAGTTGCCTCCTGAAAATTCAGGTCCCAGTTTCCTGCTAAGACCATGACTTTCAACGTGGTGAGAGTTGGAGAGGAGTATTTCAAAAGGCCAGATCCTAGGAAGTCTCTGAACTACAAAAATTAAATGCAGAGATGGAAAAGAAATATAAAGTATGGGGAGTTAAATCTCTTTGCTTATATCTTAAAATTTGTTTCTCCTTTTTGTTTTCTCCTCTTTTGGAGGCCACTTACTAGCAAAATTCAAAAGAAAAGGGTGATAGAAGGAGTTGAAGGACAGCTATTCCTGGATTATGTCCATGAATAAGGGAAGCTATTTTTTCCTGGAAGATTGTCATTTTTTCTTTATCTGCCCTTGGGACAGTTTTCCTTGGAACAATAACCATCTCATATTTTTTTTAGTGGCATGAATATTCACTGTGGTATTCAGTTAAGGCAAATATAATTTTTGTAGCAAATTCCTCAACATGTTTACCCACTGAGTCATAGCTTTTTTTTTCACCACTGCAAAGTGAAGCACACACTATTGTATTCACATGCTTCTTGTTAGATCATTTGTAAACTAAGGATGGGAGCAATTCCCAAACAGAGGCAGTAGTGGGAACTCTACAGAGACTGACAAATAGTCTGAACATGTTATCAGCTTCCTAGACATCTCCTCCACCTTTCCTGAACCACTTGTGGCATGTTGCTGAGGTACAGTAGGAAGTGAGTGAGGGGCCTTGGGCAATATGGTCTGCAGGAAAGAAAACAGCATTAACCAAATGCCCACTGGGATATCTTTTGGAAACCTGTGTGCTGTTTGGCGCAGTCATAAGGGAGGAAACACAAGTACTCATACTCATGGGTTCTCTGTGGCATATCTCACACTGCATCTCAGTGGTAATGAGAGGAAAACCCCCTGGCAGCTGCCAGAGTACACCTGATGTTCGTGGGTGCTCTGTTTGCTGTGATGACACGTGGTATGGTGGGGAAGAGAGCAGTGATGAGTGAATGAGCAGTGATGAGTGAATATATTGTATGTGAAAAGAATGTATCCCAAAGGAAATTCTTCAGCCAGCCAAACAGCACATGGGAGAGGGTTTTTATTTATGTCTTCTGTCCCAAAGGGTTATCCTAATGTTTCCCCTTTGTCTCTTCCATTCCCATGCACCATCATTTAAATCTGAGCCAGGTGATCAGGCTCTAAGGATGTAAAAATGTTGCAGTGGGGAATCTTTTTCTGCCTTCCCTTGGTGCTTTTTAAATATTTTATAAAGTATCACGCATTTCAAAATAACTTGACATTAAACAGAGATTTTATGCCAAAAAGTGGCCCTGCAGTATTGAGCTGTGAGCAACTAAAGGCAAGCTGCACTCTGTTAAAAGCCTGTGCAGCTGTGGGAGCTGTCGAAGCTGAAACATCCCCCCCACCCCGACCTGTCCATGTACCTCCTGGGGCCTGGCCCCCATCCATGTCCTTCAGTCCCTCTTCCCTCCTCTTGTTAGGGAGCCAGAGCATCCAGCTACACTGGGAGTGTTAGCTGTAGGATTTCTATTTTATTTATTGTTAAATATTTCTGTAGAGTTGGTTTTGGTTTTTTTCTTCTTCCATCCTCTCTCACATCTCACCTGTCTCCTTCCTCAGACTCTCGTTTCTAGTTCGCTCATCAAGGCATGACAAGCACTTTTCTCTCTGAATCCCAAGTGATTTTGCCTTCTGTTGCCTCAGTTCTTACTTGAGTCTTTTTCTTCACTACTTCTTCACTGTTCACTCTACAGTATCCCAAGCCATGATGGACTATCCTAAACTCACTTCCTCCTTGAGTAGGTGCCAGGAGAGAGGAAAAACTGAGGGGTCTGCTTTGGGTCTGAGCAACTTCTTTTGAGCTAGAAGGAGGACAGTCAGCAGGAGCTGTAGATCCAGGGAGTAGCAAAGGTGACTCCTCTTTTTACGATTTCTCCGGAAAAAAAAAGTATTTCTGGTGACACTGCTGTTACTTTGTGTCCTTGAAAGCTGTAGAATGGGTGACAGTGAATTCCCCTGACTCCCCAGGGGAGGGAGAGGAGGAGTTGGGATTTCAGAGCTGACAAACAGCTGTGTAGACAGAGAGGTTTGTTTTCCATCTCTTGCCATTTAGATTTCCTTGGCTTCAGGGCTGCATTTTGGTATACAGAACGCAAGGGAGCAGCTGAGGGACCTGAATTCCTTCAGTTGTTGTATTCAAACTGTCTAATTTCAGGCACAAAATTTAGGTGCTCTAAAACCACACCTGCTTTCTTGCTCAGCCTCAGTAGGAATCACAGTCTCTTAACATAGATGCTCTAAATTACATCTTAGTCTGATGCCAAAAGTTACCTAAGCTGGTTAGTGGGATCACACTCACCTCACAGCTTCTCCTGGTAATATTTATTCTGGCATTAGAGAGGAAAATATTATGAGCACTTCAGTTTATGTATTTGCAGTATAGTACTAAGAACTAAAATCATGCCAAATGCTTCTTCTTCTTGCTGTTCGCTGTTTATTTTTCTGTTGCCCAAACAAAGAATTCAGTTGTGAGGACATTTCTGCAGTGACACATGTGCATCTAATGCATGTCCTGTACATTTGTCACCAGAACATTTCTCAGATGCTTGATATAAACCATCATTCTTGATTAATACAAATAAAATCCCAAACCAAAAAAGGAGATGAGACACTGAACACTGATAGTTGCCCACATAAAATTCTTGATAACAACTGTCAGGCTGTATGACAGAGCAGACCTGTACAGAAGTTCTTGTGGTAATAGCTCAGCAATGGGGCTTGAATTACTCATCAAAGGATTTTCCTTTCAGCAGTCAGTTTAGCCCAGTTGAAATGAAAGAGCCAGAATGTGCATTATAGATATTTCATGGATATTATCTTTGCTAAGAGTTTAGGGAGATCTGTGATATGCGAGTTTCTTTCTTCAACAGAATGTGAATACAGTGTCTCTCTCTCTAATGAAAATGTGAATGCATACTGTACCTTATGAGATAAACTTGAATTCTTCCATTTATGCATTTTTGTGTTTACCATGCTAATATTCAGTTTTAAATAGATGCCACTGTGTGAAGCTATGCTCTGATTTTTTTGGTGTTTTCCATGTGATAGGAATAGAGCTCACAGGCACCACTATGTCCAGTTCTGAAAACAAAAAGCCAGTATACAGAATGCTGTTTGTTCACAGCAAATTGGAAAATATGGGAAAAAATGAACTTTTGATTTTGTTCAGCTTCATATGTGTTTTATCAGTGAAGTCAGAGCCAAATTAATAGAAAACATCAGTACCCACATGGAACCATTTGAGGAAAATAATTTACGATTTAAGATTGTCTATTTTTGCTTTTATCAATAAGGAAGCTGAAAAGATAAGCCTGCTTAAAGAATGGTATTTGTTAAGTGATTGTGAATAAAGTATCAGTGGACCTCATGTATTTTCAGAGAAGTTTTAACTGGACGTGTGATGTAAATTGTATAGAGTTGTATGTGAATCGTGTTAGTCACTGTTTTACATTGTATTGTTCTGCAGTGCACAAATGTGACTACTGAGCACAGAAGTACTACATTCATTAAACTTAAATTCTTGTTGCAGTATATAACTCCCCACTTTTTGTGCCAAAAACACCAATACATTCCATAATCAGTTCTAATAGAGGTTTGCACTTTGATTTTTTTTTGTGATTCTTGCAGTTTCAATACTATATATCTCCATCATGAAGGAATAAAGTGTCAGTTGTACCATATTCTGTGTAGTTTGTGCTTCTTGTTTTGGAACTGAAAGTATATGTATTTAATTTAATACTGTTTCATGCTGCCTTTTTATTTCCGAGCTTATTATATACCTAGAAGTAAAGCAAATCATAGACACTAGCCCTAAAACCCTTAATTCTGTTAGGGGAAATCTTGACTCTTTAAAAAACAAATTATAATTTTAGATTCTACATTTAAGAATAATGTGTAGAGAGGAGATACTGCCTGTGAGTGGTCATGATTAATTTTATTGCTGTCCAAGGTAACAAAACAGATGGTAGCATAGTACAGTCTGTTTCTCTGTATTTACTGTAACTTACAAAAGGTGAAGCTACAAAGGTTTAGTGGCATTCCCACTAGGGTTAAATTATTCACCTACTCTTGTATCTTTTCTCCCCCACAATCTCAGGAAAGGTGACTGCACTCCAGACATTGCTTTGAGATAACATGGCAGATAATTGCACGTCCTATTAATGACTTCTTTATTAATTACTTATTATTAAATGCTTCCTGTTGTGTGCTACAGACAGTGCTCTGGGGCCGCTCTGCTCGTAGCCTTGGGCTCTAATGCCAGTAGGTGAGGATTTTAGGATCCAGGGGAGACCGTGCATTACTGAGGGTGTGGGAGGGCTCGTGGGCCATCACTGCCATCTCCTGGCAGTCAGGAGTCAGTTGTTCAGGGCCTCAGTATTGTTCTTTCAGCTTCTGAAGAAACCCAAGACAATTTAACAGAGTAGGAATTCATTAATAAAATGTAGCAAAATAATTACATCGCTTTCAAACTGTATTTTGCTAGTATAATAGGATTTTAAACAAACCATAATCTATTATTCTCCTTGCTGAAGAAGTAGGGACAAAGGATCTAAATAAAGCCTTTATACTTACTTCACAACACTGATTAAAAGTATGATTTTTATACTAATATACTTAAATCAGTGCTGTGCCTAATATGAATACATTTCGTGTGATTCAGTTAGTATTTTAAACCACTTCATTTACATGTGTACCCATGTCTACAGGAGAGAGTTACTACTAATTTATTTGAATTTGTTTCTAAATGGCAATGATTAAAAATTAGAAAATATAGACTAAGCCACACCCACTTGCCACATTAAGAAGTTTCTCATAGACTATGAAACCCGAAAAAAGCAAAATCATAATAATTCAACAAGGAGTGTTCTTTGCAAAACTTTGCTGCAGGATATTACTTCATCACGTAGAGACTTCTACACTTGAGTGTACAGATTCAGTCCCCACTCTAAGTATGTGCTGCTTGAAAAACATCAGTCACTCTGGGACTGTTGCTCTCCTGAAATGAGTTTCATGCAGAGTAGCCTTCTTCCTGCTGCCTGGACCATTAAATCCTGGTAGGGTGTTTTGTCATTAAGTCTGCTAAAATATATTCTGTTCTTGTATTCTCTAACCACATGCTCTCTTCCTGACTGCTGAAGTTAAATCATTCCAGTTTGTCTCCTACACGGCTCAGGAATCAGCAGCCTAACGCTCCAGACATCACATGGCTTTGAACTGCACCTCTTGCTGAGCAAGGTTATTAACAAATATTCTAAATCCAGAATGCATGATAGATGTTTTTATCAGCAATGTTGTATGGAGCCAGCAAAGTCCACAGTGTGATACACCTTGATGAAGAGCTGAAAGGCATGTGATTTAATAAACAAGAGTGGGAGTCAGGGGCTGGGAAGATGCCTGGCTCTGTTTCAGAAGTGCCACAATCTCTTCTTTTGGAAGCATCAGAGAAGCTGAAAGCTTTCCACGTATTTTGGGTGCATAGCACAGATTAGGGAGGGTCAATGTTTGTAGCACTTGAACTTGGAAGCCTTCTGAGCAGTAAAATGGGAGATAAATAGTTTACTTTGTAGAGATACACAGCTTTGAGAAATTCAAATGCACTGCAGCAAAGGCGTCTTGGGGTGCAAATAACACTCAGGAGGCCATGGGCTATGAGCAGAGGTGTACCCTCAAATGAGCAGCAATCAGGGCTGCGTGGCCTGAAAGAGTTTTCACTGGGCAAAGGTGACCTTCACAGCAGTGGCAGGGAAAGGAGCTGGCTGGGTGTTTGTTCCCTTGCGACCAGCTTGGGGATTGACCCTGATTTTAACGCCTAGCTCTGCAGAAATCAACCCCGTGCCTAGTCCTTTACTTTTTGAGTGTTCTGGGCAGCCTCTTCGTGTTTATTTTAAACCTGGGACTGCTAGCACTGTAAAATAGATATTGTCACAATTAATAGTTCAAGTACTATTGCATTAACAAAGTATGTCAACCAAAAACTTTGCAAAGGTGTAAAACTCCCCTAAAACTGGCAGTTTTTCCTTACTGACAGCAAACCTTAGTGTTGATCGCTTCTACTTTATGTTCATGTTTATCTGCTGCAACGAAAATTTTAGGAGTGCATCAACAGCCCGAGTTCCACCCGTGTCAGCTGCAAGAAAACCGAAAACCGATCGCTGAGGTTCCAGGCCTCCCTCTGCCCGGGGAGGCGGCTCCGGGTCCCGGCGGGACAGCGGCTCCCTCGGCTGCTGCCTTGGTGCACAGCCCTGTGCAGCCGAGGGGCTCGAGCCCCGCCGCTCCCCAAAACCGGCCGGCACCGCGAGCGCCCTAAAGCCGCCCTCAGGACGTGCCAGCACCCGCACGAGCCGCGGCCGCCCGCGCCGGGAGCTGCGGGCCTCAACACCGCTCCGCACGCTCAGGATCTTTTAGCGGCGGGGTTGCCCACGTCCCAGGAGGCGCGGAGAGGGGCAGCTCCAGCCCGTGTCCCGGCGGCACAGCGCTCCCGCGGCGACGGAGCCTCGACCGGCCCTGCGGCCGGAGGGACCGGCAGTGCCCCGGGCGCGCTCCCGCTCCCGGCGCCGCCGGCGCGCACGCACCACTGGGCGGGGCCGGGGGTGTGGCGGAGCGCCGATCTTGAGCGCCCATTGTGGGGCGGGCTGGGGGCGGAGCGTAGCGCAGACTGTGAGGGCCCCTTGGCGGGGCGGGCTGGGGGCGGAGCGAAGCGCAGACACTGAGCGCCCATTGGCGAGTCGGAGTCCGGGCGGGGCTGAGCTGGG